>CM031236.1:311128214-311616134 GCA_018340775.1 Taxus wallichiana var. yunnanensis
AGCAGAGGATGGAAAATTAATCACAGGGCCTGTATTGTTATTTTTAACACCAAAATCACTTGCATTACAACACCTGAGAGGAAAAATAAAGTTACAGTTCCTAGAAAAGGTCTGTTATTCCACCAAAATCACCTTCAAGGAGAGAAAGGGGACCTGCAATACACAAAAAATGTTCAACCCTTTGAAAATGAGCCAAATCTGGCTTTTACAGTGCAAGGGGCGAGCCCAGGAGAGAGAAACGTGGGAAAACATGGGAGGGATTCAACCATTGACCAAAATGCAATCAAAATAGCATTAGCATCCTTATAGACCCATCCCCTAACATTTTTATCCATGCTAGAAGAATGCGAGCCATTCTTCATTAAAAACGGTGGTTGAAACGTCATTTCGCCCATGACCACATCGCTAGAGGTGTTTTTGATTTTCTCTCTCTAAACTCCATAAAAATACAAAAATGACCCCAAAATCTTGTAGAGAATTTCACCATCTCTCCATTGATATAAAGAATGTGAAAATTTGAGCTCGGATCGAAAGATATGGCCATTTGAAGTTTTAGGACAAAAAGGGCCAAATCGGATTGGCGGGCGAAAATTTGAAAATTTTACCTTTTTTACATTTGGGAAAATTTCCCAAAAATCCCCATGCTCCACCATTCTAGGTGCCACATGGCACATTTTTATTGGGTGCGGGCCCATCCTGCTCCATTTTCCTTTATTTTCACCTTTGGAAGAAAATCCCAAAATTCCCCGGGCCGGTGAGTTTGGGACACGTGGCGTGCTGCCCGATTGGGCGTGGCCTGTCCTTCTTAATTTTCCATGGGCTGCTTGACCATTTTCCCCATTGGACATGTGGCAAAGCACCATTGGATGTGGGTTTTCCCCTTTGAATTTTTCATGCGGGCTTTTCCTTTATTTTTGGTGCCACATGGACACGTGGCGAGATTCCATTAGCTCACAATAAGCGGGCGGGCTTGCCTCTTTGAATTTTCCTTTGTTTTATCTTTGGAAGAGTTTCCAAATAATCCCCGCCCTCTACCAATTTGAGACACGTGGCGGAATATCATTGATCATGGGCCCTTTGCCGATATTTTCACCTTTGTGCCAACACTTTGGGAAAATTTCCCAATTTCCTTCCACGCTCCGCAGCTCCGACCCCCGGGGACACGTGTCGAAACATGATTGGTCGGTGGGTAGCGGGCCAAGACTCTCTTCATTGAAATTTGGTGAAACACTTTGCCAAAATTCCAACTTCTCCTCCACCCCCGAAGTTCCAGACACATGGCATGTTTTTATTGGCCGCGGGCTTTCTTCTCCAAATTTCCATGCTCCTATACATAGCCAAAATTTTCAAATTTCCCCCTTGGACACGTGGCATCACTCCGATTCATCGGCGGGCTCGTGGGAAATTTTTTTCTTTTGAAAACCTTTCCAAAACACTTGGTAAAAAACCAAGTTCTCCTCCAACCCTCGCCACTTCTTTGAACATGTGGCATCATCTCATTGGCTGCGGGCCTTGAAGGGGAAAATTTCCCACAAAATCTCCGCGAGCCATAACTTTAAAAATACATGGAGTTAGGAGGAAAACTTTACCTTTCTGGAAAGCTGAGAAAGATCTCTATTCAATGGTGTCATTTCTAGAAGGGTTTGAGTGCCTAAAAAGCAAAATATTATGTCTGAGGCACAAGAGAGGGAAGGATGAAAGGAGTTAGCCACAAAATGAGCAGGGGGCACATTTTGGATAACAATTTTGGTGACTCAGAGGGGTCATCTACCTGCTGGATGAAGTTACCAGTTGTTTGAAGCAATCCATTGGGCATGGAGTCATCTAATTCTCTGTCTGATACCCCAACTGACTAGAATGCTGCAAGGAGGAAGATGGAATATCACCTGATGGAGCAAGGCCTGCAAACACATCTCCAAGAACATCAAGCTTGTGCCAAAGCACTTAGGGAAAGAAAAGCTATCCTGTAGCAAAATAATGTACACAAGCACTTGGAGGAATAAAAACCTAAGCTAATATTTACATGGTGGAGAATTTCCGTTTAGTAGCAATGCTTTAGATGGATTCTAGTGACTGGAATTTGTAGTTCTCTGCCCATCCAATGAAGACATTTGGAAGGCATTACTGTCCTTACACTTTGTGACCATGTATGGGCCACTCCAAATGGCATCAAATTTTGAATGCTTTCCCGGTTTTGCTCTATCTGCATCCCATTTTAACACTAGATCTCCAACTTGAAAATATCTATCCTTGTCCTTTCTATCAAAGGTCTTCTTTATCAAAGCCTAATCCTTCTCCATTGCTTGGGATGCATGATTTCTGATTTCTTGGAGCTCCATCAATTCTGCATATCTAACTTCCATGGGCTCAAACTCCAACAACTCTAATTGTTTCATGAGTTCCAATGTTGGCAACTCAAGTGACATGGGCAAAATTGCCTCTCTTCCATAAACAAGCTTGAATGGAGAGTTACTTGTAGATCTCTTGGGAGTTATCCTATCAGCCCATAAGGCTGATTTCAATTTAGTATGCCAAGACCTCTGATTTTCATCAAGAGTCCTTCTAATGATTCTCAACAAGTTCTTGTTTGTAGACTCAGCTGGCCATTACCCTAGGGTAATAGTTTGATGAAGTGCTGAGATATATTCCATTCTTGATAGCCCATTCAATCTACCTTTGGACCCAATGAATGCCAATGCATTATCTGATATTATTGTAGCTGGTATGCCAAACCTGGTTGTTATTCCCTCATAGAAGTCTAGGATACTAGATTCATTTGCCTCCTTGAGTGCTACTGCTTCAGTCCATTTAGTGAAGTAATCTGTGGCTGTTAAAATCCATTTGTGCCCTTAGCTTGGAATTAGGATTAATGACTCAATGAAATCTAAAACCCATTGCATGAATGGCTGGTCAACTGAAATTGGATGCAATGGAAGGGCAGCTAGCCTCTCTTTACCTGTGAAGAATGCACAATTCTTGCACCTCTTGATCCATGCGTAGTAATCATTGAAAATCTTGGGCCAATAATAACCAGCCCTCATGATCTTTAGAGCTGTCACTCTTGGTGCAAAATGACCACCAGCTGGTCCACCATGGAACTTCTCCAACACCCTATGAATCTGATCTGTACTAATGCATCTCAGTAGTACTCCATTCACATCTCTTTTAAACAAAACACCATCAACAAGGGCATATGGGACAGCTTGCAATCTGAAGTGTCTTCTTTGGGTCTTGTTCATCTCTGGAGGGCATAGACCTGTGCTTAGGAAGTGCATTATACCTTGGGTCCAGCAAGGAGTGGGGACACCATTATTTTCTTCTTGAGTGCTTCTTTTCTCATGGCTATCTTGCAGTGCCAAAACAACCTCCTTCTCATTGCATGCTTCCTTTTGTTTTGTTAAAATCAGTTTCTCACATAATCCTTTTCCTCTGACCAACTTGGTGACTTTGATCTCTATGTCATACTCCATGACACAAGTAATCCAACCTGCCCTTTTTTCATTCAAGTCTTTGTTGAGGAGGAAGTCTTTAACTCCCACGTGAGAAACCAGCAACTAGACCTTGTTGTTTGAGACTAAATGCTTGAATTTCTTCAAGCTTCTGATTACTACAAGAACATGCTTCTCAATGAAATAATATCTCACCTCATAATCCTCCAAGCTTTGGCTGAAGAAAGCAATTGGATGCTCATCATTGTCTTTGTTCTGTTGTACCAAAATTGCAGAAATTGTATCATCACCCCCAAATGCATAGAGGGTGAAATCCTTGGAGAAATCTAGGTTGATGAGAGTTGGGGCTTGAGAGATAGCTTCTTTGATTGCTTCAAAACTTTCCTTTCCCTCTGCTGTCCATTTGAAAGCCATGATTTTCTTTAACATCTTGGTGATAGGCTTGACAAGGGCTGCAAAATTTGGGACAAACCTCCGAACAAAATTTATTCTCCCCAAGAAACTTTGAAGGGCCTTCTTGTGGCTTGGCAATGGCAGTGCTCTTATGGCTTCAACTCTTTCTGGATCAATTGCTAATCCTTCTTTAGAAACAATGTGGCCAAGGAGATTTCTTTCATGGGCTAGAAAAACACACTTTTTAGGATTCAAGGATACCCCAAATCTTCTGCACCTTGTGAACACTTGTCTCAAATGAAAGAGGTGGTCTGCTGCATTTTTGAAAAAAAGTGATATCATCAAGATATATCAGCACTATGTTGTTAATCAAACCCTTGAACACCATGTCCATTGCTCTTTGGAAAGTAGCTCTAGCGTTGGACAACCCAAATGGCATTTTCCTGTATGCATAAGTTCCCCATTTGGTTGTAAAGGTTGTCTTGAACTGATCTTCTTCCTTCACCATAATCTGATTGTACCCTGAATAGCCATCAAGTAATGAAAACCTTTCGGAGCCAACAACAACTTGTAAAATATTCTCCATGGAAGGAAGTGGATAATGATCCTTGAGAGATGCTCTATTCAAATCTCTGAAGTCAACACATAATCTGATTTCCCCACTCTTCTTCCTTACTGGAACCAAATTGGCTACTCAGCTGGAATGCTTGATAGGGAATATGATTCTTGATTCTATCAACTTGTTCAATTCTTTTCTCATGAGGGGCTCCATGTGTGGATTGACTGGCCTTTGTTTTTGTCTGACGGGTTTAGTACTTGGATCCAACTCAATGGTGTGTTGAGCTAACTCGGATTGAAACCTTTCAAATCTTCATAGCTCTAAGAAAACACATCGGGAATTCTTGACAAAGCTGTATGAACTCATACCTTTCTTGTTCAGTTGTCATCTTGCCAACTTGGAGTGATTTGTCTTCTTCCACCGAGATGGACACTGAATCTTCTCCCTTGACCTGGATGTTTGCTTTCTCCTTCCTAAACTGATCATTAGGATTAAAAATGGACTCCAAAGTAATAAGTCCCTTTGGTAGTTTGTTGGTTCTTAGCTGTACCACTTGGTCACCATACTGCTGCTCCAACTTTTCCTGATTTTTAGCTGAGAACTCAGCCTCTTCTTGCAAGAAATGAATGATTTGCTGATCATTTTCAAACACTTGCCAACTTACATTGTTGTCTGGCACTAAAGGCCTCACAATCACATGGATGTTTGGTTGTACCTTATCTTTTTGAATGCTTTCAACAACATCAAAGGCTGCCCCGACTGCTATAAGCCTGTCAGCAGCTTGGTTCTCTTTTCTAGGAATGGATTTTATGCTAAAGCCCTCAAAATCTTCAATGAGGTCCCACACCCTATTCTTGTAGAACTTGAGTAGATCATTCTTGATAGCATGCTGCCCCTTAACCTAGTTGACAATCAACTCACTGTCACCAAAGACCTGCAAATTCTTTATTCCTCTCTTGATTGACCAATGCAGTCCTTGCACCAAAGCTTCATATTCAGCAGTGTTATTAGAGCATGCAAACTGAAATCTAAAAGTTGAGTAATACTTCACTCCTTGAGGTGAAACAAGCATAGCTCCCCCTCCTGCACCTTTTCTACTCCTTGACCCATCAAAAAACAACTGCCATACCGCATTGTCATCCTTGTGGTCTGGCTTGGTGATGCTAGGAATAGGCTGATTTTCTTCATGCATGCAATAGACTCCTAACTTAGATTCTTCTATTTCTTGATAAGGATCAAAAGCATGCACCTTGTTTACCCATTCATCAAGGGTTAGATCTAGGATACTTCCAACCTTGGTGTCAGCTTCATCAGTGCTTGGGTGATCTTCTTGATCAAACGCTGAACAATTGGCATTGATCTGACTTAGAGTGTAAGGCTCAATGTGAAAGTTTGCAATATGTTCAGACCTGATTGTGGCTTTGGTTCCATATCTTGTTCTAAACAAAATGTGTGACCAATCAGTAGATAAGTAACCTCCAATCTTGGCTATGAAATCCCTTGACAAACATAGGGCGAAGAGTGGTGGAAGGTCTATTACTAAGACATCTTGCAAAACAACAACATTGGGGTAGGCATGCAAGGTAAGACTCAAGTTTTTTATCACTCCAACTGTTGTTACTGCTGTCCCATCCAATTGCACTACCCCTTTGGATATGACTTCATACTGAATTCCCAACTGATCAGCTATTTGCTTGGGCATTACTGAACTACTTGCTCGGAATCAATCATGCAATTGTGTACTAATTGATTTCCAATGATCAATGAAACATAGAATGGAGGGGGCTTCAACATTTTACCTTGCTGTCCTCCATGATTCCCCTCAGGCTGGGCAGCATTTGTGAGCACCTTCTCTTGCATTTGGACTTGCTGATTTGAAGTTGACCAGTCCTTCATGGCAGCTTGTAGCAAATCTCTTTGTCCTGGGATAGAGAGTGATTCCCACATTGATATGTTTACATTTGTCTTCTTCATCTGATCAATAATATTGAATGGGGATGAAGCATCTCTTTGCTGTCCCTTGGCCTGCACATTCATTCCTTGCACATGGGCAGCAACAACTGGCATTTGAGTTGGCTTAGGAACTATTTTAGGCAGTCCTTGTGTGTTTGGAGCTGGATTTTGTTTGCCAATAATTTGTGGAGTGACAGAAGGTTGTGGATTTCCTGGAGCTAATGGCTGTTCTTCACCCAAATTTCTTCTCTTTGACCTTGTGTTGGCTGCAACACTTTGGGAAACTATTTGATTCATGCCACAAAAATCTTCTTCCTACCAGTTTACAAGTGTGGTATCATTCGGAGTTGACTGCTGCTGGAATGTTTCTTGATTACCCTCACCCTCCACACTAGTTTTGTCACCATTAATGCTTGATTCAAGGCACCATTGAAGCACATGGATTAGTTGTGAGGTTCATTGCATGGGAAACACCAATCATACTCTTGAGCTATATTGTTTTGTACTGGCATGAGTGCTTTAGAGGCAGATGTAGCATTGGGATTATAAGGCTAAATGGTCTATCGGCAGGAGGCCTTGCTTGATTTAGGTTTGCACTGGATTGGGTGGCCTTTGGGGTTGATATGGCTGCCTGTTAGGCTGGGTTTGGGGCTGGAAAAGAGTTCTAAAGCCTTGGGCTTGCTGCCTCTTGAGTGTAACTAGCTCATTGCCTAAATTTTGCAATTGCTTCATGAATTCTTAAAATTCATTTGAGGCACTAGAAGATGAAGTAGAAGCTTCACTTGAATTCTGATTTCTAGGAGTGGGAATAGGAGCTAAATTAGGCATTTGATTAGTATTTGGGCTCTCTAAACTTGGAAACAATGGCATTGGAGGTCTAGGAGCCAGCTTGCTAGCTTGAATCAAACAATTTTCAGCTCTAATGGCAATGCTATAAGCAATGGGAATAGTTGTGCCTCCCATGGATTGAATTAACATAGAAATATCAGAATTTAAAGCTTTAAGGTAATAAAGGAAAGCACCTTCTAGCTATTGGCTTGACTGCCACTAGAATTCTCTCCCAAGTCCTTTGAAATCTGAAATTAAAATCAGTCAGCTACTCATTTGGAGCTCTCTTGATGGTTGTCAGCTGCTCCAAAAGGGACAAGTTGTCTCCCTTCTCCCCAAACTGCTCATGGAGGGCTATACATAGTTGGTTCCAATTTTGAATAGAACTTGAGGCAAGACTCCTGAACCATTGCAAAGCTTTCCCTTTGAATGAAGATGCCAACAGTTTGACAACAACTTGCATCTCATTGATCTCATGGATTGCACAAATGTTAGCAATGTCCTTGACATGATCACCAAGAGTAGTCTGATTCTCTCCAGTGAAGTATGGAATGTTCTTCAATGCTGCAATTGGAATTGGATTTTGTGCATTGAGAGCAAGTGGGCTGCTGCCAGTGAAATTGACATAGGGGTTGTTTTGTGCCATTTTGATTGGCCTTAGAACCCTTGTTGATTGAATGAAAGGCCTACCAGGTGGAGGAGTTGATAGAGTTCTGTTTGGTGGAGATGGAGACCTTTGAATTATCCTCCCTCTTTGCCTTCTTCTTGGAGATAACTGCAGATATTCAAACAAAGACCTCTTCTTCTCCAAATCTTGACCTTGTAGTGATTCTTCTCATGAGTTTTCAGTGTCCTGACCGCTAAAACCAGTGATTCTTCTTCCTTGGAGTCGCCAGATGTGTAATTTATAGCTCTTTAATGCAAGAAACTTGCAACAAATGCACATCAATTTTGTTGCAATGAAGATGAAGACCTCTAAGCTCCCACCGGCATGCCAAAACTATCATTGCAAATCAACAACACCCCTGGATGTTGATCTGGATTTGTAGTTTGATCATCCTAAGCATCCAGTGTGATTGCACAACATTGAATCCTCTCCCCAAGTGTGGGACTTGTAAAATGGAAGAGGAATCTCTAGTTTAGAGGCTGGTTCCTCAACTCCTCTGATTAGATATATCACTTGCATAATTGCAGAGGTTTAAATTCCTGATTTCTACTCTAAATTCCAAAGGGACAAAGATAGAGAATGCAAAAAGCTAAAACTAATGCTAATAGGTGATGCACCAAAGGAGTGGTGAGCATTTCTCACTTCTACAAATTGACACAGTTCATAAAATGCAACAAAACTTCATGCACAAACTAATAACTATAATAAGGAATCAAAGATTAATCAAACAACACCAGCAGAGGATGGAAAATTAATCACAGGGCCTGTATTGTTGTTTGTAACACCAAAATCACTTGCATTACAACACCTGAGAGGCAAAATAAAGTTTAGTTCCTAGAAAAGGTCTATTATTCCACCAAAATCACCTTCAAGGAGAGAAAGGGGACCTGTAATACACAAAAAATGTTCCACCCTTTCAAAATGAGCCAAATTTGGCTTTTACAAGGTCAAGGGGCGAGCCTGTGAGAGAGAAACATGGGAAAACATGGAAGGGATTCAACCATTGACCAAAATGTAATCAAAACAGCATGGGCATCCTTACTGCACTCCATCCCCTAACATTTTTAGCTATCTTTGGAAGAGAATGCGAGCCATTCTTCATTAAAAACGGTGGTTGAAACGTCATTTCGCCCATGACCACGTGCTGCAGGTGTTTTTTATTTTATCTCTCTAAAATCTATCAAATACAAAAAGACCCAAGAATCTTGTAGAGAATTTCACCACTTCCATTGATATAAAGAACGTGAAAATTTAAGCTCGGATCGAAAGATATGGCCGTTTGAAGTTTTATGGCAAAACAGGCCAAATCGGAATGGCGGGCGAAAATTTGAAATTTTATCTCTTTTACATTTGGGAAAATTTCCCAAAAAATCCCCACGCTCTACCATTCCAGGTGCCATGTGGCATGTTTTTATTGGGCACAGGCCCATCCTGCTCCATTTTCCTTTATTTTCACCTTTGGAAAAATTCCCAAAATTCCCCGCCAGGCCGGCGAGTTTGGGACACGTGGCACGCGCTGATTGGGCGCGGCCTGCTATCCTTCCTAAATTTTCTATGGGCTGCTTGACCATTTTCCCCATTGGACACATGGTAAAGCCCCATTGGATGTGGGTTTTCCCCTTCGAATTTTTCATGCGGGCTTTTCCTTTATTTTTGGTGCCACATGGACATGTGTCGAGATTCCATTGGCTTGGCTCGCAATAAGGGGGGCGGGCTTTCCTCTTTGAATTTTCCTTTGTTTTCTCTTTGGAAAATTTTCCAAATTCTCCCGCCCTCTGCCGGTCTGAGACACGTGGCGGCATATCATTGATCACGGGCCCTTCGCCAGGTATTTTCACCTTTATGCCAACACTTTGGGAAATTTTCCGATTTCCTTCCGCGCTCTGCAGCTCTACCCCCGAGGACACGTGTCAAAACATGATTGGTCGGCGGGTAGCGGGCCAAGACTCTCTTCATTGAAATTTGGTGAAACACTTTGCCAAAATTCCAACTTCTCCTCCTCCCCGAAGTTCCGAGACACGTGGCGTGTTTTTATTGGCCGCGGGATTTCTTCTCAAAATTTCCATGCGCCAATACTTAGCCAATTTTTTCAAATTTCCCCCTGGACACATGGCATCACCTGATTCATCGGCGGGCCTGCGGGAAAATTTTTCCTTTTGAAAACCTTGCTAAAACACTTGGTAAAAAACCAAGTTCTCCTCCAACCCCGCCACTTCTCTCGAACACGTGGCATCATCTCATTAAGCATGGGCTTGAAGGGGAAAATTTCCCACAAAATCTCCAACGAGCCATAACTTCAAAAATACATGGAGTTAGGAGGAAAACTTTACCTTTCTGGAAATTTGAGAAAAAGCTCTATCTAATGGTGTCATTTCCAGAAAGTTTGGGTCCCTAAAAGTAAAATATTATGTCTGAGGCACAAGAGAGGGAAGGATGAAAGGAGTTAGCCACAAAATGAGCAGGGGGCACATTTTGGATAACAATTTCCTAACACATAAGTCCGAACCTATAGAATGTGTGTGAAGATTCCTAGTGGGTGGAATATCCTCAACTATAATACGAGCCCACTTAGGCATAGGGACAACATCGGTTAGAATAGGATCCTAAACAGAATCTATAACCTCCTCATCAATATCCTCAAAGAAAGGATCCTCAAGATGAGATGAAGAAGAAGAAGAAATGGAAGAAGATGAAGAATCATGAGGAGTAAAACGCTCATCAAACTGAACATGTGTTCAAAAAAGAAAATCATGTGTATTAGGATCTAAAAGACGATAAGCTTTCATGTACTCACAATACCCTACAAAGATCAAGGGTTTACTGTTCTTATCCAAATCTTTCCTTTTCTTCTTTAGCAAAAAGGCCCAAACATGGCTCCCAAAGACTCAAAAAAATGAGACATATGGCTTAGTTTTAGACCAAGCTTCCCCCGAGTCAAATGCTCAAGTGATTTGTGTGGTGTGCGATTCTAAATATAGTTAACACAATTAACTGCTTCTTCCCAATAGATAGGAGGTATATCTCTAGAATGCATCATATAGTTAGCTATTTCCTTCAATGTTCTATTCTTCCTTTCTACTAAGCCATTCTGTTGTGGAGTATGAGGAACAAAATGTTGGTGAATAATGCCTTGAGTTACCAAAAAGTCAGAAAACTCATTGCTGAAGTACTCCCCCCATTATCAGTGTGAAGGTTCTTTATGCTACTAGAAGATTATTTCTCAACCAAAGCCTTGAAGACTTTGAAGTGTGAAAAACATTACTTTTGTACTTGAGAAAATAAACCCAAGTACGCCTTGAGAAATTATCAATAAATGTAAGTGCATACTTAGCTCCATTGAAAGATGGGGTAGGAAAAACCATCAAGTCATTATGCACAAGCTCAAGTGGTGAAGAAGCTCTCTTAGACAAATTCTTAGGAAAAGGATCTTGGTGTTGTTTCCTAATGCACAACCACGACAAACTCCCTCAAGACAAGAAACTCTAGGAAGACCATCTACCATACTATGAGTGCTCAACTCCTTCAAATATCTATAATTGAGATGTCCAAATCTTTCATGCCAAAGCTTACTCTTTGAATCTACATGAGAAACCAATCTTGTCCCTATAGAAGAAGTGTCATCAAAACCCTCAAAGTGATATAATCTAGAACTATGATCAACAATACCCTAAGCAACAAGTGAATAAGGCTCCAACAAAGTTCTTACTTCTACCCCATGTGGTGTAAAAGTCACTATTTTCCCTTGACCAATGAAAAATTTGATATACATAAAGAAAATTTGTAGTGATGTTAGGAACATATAGTGCATCTTGGATATTTCCACCATCAATTTTTATATCACCTTTTCCCTCAACAGAAAGAAAGGAAGAATATCAAACCTTAATTTTGGAAGTAGAACTCAAACCTAGAGAAACAAAAGACTCCTTGGAAGAAGTCATGTGATGAGAAGCACCAGAATTTATAACCCAATTGTCTGCAAGTGGTGACTGAGATCTTCTAACAACATTAAGTGCTTTTCCATGCTGATTAGAAGGAGGTGGAGTGGAGATAGAAATTTTGTGTTTCTTGACTACATCCTCTAAGGCTTGCATTCACTTATAACACCTATGTTCTTCATGATTACTACCCCACAAAAAGAGCATGAACGGATAGACTTATTCTTGGATTTATAAGACTCCTTGGGTTTTGAGTTGTTTTCTTTGGGTTTAGGAGCATTTTGAGATGGAGAAGGTGTGGATTTGGTTTTACTGTTTGATTTTCCCTTGCCCTTAGGATTAGATGCAACTAATGCCTTTTGAGAGGCGTAAGACTCAAGGTGAGACAGCTTTGAATTCTTCCCTAAGGCATTTTGAAGTCTTTCACAAAATGTTTCTAAGTTAGGCATTTTGAATGTGTCACCTAAGGCATCCATGCTAGAAAAAAAGGTAGAAGCAAAAGTTTGGAATGGTCCTCTCAACTTGGATAGAATCAAGTAAACACACTCTTCATCTTTCTTATCTATTCCACTCCCCTTTAATTATGTCAACAAATGCTTGAACTTGGTAAGTTAGTATATAATTGTTGGAAAATATTTAGGATTAAGAGAGGTGATCTCAATTTCAAGTTGCATGGCTATCATATGATCCACTTTACCAAATAAATCCTCTAATTTCTCCCATATTTTGAAAGGAGAGTCAAACTTTTCCAAATGAAATAAAAGACTATCACTTAAATAAGTTCCTATCAAACCCATACACTCATAAAATTTTCATTGGTACTAAAATTTCTCATATTCTCTAGTGAAAATTGGTTGTTCTGAAGAAGTTAAAGCCCATAATCCTTTACACTTAATTATTGTTTCCATTCTTGGTTTCCATGTGTGGTAATTATGTGTTGTTAATGGCTCAACATGATCTAATGCATAAGTAGATGCCATTCTCAAAAAATCACCAAAAGAAATGCAAGAACTAAGTAATGCAACAAGACCCCCAAACAATGCAACAAGAGCCCCCAAATTTTGGCACTTTATAATGAGTGTGTGTTACAATATGGAACTTTATCATTATAGTGCGATTCTAAAAATAAATATGTCCAATGGAAATACTATGGAAAATAAGAACTTTTGCAAAAAATAGTACTCAAAACCGAAGTTACCGATCAAAAGTTACAAGTTTTTCAATATTATGCTCTGCTATTTTTTTTTAGTTGCCACTAAAAATGTAATAAAATGGTCTTTCCTTCACCACACAAATAAATTGAAAGGGGCCTGGAGTTAAGCTCCTACTAGTAGGAATAACAAGCTTTAAGCCCTCATATGACCATACCATATGACCAGGGCTTAAGGATTTCAATAAAAATACTATTTCGTATTGTGTTAAAAATCACCTTCACCGCCGAAAATAGTAACCAAATAGTAAATTGTGCATAGTCCCTGTGGATCCTCTAAAAAGGAGAGAAACATCTTTCTGAAAATCCCTCCTCTACACAAACTGAAAATGTTATGTCAGCGACAAAAAAACCTAGATCGGATCTCAAAACCTTCAAACCCGTAAAAACAAATTATGGATTTCTTTGTTGTCCGGCATGAATCCCGAGGTGATCCAGGGCTTTTTTTCTCTACAACAATTAAAAATCTAGAAAACATGAATGTCTCCAGAAATGGCTGAGTTTACAGTCAATCTTAGGTTTTCCTCAAATTACGGATCTAATGGTCACCTTTGTTTTGTATAAAAATGCATGCAACAAATATATGAATATTTTAAATAAATTCTTGCAAAATGAAACTTACAGATGATTATCAATAGAAATCTCCTACTCTGATACCATAAAAGGAATGATAACTAGATCGTGAATGGAAGCCAAGAACACATATGCTAATACAACATCACGATCAATAAGATGAAATTAATTCACCGAATAAATTTACATAAACCTTTGTAAACAAATGATCAACAATATCATATATTATTATGGAACTCAATGAAATACAATGAGAATGGACCTTGCTTATATAGGCAAGGAATAAAAATCTAAGAACTAGTCAAGGTCGTAGATCAAGCCATAAATCATGGAAAGAACTAGTCAAGTCCATAGATTTATGAGAGAACTAGACATCAAGGATCTAGTCAATACCATAGATCAAGGAAAGAACTAGTCAATAGCATAGATCAAGGAAAGAACTATACCTAACAACTAGATAATATCTCCTAATATCTAAATAAATAAAAATAAATATCCACACACATAAGTGGGTGAGGATAAATACAATAAAGGTAAATAATGTACCTAGGTGAACATGAGCTAAGGTAAATACCTACTCTAACATAATCAATTAATTATTGGAGGTGATTCTCATATTATTGCTAATGCCACCATCAAAGAGCTTGTGTGAATAAAGTTCATGTTTTATGATTTAATTAATTACAAATTTGACGTTAAATATTATATATCGGGAGGCTACTAAATAGTCGATTTTATAGAAAATTGTGGGTCTATGAAAGATTTGTGTGATAATATTGGAAATAAATATGTTGACTACCCAGACTCATCACCTTTTCCAATAAAGGTCGATATTAAATCCCCTAGCAAGATTGTATTAATTACAAGCATGTGATGGCATAATCACTCCATATATTTATCGATCCACTCTCCCTTATTTTCAAACCTTTCATGTTTATTTTATCGGCTTTTGTTTCTTTTTCATGGCCTTTCCAATGTTTTCTTTATGCAATTTTCCACGCCGATGCATGAAATTAGATTTTATACTAAAATTTCACGTCGCGTTTAAAATCCATTTTTCGAATTCAAATAGATCAAGACCTCATTGCTATTGAGGAAGTTTTTGTAGATGATTATATTTCTCTAGAGGGACGTCCAAGGGTAAATGTGGAAGTTTCTTTGACATTCATTTGTTATATTCTTATCATACACTTGGTGAAGGATTGGGCTTAGGAGATGGGTCATCACTTGATCAAGCCAATGTATGGGGTTGGAATGGAAGAAAAAATGTACAAAACCATGAGTGCATGATGGCCCTTTACTTTTGAGGCCCATTATAAATAGGAATATTTGGTGGACGTGACCTTTTTCATAGTTGTACAAATGGTTTGACGTATTAATGCGATTCATGTTTGGTGTGTTAAAATGGGGTGAGACACCAAGGGCGGGACATTGTTTGATCCCCTTTCCTAACATCGACGATATTTTTTTATCTATTGTAATAGGAAGTAGCACGTTTATAAATTATTTTCTAGAAACGCCGTGAGGCGCATTTTGGAATTGGTTAAAGAGTCGTGGTGCTTTGTTGGAAAAGAGAATCTTTTTCCAAAACTACTCATGAAACCGTGTTCATCCTCGTAAAAGTGGAGGTTACGGATGTGCAATCTAATTCAAATAAATAACTGCTTCTAAAATCTATGAAATTGATTTTTTTTTAATTCTATAGCCTTTACAGTTCCATTATTATCAATTCATCATGTTTGTCTTACTAGTCTGGGGTATTTTTTGTATTCCCAACCACTTGTGTTTTTGGCATAGGCCCTTATGTTTTTTCACCACAACATTGTTGGATCATTCAGTTTTTTTTAGAATGATCCTCTCATTGTATATGTAATGTAAAGGAAAGGGACCCTTCAACCCTCCTTTAGTTATAAAATAAAGAAATCATTAATAAAAGTTTTTGTTGTGGATTGCACTAAGAAATTTCAACAATTAATCACTATTAAATTTGGTTTGTTTGAAGATGTCAATTTGTTGCTATAAGTGAAGCTTAAAATCCGTTAGCATCAATATATTATAGGATATATTTCCATCAACTTAAAAAAATCTCTATATAACTTTAGGATAGAGGAGCTAATAGTGGATTGATGGCTATATTCTCACACCGTAAAAAACATATTTGAGTTACAGTTCATTATTGTGGAAACTAGGAGGTCTTCATTGTCAAAAGATATGGAGGTCTTTGAGAAAGGAATAAATTTAATTCTCTTTCCCTAATAATAGAATATACTGTAAATGGCTCTATTTCTCTTACAAAAAACTCTCCTACAACATTTTTTTTTGGGAAATTCCCATTAATAAATTTTTCATTATCTCCTCTAGACCGGTGTATATATAAACACGACTTTTTTCTATGTAGTAAGTTAGTTTTTTTTCTTATGTTTTTGGATATCATCAATTAACTGATGCAAGAAATAATAGTTGTATTTTAAATAACTCAGGTTCTAGAGACATTCTTCTATTATTATCAAAAATTTGACAAATAAAGAATAGTACGATGTTGTCTAACAAAATTGTGGCCCAATGCAATGAATAACATCCATCTCAAAACTGATAATCATATGCATATATTAGAATTTACTACCACTATTAGAGTAATTATAGTTTATATTGTTCAAAACAACTAAAGGTCATTAATAAACTCTCTGAAAAACATGATTTCATCATGTATAGACATGATTATCAATAGATTATCAAATCCAACAAAAAAACAATATCTTATTAAAATTTCTTTATTGAAACATATATTTGTTACATTTAGGTTGTCTAGGGTTGGTCACACTACACATGAACATGACTTCTTACATATACGAAAACATAATAAAAGCATACAAAATCTAAAAGAGAAAACTTTAATTTTCTATGGTGCTACAAGCAATCAAGCATAACTATGATCTAAAGAGTTCTAGGCTAATTTCTATTTAGAGAATGTACAATCGCTACCAACTAAGCTTGCTTGCATTTGAATTTGATGTGGAAACAATTGAAAACAACAAGTATGAGAATCGTGAGAGTCTACATAGATGCTCGCTTTCTCCATTTAGAAACCCGATGTTTTATAATTATAAAGTCAATGAAATTTTATGCGGACATCCTACATGGTGAGTAAAATGATTATGTTATGAATAAAAATGGATCAGATGTACATTTTAGATTCATTTTTTGAAATAGAATCATCCAATCAATCTCTAACCTTCATATTAAAATGGATTGTAGGAAAAGGGATCATATGTACATTGAGATTGTTGTTATTGTAATATCTTTTCTATATGGCCCTTGGATCCTTTCCAAAACTTTTATCTATAAAACAAAAATGGATTGTTGGAAAATATAACAAGTCTTTTATTAATTTTTATTTTCGTATAGGATTATTAAAGAAGATTACGTTGGACTGGAATACTTAGCTACATATCGCTGCTCCCGTGTCAAGAAGGATAGCCATATCTTTATTATGACTGTAACCCACAAATTGTTCACAAGGATGTGAAGACTTCAAAAATTCTTTTGAATTATAATTTTGATGCACATTAGTTAGACTTTGGCATTGCTAAGTGCATTTCCTCATCCAAAAATCACACCTCTACATATGTTATGGGTACCATTTGTTGCATTGACCCAGAATATGTAAGAACATCAAGGCTTAATGAGAAATATTATGTAAATAGTTACGAGATTTCTCTTTTAGATTTTCTAACGTGAAGGAAGTTGTGGCCAATAACTCAAATATGCCAAAGTTGGTAAGATTTTTGTTTGTTAATCTTCATTCGAGCTTACACTATACATTATTTAAGTATTTTTAATGTTTTTTTTCTAGAGTAATCAAATGTGGGTGGAATTGTCTTTAACATTTACTAGTGAACCCAAATTCTATCAAAATAAAACAACTATAAGTCATAGAAATTGTTGATATAGAAGTTGTAACAACCTGCAGGGATCTTGGGATTTTAAGAAAAAACTTCTAGTTGGCCTTTCTTAAGCACCAAGAAATGTCCATTTCTTTGACTCGACCGTGCATGATGTTGCAAAGAGTTCTAAATTTTAAATCTTTAATGCCTACTCCTACATACTTTCTTAGTATCCGAATGAGCCAACTACACCATAGTAATAATTACAGGATGGATTTGGATGGATATGAAGATGGTAAGCATAGTGATGTTATAGTTAGCATGAGCTACACTTCATATAGGCATTTGTTTGTGAGATTTAGTGAGGTGATTTCACAAAACACTTTTTTATTGTGACGAGACTTGACAAAGTGTTGTGATGGAAAATAAAACATCCCCTAGAGTCCTCTCAATCCAACGGTGTTGGATGGTCTACTTTTCTCAACGAATGAGCCAATTTTCAAGTAAACAATGATCAATTTTACATGTTACAGTCTAGAATTTTTTTCCATATTACTTCAGACAACTTTGAACCCTTAAAATAGAAAAAAGTGCACCCAAATTTATTTTTAGAGGGGTGAAATTGAGATTTGGGAATTTTGTTCCTTTTCCACTTTCCCAATAGGATTGTTTTCATCATTTCTAAATCGATCAACTTCCAAGACTAGTAGTAGTACAATATTCTACTACTATGTACTCATAAATACTAGTTTCTACTTTGATATCCCTTCCAATGCTACTTTGCTCAACACTATTTATATCCAAAGTGAAACTCCCACTAAAGAGGTAGAAAAGGTATTCATGATTTGTGCAAATAAAATTGTCTACAAAAGGTGACAACTCCTCATATAATATTTACAACTATATATGTATGAATTTGTAACACATTTGAAATGTACAGATATAGATACTTTCAATGTAAAGATGATGACAGATAAGTTGTGTTATTTCTTGACTCACAAAGAATACAATTGTGGTAAAATGAGTCTTTTGAATGATGTAAACTATAAAATATTGGTTCAATGTATCTCCGAGGGCATTAGACAACGTTTCACAAAAACCGTTTTCTTGAATTGTGTCAAGGATTATTTCATTTTATTTCCCACTGGAAGTGACTCATCATTTATATAGAGAATGGAACAATTTACAAGCATAAATTCTACTATCTTTCAGAGTAATAGAATTTTTGATATACTATATTTTTAATGATTACTTGGAGTTATAGTTTATAATAATAAACACTAATGAAATTAACACCATGTATAATCTAATAAAACAATACTTGAGTTGTTATAAGGTATATTTCGAGGTGAGAACATAATTTAATACTAAGTTTCACAAGTAATCAACATAACACAACTTGAATTTAACGCCAGTGTCAAATTTAAGGATTATGCACATAATAAACATTGAAAGTGCAATCCTCACTCTTTAAAATTTTGATAATCGTACTTTGAAAGTGTGATGCTCGCACTTTAAAAGTGCGAGGATCGTACTTTAGAATTTTGAGAATCAAAATTTGAAAGTTTGAGGCTCGCACTTTCAAAGTACGAGGCTCACACTTTCAAAGTGCGAGGATCACATTTTCAAAGTCCAAGGCTCATACTTTCAAAGGGTGAATCTCAATCTTTGAAAGTGCGAGACTCCAATTTTTTAGACTATGGGGCTCGCACTATGAAAGTGCAAGATTCTCGCTTATTTTAGAGTACAGATATCACACTTTGAATGTGCAAGCATAACACTTTGAAAATTTTGAGAGCCTCACACTTACAATAATTAGTGACCGCTCACCTTACAACGACACTCATGAATTATAATAGTTAGTGAACACTCACCTAAATACCATGATCTCACCATATTAATAGTTAAGCGTGCGCGCCTCATGACTTTAAACTTGCTTTTGCAAGAAGTTATTGTTATTTTTAATTTTTTATTAATTCAACGGGCTCATGCCTTATAATAGTTAGAGGCTACTATCCTTTCAATTCTATCAACATTGAAAATAAAAAAAGAAGGTTAAATTGGAATCCAATAATAGCCAAATTGGAATCCAATTATAGCGATATTGGAATCCAATAATAGCAAAATTTGGAATCCAATAATAGCTAAATTGAAGTAAAACAAGTCCAATAATGAAAATATTGGAATCCAATTTTACTACTAATGGATTAAAATAATAATAATAATGGAATCAAGTATAGACAAAAATGGAATCCAATATATGTAAAAATGGATATGGATTTCTTCCAATACTTGAAATAATGGAGTCCGGATTTAGTGAAATAAGTGTTATCGGAAATGGTTTGAATGATGTTTTGTGTATAGCGTGATGTGACAAATGGTAGTGTGAGAAGTTTTGCTGATTTATCCTTAAGTGTATATCACAACAAGATAACGAAAGATATGATGATTTAGCCTAAACCGTGTATCACTAAAGGATGCTAGAAAAAGTGATGATGTATCATATAGTGTATATCACTAATCTAGGAATGTCGCATGAGAAAAAGGTTCAATGGTTGAATGTATGGTTATGATGAGTTAAATTTGATTTGGATACCCTCAATAGTCCAAAGATGGACCATGAGACTAGAGTGTGAAATTGGGTAGTTAATAAATAATGTAAAAGTAGATATGTAAAATGTGTAATATGTGTAATAGATGTGGGGATGATAAATCACTATGTGATGTGTAATGTAGGATGTATAGTATGTAATGCAAGATGGGTGGATGAGATAAGATCTGTAGATGCATAGTGAATGTAAGACATAAGATGTAAGATGTAGGATGCAGGATGTATATATGTAAGATATGTGAAGATATGTGAAGATGTGTGATGTGTAGTGTTTACTATGCAACGTGTGAGTTTCATGTGATGGGATACCCCAAACAGTCAAATTTGAACCGAAGAATAGGAGTGCGTGATAGGGTAATGGTGATATTGGTGTGTGTATGTTGTATGCACACACACACACACACACACATGTGTGTGTGTGTGTGTGTGTGTGTGTGTGTGTGTGTGTGTGTGTGTGTGTGTGTGTGTGTGTGTGTGTGTGTGTGTGTGTGATGTGATGAAGGATAAGATGTGCATTGATTGTAGGGGGAAAGGATAAACATGATGTCTCCTAAGTGCATGATGGTGAGTGAAATATCATGTACAAGTGAAATATGGAGACCCTTCGCCCTATCTTGGTGGAGATGAAGGTGTGTGAGTATGCTCTAAGAGTGGTGGTATATGAGATAGATGTTGTGCAGGGAAATGAAGTTTATATCCATCCGATTGGTGACTATAATATGGGTAGCGTAGTGTTAAAAATGTGTAGGATATGGAGCTAGATGTAAAGTAGAACATGGCAAAGTTGATGGGCATGTATGTAGTATAAAAAGAGGTGGTGCTCGTATCTCAGACGAAAGGGTTGTCCTAGCAATGGGCCTAGACTTATGTACTAGACTACCAAAGTGATGAGGCCATGTAGGTCATGTGTGAGAAGGTGAGCTAGGAGTAGAATTTATTTTAGGTGCTAAAGTCCGAGACGTACTAGATGAATTCAATGATGTAGTGGGAACCACGAGAGGAGATGATGACGGGTTAACACCCTAAAACATCATACCCATTTCTTCTTCATATGATACTTACTGTTATCTTGTGGATCCTATTTTCATGTGTGGAACTATTGAAAACCGTGCACTAAAATTATTGGAAACTATCCTAATTTTTTCCCTCAAAAACATGTCTAATATCTCGAGAAATGTGCTCTTCTCATATGGGCAGGATTTATGACCCATATGTGTATGGTGATGGTTTTGGTACCCACGTATTGTAAAAATTCTTAAGAAGTTGCATATTCATGTGTTTTTGGGATTTTGATAGGGTAGATATATCAATGTAGATGTGTGTGAGTTCAGGTGTGAATTCAACGTAGTTTTTTTAGCATAGCTCGAAACAAATCTAAGTATTGTATTGAGAGAAATATGTGGCTTGTAATAAAATATGCACAAGTGATTTTTTTGTGGACGTAGCCCAAATTGGGTGAACCATGTTAAATCTTGTTTCTTTTTTGTGTTCTATTATTTTCTGCAATTTTATTTTAGATCTATAATATCTTTCTACATATTAGTTTCTACTATTGTGATTATGTGGGGATTATTCCACATATTTTATACATTATTTCCTAATAATTACCAAGGTCACATTATGCTCCTGATTTCATTGGCCATCACCTTATTACAATTAAATTTTGGGTCTCCCTTAAACCCCGACGCATACCATTAGTTCTCAAATGATCTTGGTTACGATGAATAACTAGAAGTCTTGATTCACACAACACAAATATCACATTTTCCTTTCTCAATGGTATGGATACCATTCATAATGACATCTTCTTTGATTTCTAGCCTAATATGACACACTGGACTCATATTATAAGGATTTATATCCCTCCCTACACTAATGAAGAATACATCGTGGTCTTTTATTACTTTCACACGACTAGAATATTTACTTATTTTCACTTTCAAAGGATTTACCACACGGCCAATACCATCTCTCTTTCACATTTGATCCAACACTAATGATCTTTTAGATAATACATGGTATCATTCATACTATCCCACTTTCATGTGCATAGCTAAACACTTGGAAAATACAATAACATCCACATATTTGTAAAATTACAAAATCAAGACATCTATGCTTTGTTTGAGTTGTTGGCACTTTACATCATACATATTGTTTATCAATTTGGTTTGATAAGATAGCATGCTTCTTTACCATTTACACAATTTTGTTCATACGGTATTTTTAGCATGATGCATAACATACAAATAGCGTTACATGATGATAGGTTTTGGTCAGCCCCTTTACCCAAACTTCTTATACATCTAGGGGAATTTATTTTACACTACTTCCATGTGTTATTGTTCTATTATAGTTCATTTATAATTCCTCATCATGCGTGATTACATATATTGAGTACATGTTATATTTTGAGATATTCGGACCAAAACATTTGTCGTGCAACATTAACATCTCTTATGTGCACACATTTTCACATATATTGGTTACTTTATCATATTATCGTATCTTGACACTCTTATTTCGTGTATACTTGTTTGTGCATGTATTATTGCTTTCTTATTTTCATTGCTTAAGGCATATGCTCCTTGATTGTCTTGTGACATCTTGGGAGTCCCATATTTGTGGATTTATGCCTATATTTTTTCTTCTCTTTCTTTCTCCATTTTATAAGCCTATGTGTCTTCATATTCTTACGACACCATGGGTGTCCCTTTTGTGACTTTACAAATTTTGTGTGATATTATTTGCGTACTTTTTACGTATGATTTCACTATTGATTTACTTGTACTATGTTTTTAACATCTATATGGTTCTTATCTATTGCTATCATTCTTTTCTTACACGCCATGAGTTCCACCACGCACAAACACATTCCTTTTTGCAAGTACATATTCTTCAAGGTGGTCACCTTTTCATCAACCTACACTATTCTATAGCTTTTTAGATATCTAGTGCATGGGTGCACATGTTTTATTTTCATCTAAGTTTTTAACATGGTATTTACACATGCTTCAAAAGATGGGGCATTCATTCGAGTAAAAGCTACACTTATAATAAGAACATGCACAATTATAGGGTATGATATAAGTAAAAATAGGTACGGGTAATAAGAAATCTAGACAAACAAATAAATTTTAAAAAATACAAGGTGAAGAACTATGCAGATTGGTCAATACCATATGTACATTCTTGACCTTACCACATGTTTTTTCCCAGGGGAACTTACATAAACATTCCTACTAGTTTCATACTTTTAGCTACAGCTTTCAAGTTTTTGGCATATTTTTAGATTCAATTCACTCAGTTTAGATCAGTAGATGAGTCAAGTACTTCACTCTTTCATCATGGAATTCATTTTCTACTACAATTTTAAGAAACTTAGGGCATAATTCTCCTTCTTCCATCATCATTTCATTAGATTATAGTTTTTATTCAGATTGTGCTACACATGGGAAGGGTATGTGGACACTCATTATCTTTTCTACTATGTTTTCTTATTTAAAAATCGGTGCTTATATCCATATACATTAGTGTAGTATGTGGGATTATGGAAGGTATCGAAGTGGCTAAGTTCTTCGTAGCCTAGAACTTTTTTCTTCTTGCACTTAAAGGGAAGGTATTCTAGAGTTTCTAAATAAATTTTATACCCAATATTCTTATTTATTGGTTTGTTTCAAAATTTTATCATTCTTATTCTCTCCTTGGCATTATTTATTGGTTTGTATGCACTCGACAATTTACCTTCTACTCATTACGATTCGATACTAATCACCCCAAATCATGTAAATGTATGATTTGTCATCACACCAAAAGCTTGAACTGATGGTGGAGAGGGATCTCATCGTGTTAACCAACTACTACACCAACACACCCCCGCACGATGGAGCTGGATGTAACCACGTGAGCTCTAGGCCCACCACGTATACACCCAATTAGGCCCAACGACATTACGAGGAAACGACACTAAGACTTCCCGAGAGGTCACCCATCCCAGTACTACTCCAAGTCGGGTGTGCTTAACTTCCTGGCTATGATACCATGTATGATTGGCCATCACACAAAAATCTCAAAGTTCATCAAATTTAGCAGTGTAAAATATTCAAGAACAAACAAAGTATGGGATTTTCTCCCATTGTAAACAAATACGTTTATTCCTTCCTTTTTTATATCTCTTAACATTTCATTTTTATGTAAATGTAAATATTTCATGCTATGCTTTACATTGAGTTAAAGTTCAATTCTTGTCATGGACTTTAATATACTCAATGTTTTAGGTTTCATTGTGGAGCATGCCAACACCAAGCACAATAGGATTCTTCAAAACAAACATTTGAGTGAAGATAAAGTGTATCTACAAACTAAGGTATATTTTTCTTTAAGCATGTAATTTCATTTCATACTTAAAGGGGAAAATGTAGAAAATCAAATATGTTAATTCAATATTTGATATTGCTAGTTTTGACAATGCACTCTTGCTAATAAAAATATAACCTTCTCATTCCCACTTAGCACATTTTGAGGTCTCGTGTTTATGTTATTTACCCTTGCACACTAACATGTCATTAAATTATAAGATTACAATAAACAAAATACATATACAAACATCAAGTAACAACTTCCGAACATCAAATTTCATGTGTTCCTTCCTTGATAAAGGTCTTACAACTTGTTCAAGACAATATATCTAATTTTATCCAACTCAGATGATCTTGAATGACACGACCTCTAACTTCATTTTAAAATTCATATATTTTTTGGGTATTCAAATCTCTATGGATTTTCCTTTCTAAAATAAATCATTTACAGATCCCTATATAAGCAAGTAAACACTTCTTCACTTTCTAACATGGGAAGTCACATGGGACTACATTGATACACTCATTTCCTACACTTGCAAAAAAGTAACCCAAAGCTCCCTAAATCTTGCAATATCATATCTATAGATTTTAGGGTAGAAATATCTAAAAGTACGAAGCTTCTTACTAAGTTAAGATAATAATCCCTCTCAATCAAACATCCCTTTCCTAAGTATCCTAGAAAGAGCCAACTCAACTCTAGCAATGTCAAGGGTCGTTATCAAATCTAGTTATATTCATTCAAATATCACATGCTAGGTGGAGAATGACGTGTGATTTGAGGCCTCTCTGGAGTAGTTCCAATGTTAGTGGTGCATAGGAGTGACTAAAACCCAACCAATATTTTTAGTAGGAATTTCCATCTATAGTTATTATTTGAGATCATGATCATAATATTCAAAGATATTCACAACATAACAAACAACTAGGGCTTGATAGTGTCAGGATGAGGGGTATAAATTTATATTAACCATATTAAATAGTAATTAAAAATAATTTTTGCATATAAATAAATGAATGAATGAATGCACATAATAAATACACAAAAATAAAATAACACCGTAACACAGTGACACAAAATTTAACATGGAAAACCGCAATGGGGTAAAAACCATAGAAAAATATTTTCTATTAAATTGAGAAAAATTTCACAACACCAGTCCAATAACTCCTCTCCTCACTTTCTACTCTATGATTTTAACTCGGAGTAAATACAATGAATCTAATTATGGCCCACGACCATATTTAAATAACCCAAAGGGTTATAGCCATTAAGTTATGGGTACACTTCGATTTAATAGTTTAGTTATTTAAATAACTAACCACCTAATATAAGGTTTATATTTAAATAATAAGAATATAAGTTATTATATATTATTTAAATATAAACTAAATATTATGATTCACTTAATAATGCAGTTCTAACACTCCACTTTAATATTAAGTGGGGATTCATATGCCAACATTACATGTTTATCAGTACAATAGCATTTATAGATCCATAAACCCTAAAGGTTTAGGCTAGCAAATGTATTTGTGAGAACAAATCCCACTGCTTCTCATGTAAAAATTCTTATGGCACATCTCTAGAGCCTTTTATAACACAAGGACCTCATTTACAAATAGATACAACCATGGGATTGTATTTTTGTAAACACTATCAGTTTACATATATCACACAAGATATTTTTACAATGCTTTATACAAGAGAAGAAATATAGAGGAAGATTCATCAACTAGCCGACCATTAGGAGGTGACCTTCCATACACACTCCTCTTAATGGAAACTCAAAGGCCAAGCATTGCACACACTTGCAGGTATTTTACAACACACAATCGATCATAAACATATCCGCGATATAATCTTCTCCGTACAAATCAAGATCTCTATCATCGCCGAGAACCTTTTGTTGAATAACATGCATATGAACTTCAATATACTTCATTCCCTAATGTTGAATTGGATTCTTTAGCAAGAGTAATACAACTCTTACCACCACATTGAAGATGAATAATTCATTTTGTTTCCATGTGTATCTCTTCTAACAAATGCTTCAAACACAGCTTTCTTTGTTGCTTCCATTGTACTTCTCTTTCGAGAAAGGAAATGGAGACTCGTTGGTTACTTTTTTAATTCCAAGTAATGGTTCCTACACCAAAAACTTGAACACATATCCAATATATTTTATATCTAACACAACATCAACATGATTAGAGTCACAATATCATAATAAGCATATAAATCTAAATCATTATTGATTTCACTTTTAACCATATGTAAAAGTTAAACACTAGTCGTATAACAACTATCATAACCACATGCTTAACAATCAACCATGTTAAAATATGTTAAAAAAATTTCAACATATTATTCTTGTAATATATATCGATGTAATCGATTGACGCTCCAATACAAACACAAAGGCATCCCCAAGTGTCATTTGATATACATATAATAATATTTTAGTAATCACTTAATAAGAATGTTTACAAATGTTTTATCAAAAACATATTTATCTTCATTATCTCATTCTAATCTTTAAAAATGAGATAAGACTTGATAGATAACTTATCTGAACAAATAATAAAATCATACAAGAATAATTACTACATACAAAAACGTGACGTTTTGTTAATAGATAATACTAAACATAGGAAAATGGAGCGGGCTCAAGGGCGGCAGCCTCAGAGGTCGAGGGTCAGCGCCTCTCATGAGGTCCAGGAGCAACGCCCAAACACGTTCCTCCCGTCGCAATACATGGCGGTGGTCGAGGGGCAGCGCCCTCGATGCTAAACACAATTTACAGTTTACTCCTTTGAAATTGAAAATAAAATAAAAATCAACTCTTTGTGATAAAAAAACCCGATTATTACAACAATTTATATGATCAACATTTCGATAATAAATTAGGTTTTACAGAGGAAAAAATATTACAAAAAAATTCCAAATAGTCCCCTTGTCGTTCAAGTCTTCCAATCAAATTTCCATGAATTTCATGACAAAAATAACCTGCCAAACCAATAATATAAATATACAAAATATTAATTTGACAATAATAGTAATTTATTGAAATGTGAGTGACTTTTTTAAAAAAGTTTTTATATAAACAATTTTATTGAAATAATTTTCCTTATAAAATACACTATTTGAATAAATTTCTTACTAAAAAGGACACATTAAATTAATTGTTTGATAAATAAATGGAAAAATAAGATATAGTGCATCTATATATTAAAAAAACTGGAGTATAGCTCCTATCGAGAGGCCGAGCTGGATCCGCTCGTTTCCAATTAACCAACATGATATGCAATGTCTAATCGACTAATCGACTAACTTGCCACATCTGTGTAATAACTTACCATATTCCACTTAACCTCCGAGCCGCATATCAAGTTTTATGCATACCAACAAAACATTCTCAACACATGGAGTAAGCAACATTTGCAGTTTGCGGAAGGGATGGTTATAAAGCTTTAAGAAATTTGTCATGGTTCCAAGGTGGACAAAGGAACTCATTTATTCAAACATTAAAAGTTGCGGTCACATCAAACGGTTTTAATTATAGTTATTTCTAGCACTAATGCCGCATCAGAAGGTGCGGCCAATGCCAAAGTAATGAAACCGAGGATAGTTAAGGTAAAGCCGAGTCTGTAATAAACACGTTGAGTTAGGGCTGAGCCCGTGGGGACATACAAAAGAGTACAGTGTGTCGAAAGTCACAACATGTCGGCGACACCATATGAAATTTAAAAGCTTAAAACGGCATCCGCGGCCCGCCCCTCGAAAACCGAAGCTCAAAAAACTAATGAAGTGCACACTGAGATAAATTTGTAATCCGTCTAATGCAGCCACATGTGTCCGCTGTGAGAACTTCGTACGTCAAAAACAAGATGTTGGAGTTATCTTTACTGGAATTCCAGTAGCTCAATACATGTTGGCGAAGGGACAGTAGTGTGCGATCCCCTACAGAATCTGTCAAAAACTGCCTCCTGGAACTGTCACCCTCCAGTTTTAACGTTGACTGGAGTGGATATCTCCTAAAATTGATTGAACTGGATTTGTATCTATATCTGAAGCGGGCTAAATTGTCTCTGAGAGGAAACTACTGTCGTGTCCCTATTTTGTTTGTTGTATGCAGAAGAAGAAGAAGATGATTGAGAATTTAGAAGGCGCTTCATTCGAGCGTGATGTCAAGCTGTATTGATTTTGCTTCTGAGCACCTGTGCTATGTGCACTGTAACATTTGCAGCACCATTCCCTTTACCAAGCTTCGAAACATCCAACGACCATCTCCATGTAATTTTTGTATGGTATAAACTTTATCATGTGTAATAGTTCCGCTTTCCACAACTGTATCGTCGCATAGAAGAAAATGGAAAACCATTACTGGAAAAAGTCATCTCTTTCAATCGAGTTATTTTGATACCGCATACGAAGGTTAATAATAAAGACTTGCTAATTTGAAGCATTTGTTAAGTTTTGTAGAACACAAGAAAGCACTAATGCTTCATAATCATTGCATTAGTGCAAAACTTACTTATGGGCCACGTAGTGATGAAGTTTAAAAAAACATCAAACTCATCAACATATAGATTGAAATCAAAGCAATTTAAGTGGTTGTTTGTAGTCCTACGCAGCGTTATTGTTTCCAAAGAATGTGAAATACAAGGTCACCAAAATTTGAAAGAACTAAATAATACAACACATATTGTTGAGTTTTCGAAAGCATTATTCTTTTCTAATACAATGGTTCAAAACCTCTTAAAGTTTGATATACGATTCAAAATAAGCTCAAGACTATAGTTTTTGGAAACACCAAAAAGGCCCTATACATAGATATTAGGGTTAATATTTACAAAAGAGGTTTTTAAAATTTTAAAATTATTTAAATATTCATAGGTAAGCGGTTAGGTGATGGTTTAGGTTTTTGTATATAGTTTTTAAATTAAATAATATTCATATAATTTAGTTTATATTAAACTATAGATTTTTAAAATTTTATTATATATTTTTTACTTCTTTATTATTATTATTATTATTATTATTATTATTATTATAAACCAAAGATTTTAAATTTTATATACTAACTAGATCAACAAACTAAATAACATATAGTTTGTAAACTTATAAACTATAGTTTTGAAAGAATTATTTCAAATTGTAAATAATTTTAATAACCAAAAAATTAAGAATAGAGTATTTTTATGAGAGTTATATAACCACGAGGAACATTGAAACAACATAACCCAATAGAAAAAATTCATTTCCTATTCTTGTGGGGTTTGTCCCTTGGGCTTTGTAATCTCCCTTTTTACTTGTATTCACCCTTGAAACATTAGAAATATTTGAATTATTAATGCACACATCAACGTGGAAAACCCCAATGGGGTAAAAACACCACTGAATAATATTTTCCATTAAATTGAGAAACTTTTCACAACACCATTACTTTTTGCTCCATGTTTTTAACCCGAGTAAATATAATACATCCGATTAATAACCGAAAGGGTTATAACCATTAAGTGATGGGGCACACTAAGTTATTCTATATTATTTAAATATAAACTAAATATTATGATTCACTTAATATTATAGTTCTAACAGATAATAGCGATAAATAGTTACATAAAAATAACAATGTGTAGAAGTTAGAGACTAGAAACCAAACAGTCCAAGACCGTACAATAGAATCAAGACCGTACAAATGGTTTTGGAATATTTTTATGGTTATGTCCCATGTCAATTTCTAGTTATAGTCTTTAGAACAAAGAATCATCATGTTCATATCTCCATGTATCATTTGTGATCATCTAATTAAACTTGTTCCTTCATCTTTCTAATTTCATATCTTATACATCATAATAGTTAAAAGTATAAAAGTAACATTATGATTTTGGTAATTAATGTTGGAAGTTTACTAATCAAAATAATCACATATTGCTAGCCTTTACATCCTTTAGTGGATTATTCAACTAAAACCAGCTAGGTTTCATGTTAAATATAACTAGGATAAACACTTCTAAAGACAAACCTAAGAAATGGATGGTCAAATGTGCATGTTGTAGTAAACCTAGAAATGATTAACATAATTGTATGCGAAACATATTAATCACTTGACACACATCCTAGAGAACAATATCAAGGTTCCTAGTTTAGGCACGAGAGTTTGGTATTTCAAGAGTTTAAAAGGAAAATTATAAAATAAGGGGAAATATAATGACAAAGCGCTTGTAGTAGTTGTATCTCATTCTACCATATGATTTATTGACTTGAGTGCTTCATACCACATGTCTTCATCATAAGTTACCTTCACTTCCTTAGAGTCATGTTATATGTCTTTGGTTATTTTGATGGGTAATCACATTTCTACCGAGTTATCTTGGAGACAATATGTTGACATAGGTGATATAAAATTTCAAGATGTTAGTATTATACCTTCATTATCGCCTAATATCATTTCGTGATATCGGATCACACACCACAGCTTCAGGGAAGGAGTTGAGTTCATTCCTTATTTTGTGGCCATCAAGGAGTTTCATAATGAATCTATAGTGGCAAGTGAGGGAGAGTAATGTTAGGTTGATTTATTTTAGTGTTTAGCTTGTTTGTTATACTAGATTAATTAATTATATCACATTTTTTAAAGTCTGGCATTGGTTATACTTGACCTAGAAGTTTATGGAATTGGTTACATGCTTTGCATAACTATTTCATTTTTATTTATACCCCATTCATGTCATGCAATACATCAAACATTTCTGCATTTTTCTTCTTACTCCATCATTGGTATCAGAGCTTTAATTATCCCTAATGGAGGAGAATGTTTTTCATTAGAATTAGCGCATTGGATTTTTTTGCATCGAGATAGCTATTAGAGGAAGTAGCATGGAAAGAACAAGGAGAACCGTGGAGTTCTATTTAACATACTTATGTGCAAGGAGCCTCATCTCCTTTTCGCATGGGGTAGAGAAACCCTATTTAACACAGAAAGATGGAGGAAGAACCGTGAAGGCATGATCATAGCCAATGAAGATTGTCTACATAGTTTGATCTTTCTTACAATCTCTAATCTACCAAATGTTGATGTTTTGTGCATTTCATTGAATTTTTCATCATCAAGAGTGAAGATATGTTCTTCATAGAAGAATTGATGAAAAAATCACCAATCTACCAATCTAGTTGAAGGGCACTTAAATACGCAACCAATATTGTCACCTTGTAAAATTTTAGGAGAAATTGATAGTAAATATGTAGACCATTGTAGCGTAGTTTGAAAACAATTCTATTGATGTCTACCTGAAAATAAACATGGATTGTATTTTTCTCTTCAACACGCCTCCATAATATCATAAACCTGCAATTTGAGGAGCTAGTGTGTCAAGGACTACATGATTGGTTCTTATTCGAGATATGGTGCTAAGTCGAGAAGATCTATGCAAGGCTCAAGGAACGCAATATGGCGAAGATGATGAACATGAAATAGAATGCCCATACAAGCATCCACATCTCCTTCATGAAAACCAAGACCACCTCCATTCTCTTTTTCATCAATAAGGCTTTATACCCTTGAACATAATAATAAATTTTTATATGACATCATGTCTACTCCCAAAATATTGTTGTCTAATGCTCAACTCTTGAAAGGGCCTGATTATGCCTCCTAGAAGACAAATATGTGCACCATTATCTTGTTTGAAAATATTTGGAATCTCCTCACTAATGTAGATGTTCATCCCACCAAAGGTGTAGTCAATGAGAAAATGAAGTATGACAAGGTTGATGCAAAATCCTTGATGTTTATCACTCTCATTTTTCTGATGAGGTGCAACCACTCATATGGGATGCAATGACATCAAAGGTATATTGGGATACTCTCTCCACCATCTACAAAGTGAAGAACCCGACAAAGATACAAAAATATCCAAAGAAATATTCATATGTTGAGTATGAAAGAATGTGAGAAAGTAGAGGAACTCTTATGTCATGTGTCAGTAACTACAAGTAAAGCTTGGAGCACTTAGATAATTTTTTAAGATAAGTTTCTTGTCCCTCTCATAATGTGACACCTTCCTTCCCAGTTTAGGACATTCATCACCACATTGAGTATAAAAACAATGACGTGATATTTTATGAAATGGTGAAATTTCTACAATCCAAAGAAGTCATTCAGATAGTGCATGAAGATTTTGAAGAAAAATCATTGATATCAAGCATAGAGGAAAAATAATCCTCATAAGTGATACCAAGATAAGCAAATCACAAAAGTATCCATGGAAACAACAAAAAATTAGAAGTCACTAAAAGTGAATTGATGGTGTCATATCTCTACAATGAATAAGTATGAAACTCGTGAACTCTTGATATAATGACCATACACAACACCATTCTCGGAGAAGAGAGCACATATGGACATGATGGCTCATAAAAATCTAAGTGGAATCCTCACCAAAATAAGTAGAAAGGACATGTCGCACCAAACCAATTGATGATTCAAATGAGGAAGTACATGAATTAGTAAATTACATAAAGACAACGATGATGTGGTTTTAGTATCCCAAACATTGTACCCATAAAAAAAATTTTTTATTCTTTTTCCTAAGTTAGATTGAAAGCAAGAACTACCACCTAAAATAGTTCCCTAACCTAGCTAGAAACAAGAAAAAAGTACCATCAAGATGAAGAAATGAACAAGGCCTACACTAGCATCATAACTTTGAAATAGTGAAATCAAACATAATGCAAATCAAGAACTCTATTCTTCTAATTGCCTAATTAAATCAAGTGGACCTATGTAGTCCAATGGAAATCAACAATATTGTTTGCTTTGATCCTTCAAGGATGCTTGGGTGTGAGGCTTAGCTCTTCAAGATGGATGATGGAAGGGCTTGAGAATGGCAAAAGGCTTTTAGTGCAAGACTATGTGCTTTCTTTTTCTTTCTCAAGGGAATTAGGTGTAGGTATAAAGGTAGAAGGAGGGCTCCTTATATATCCCAATGGATAAAGGAAACACTTCATCCCTTTGCATGTGGGATAAAGGTAAAACATGATTAGGAATGGATAAGGTTGCTTTATTAAAGGTAACCTTACTTTAGAAGGGTTTAATTTATGCTTAGCAAGTCATGGGAGTTGGGGGTGTTTTAATTAATCAAAGGTGATTAACTAATAGGTAGGTGTAAGCTTATAGAAGCCAATTAGAGGAATATTAGTATGATTTAGGCTATTATGAGGGATTAAATCAATTAAATATTGATTTATTAGTTAAATGAAGGAAGGCTAATTAATTAATAATAATTAATTAGTCTGGATAGATGGGTAAATAATTAACGGAAGGTCGTTAATTAGGTTGTTAGTTGATAGGTGACTTAATCAATTAGTGTATTGTAATTAATTAACAACAATAAGAGGGAATATGAGTGCTTTTGACGATATGTCATCGATTTGTGAGAAAGGGGATAATTAGCACAATTTAAGTATTTAAATTGCTTGGGCGTAATTATAGGTGTCTACATTTGCCCCTCTTTGGGGTGGCGTAAGTGACGCCACTTCAAAGATAGTAGATGGAAGAAAATTTTGAAGGGATAGAAGAAAAATTAGTAGGAGGGAGAGATGCCCCCTCGAGTGTCGATGGGGTGATGAAAGAAGATGATCGATGATCGAAAAAGGTGAGAGATAGATAGAAGAATGGGAAGGGGGATGCCCGGTGAGATGGAAGATTAGGGGTGAGAAGAAAGTGATGCAGAAGAAATATGGAGGAGGGGAGAGAAGAGCTTAGCCTCTAGCCACTTTGTGTATTGGAACAATTTTGATGTCATCATATTACCATAAGAGCTACGTCATCGGTCCTTATGAAAAATATAAGCATACGACAAAGTAGAATGACATGAAAAGCCATACTACGAACAATTGTCCATTGCTGAAAACACCAACTCCATGCAACATACAAAATGCAATGCAATACGAGAAAGTGAAAGATGCCTAACTCCATGCAACATACAAAATGCAATGCAATACGAGAAAGTAAACAAGCTAAACTAACAAAGAAACATAATATAATGTTTTTATTATCGAGCTTTAGTTACGACCTGTGTAAATTAACGACAAGGGTTGATGATGGTGCCCCAAGCAAGGATACATGTGAGGGGAATAATGGAGGACACTTGGGTCCGATGGAAAAGCAATGTGCACTACGAAACAGTACCAGGAAACTCGTTGTGCCCCAGAGTATAGATAAAGTAAGCAACCTAGCTTTTGTTGATGGAGGTAGATCAAGATGATCCATGAAGTCACACACATGAACAAGTGAGAACCAAAGTGACATTTTGTAGGATGATTTTCAATTTTTAGAAGTTTTCTAAAACATATTTGAATGTTTTTGATGATTTTTCTAACATATTTGAATGTTTTGGTTGATTTTGAAAGTTTTATGAAACTATGTACAGAAGACAAGGAAGCATGGATGCCCCTAGCGATAGATGGGATGTACAAGGGCATAAGGCCACGTGCGTACCAGAAAGGTGAAGATGTAAAAATGCCCCAAAATTAGGTGGGAGTATTCAAAGGTAAACTCTTCACAGGTAGAAGTGGGACCCAAGGCCATTATGGATAGGTTCAACATGATGATGAACATAAACCAATGAAATGTTGGGAAGAAGCAAGGATGCCCCCAATGTAAGTTGGCCTAAAAGCACATGATAGAAAGGAAGGAGAAGATTGTTTTTGTGAAAGGGACAAAGGTGTCCACAAACATGAAAAAACAAGTAATCTTATACACATGGATGTTCTGAATGAAGTAGAAGAATGATGTGAATGATATGAATGTAGCTTAGAAGCCTCATGATGAAGAAGTGATTAGCCAAAGGCACAAATCGTGAGACAGATATGGACTAGAGTAAGAGTCTGAACAAGGTCCAAAAAAGACACTTGGTAACATACTAATCTTGTTTACTCATAGAGATCCGGTGTGTGCACGTGGAATTTATTACCTCTTGAAGGGAAGATTTAATAGACAACAAGTGAAGACACCCTAGCCAATGTGTAGGAATGATTTATTTTGAAAGGTGATTTTGTGAATGGATGGTGAAAGGATAGCCATACATTGCTCCACTTTACCAGCCAGGCATCCATAGCCCCAACGGAGATGTATTTGATTCTAATCACAACATTTCTCTATTGCTAGTCAGGCATCCATAGCCCCGATAGAGATTATTGGAAATACCCCAAGAGAGTAATATATCAATTTTCTTTTGCTTTGTAGCTTTTAGCTTTTGATTTTTGATTGATTTTGATTCTTTTGCTTTTTGAAAACTTATTTCAGCTCTCTTGTTTGACAAGGGGTTAAGAACCACTGATGGCTTGATGGAAGGAGGTGGAAGTGCTTACGATGATGACATTGGCTAGTGTCAACAAATATGTCCAAAAGTTCTTCATGCAATAAGTTTATTAGATGTTGAATGTGATAGGATCTCTAAGAGGTTAGTCGTTCTTTAATTTACCAAGGTGATAAAAGACCAGGGTCAAATAGATACCATAGAGATAAATGTCACAAAATGTGTGTGAATAAGCTAACCAAAATATCATCGAAGGGATGAAAATGGTAGGAAGACTTGTAGAAAAATAACAAGGAAGGGAAGAAAGAAACATCCATGTGTACACAACACCTTATTGCAATGTTTGATCTTTGTACCTTTGATTTTTGTTGTGTTTTCTCAATGTTTTTGTATTTTTGAATTGTTTTTTTTTTTAGATTTTTGACAGTTTTAAGAGGTTGGGACTAACAAAGTCACTCTATGTGTGGTAAGATCCAACAACAATGTTTGTGACTTCCTTGATAAGGGAGACTAGGCATGTTTGTTTATCAAGAGTGATATTATCCCTGATCTCGATGATCGAGGTGAGTTCACACTCAATAAATGACTTGTGATTTATCTTGAAACATGGATTTTGTATGTGGGAGATTTAATTCCCCATCCAGAGGTTTATGCACTTTGCGCCATACTTGATGGTTACGTTGATGTGCGTTCTTGAATCGCGCTTGATTTAGAATTTTGAGATTGTTTGATTTGTTGGGAGCTATAGAGCTCTTTGCAGTTTTGATCTGAGCTTGATTAAGAAACTGTTTGGGTTTCTTATAAGCTAACATGTGACTTGTCTGATCCCGAGAAGGAGAAGAAAGTGAACGTGGACGTTTAGAACTGATGCAAGAAATGACCATGGGCTTGCCACCATCTTTGGTAGAAGAATAATGTGATGGATGAAAAGGATATGGTCCAAGGATTGAAGAAGATGGGCTACTGGGAGGTGAGCCATAGATAGAAGATGAAGGGCTACTAGGATGTGGCCCAAGAATAGAAGAAGAAGGGCTACTAGGATGTGACCCATAGATAGAAGATGAAGGGCTACTAGGATGTGGCCCAAGAATAGAAGAAGAAGGGCTACTAGGATGTGACCCATAGATGTAAGATGATGGACTACTAGGATGTGGCCCAAGAATAGAAGATGATGGACTACCCGGGGGTGATCCATACCTAGAAGACAAGGGGCTAGTTGGGCATGCCCCAAGAATAGAAGATAGTGGACTACTTGAAAATGTCCCACAAATAGCAGAGGGAGGGCTACTAGAAGGTGACCCACACCTAGATGAAGATGAAGGGCTACTTGGCATTGACCCCATAAGAGATTGTGATTGAGGAATTATGATAGAAAAAGAGTTATTGGGTGATGAGAAGATAGGCCATGGATCAATGTAAGACCAAGGAGTTTCATCACATAATGAAGAATGTGAAGATGGAAGAATAAGAGGAGGATCAAGTTGCATGATTTGAGGCTCTTCCTCTGTTTCTTGATAAAAGGAATCAACCTTTTCCTCACAATATGCGAGTGCGCATCAAAGTCTAAAGAGAATCCTTTCTCATAATCTTCTAAAGGAATATCTTCATATGCCCCTATAAATGCCTTGATTGTTTCTTCATTATGAAAGAGATCAATCGGTATGAGTTGTTGATCAACCACCAGGGGTTGATTGGAAGAAAGAGATCCAATTGGTGTGGAAGACTTAGAAGATGTTTGATGATGATTGATAGAAGAAGATGATGTGGGGGATGAAGAAGATGTGTAGCTAGATGTCTCAGGAGTAGAAGAAGGTGGTGTGGACCTACCTATACAATGGTATATCATATGTAAAATAGTAGGATTAAGTCCAAAGTCTGTAGATTGTGACGCATGGGTCGATTCAGACGTTTGTCTCGAAGGACTTTGAGTCACACGAATCTTCAAAGGAGGAAGACTTATTGGGGTGATTGATGAAGAAGGTCCTACGAAGGAAGGGAGGACCATGATTCAAGAATCACATTGGATGAATAATAACAAGGGTCCTGCAAAGAAAGAGAGGACCACATTCAAGAATTGTATTAGATGTTTGATTGGAGGGATTTGGAGTCACACGTATCTTCAAAGGAAGAAGACGTCGTTGGTGGTGATATAAAAGGGTCCTGCGAAGAAAGGGAGGACCGTGATGACATAGGAGTCATATTAAATGTATGATGAAGAGGTTCCTGAAAGATAGGGAGGACCATGACATAGAGTCACATTAGATGACTTAGAGTCGAATTAGATGAATGAATTAAATAGAGTTTGGATCTAAATAGTAGTTTGGATCCGAATCATCAGAAGAATTAGAAGAAATGTTTGGATTGGAATCCTCAGAAGAAGAGGAAATGTTTGGATTAGAATTAGAAGAAGAGTGGGGGAACTCGAATAATAATTTGGATCAGAAGCGTCCAAATCATACCACCGACTATGAGATGAAGGTGGGGAATGAGTTACCCGTATGGGCTCTCTAGCACGAAGAACCAAATGAGGTTTAGTTGTAATGGGAATCTTTTGATTTGAATTGCTAAACCTAGGTTCCATATTTTTGTAAGTATGGGGAACCACGATAGTCAATCATTTTTGGCATTGTTTTAAGCACAAATGTCTAGATCTAGATAGTGTGATGGAACTCCTTCAAAGGGAAGGAAGTGACATGTCGATTTGGGTAGCATAAGGACAACCAACTAGACATTTCGTAAGTATGAAGATGCGTGCATGATTTTCCAAGAAGGTCTAAGGAAAATAGACATTGTGATGATGCAATATCGATGAGATCGAGAGGGATTGTCCTAGAAAATAAGTTTTCTGAATGAATAATCACAAGGAACAATCATGCAAGTGTGAAACACAAAAGCCAATCAACAAGGAAATACACCATATGAAAATGTGTGCAAAGTGATAGTTTGATGCAAAGGTGATCAACACAATGTCAATATTTACGTCAAGCTCAAAATGAACAAGGCGTAAATATTAACAAAGGGTAGATGTGACTCCCAATCAAAGGATACCACGACAAGTTCAACAACCAACAAGACCTAAATGTTAAAGGGTGGGGTTTACAAATGTAAGCCACGTAACCACACCAATTGGACACGTCTATCAAGCTTCACGGAGAAGTGAGATATTAGTGTCAAAGTGGTATCGAAATGATGCAAACAAAGTAAGTGACACCTTTCAAGATTTGGGACAATGTTTGAAATCAAACTAAGTCAAAGTATACTAAGGATGTGTTAAAATGTGTGCAGCGTAACACCACAATGTGGATACTTAGATCACGTTTACGAAAAACACGACATAAGTATCTTAATTGTGTCGAGACAATGCAAACAAGGTAACACGTCAAAGGGAGATCAAATGATGAATTAATCCAAACTATGATGATGATCTTGATGTGGGTATCAAGATCACAAAGGCTACCAATGATATAAATACGCCTCCACACACTTTAGACGTTTAACTTACCCAGCCACAAACATGGATGGGCGTAAACGGAACAAAAAAGTGGCAGAAACAATCGATTGGTAACATAGAGGTAGTCACCCTTCTTTTGATCAACAAAGTGTCAAAAGAATGTGAAGGAAGTAAATCAAAAATGGGGATGAAAAATGTTGGCTTCACTTCAGCAGAGTTTCACCTCACCTTAAGGCAAGTAAAAACTAAGCAAAAGTAACGCGTCACACGTTTCACATGAAAAGATGGTTCACAACTCAACACTATTTTAGAATGGTCAAAGTGGGCTCCTGGCCAAAGTATATTTTCCTAGGTGGTTCTCTCATCCTAGGTGTTACAAAGTTATCCACGAGTGGGATGATTTACCCAAAAAGTCACACTGACTAGTTTGGGAGTATCTCGACTTTTCCCCCTTCAAGCACAGTGGGTAGTAAATGCATCCATCATGTACTTAAAAGGGTCACATAGGGACAACTTGTAACTATCTCACAAAGGAATCACTAGTCAAGTAGGTAGTGTGGAGCACTTCCCATTTCATCCACAAGGTTCCCTCTTGCGTGGACTACTTTGGGGTTCTTGGAACCACCCCCATTGTTGTAGCTTAAGGCGTTATGCCAAAGGGGTTATGTTCTAGTTGAGCGGAGAGGGACGTACCCTTTTCTGAAACCTACAATACAGTGTTTTGAATATGTTGTTCTTTTTATCTTTTTAATTAGGTGTGGTTTGCTTGAAACACCTTTTGGCAACCTGTATAACAACTGTATTAGTAGTTTTTGAATTTGTTTTGATTCCTCCGTTCTTTGACAAGCGATGGCGTTTTGGTCCTGTATGATGATTTTTAGTAGTTTTCCATCAAAAGAGAAAACACCATTTCTGATTCTCCAGATCATCCAAGGACGCAAGAGAAGAGCATACGTGATGTCTTCAAAATCCAAAAAGATATCAAATGGAAAAACACTTTAATTCAACTACACCAAGTTAACCAATTCCAACTCAAATATTCCTAACAACCTCAAAGCATCAAAAGGACTTAAGAATCATTTCTGATTCCCAAGATCACCCCAAGGGATGCGAGGGAAGAGCATACACGATCTTATTCCTATAAGTAAACATGAAAAGTTTATTTAATCAAGTAAAAGCATGTAAAAACATCCTGTAAAAATGAGTATGTGATTAGATAAAACCTACAAGAATTAGAAAACCAAGAAAATCAAAAAATTCTAGAAATCCAATTTTTGCACTTTTTTAGTAGTTTTTAGTAATTTGCATTTTTGGAGGTCTCCGGGGCATTTTGGGAGTTTTGTGATAGAATATAATATACCAAAGGTATCTAAATTTTGGAAGTTCCCTCACAAAGTACACTCTGTTATCTTTCCAACGCTTATTCAAACTCCAAAAATGGGTTAACGAGTCAAAAGTTATGATCAAAACAAGGAGCACTAAAAAGTGTAACAAAACTAGGATTAAACAGATATACTGCGCCCCCTTTTTATGCATGTGCACACACCCGAAAAGCATGTGTGCCCCCTTACATAAAACATGCACACCACCACTAGAAGCATGTGTGCCCACCAAAAGACGTGTGTGCCACTCTGTGTGTTTTTGGCTTACCATGCACCTGCGCCACCAGAGAGGCGTGTGTGCCACAAAAATAACATATGCGCTACTTGAAAATAAAAATAGGCTGAAATTTGAGACAAAAATAATGCCTGTGCACCACAGAAAAAGACGTGTGCGCCACCACTTTGTAAAATAGTCCCGAGTTTTGATAGAACACCTATGCCACCAAAAATGTGTCTGCGCCACTAAAACAACATGTGCGCTCTAGGTTAGGGTGTGTGCTGATCTGATCTAGATGAGTTTTGAATGTAGTGAAAGGTATAGATGAAAATGATTTCTGCCTGGTTAGTTAGTGTCATCTGCACTTGGTTAGGAGTGTGTGTGCACCGGGGTTAGCACACATGCGCTAGGGTCGATAAACAAAGAACTAGGTTTTGACAGTGTGCGCGCCACCGAGAGGCATGTGTGTGCCAAAAAATGTGCTGCGCTCCTAAAAATGTACTGCACTCCTAAAATGTGCCTGCACCAAAAAATATGGCAAAAACACAAGAAAACTCACAATATCTCAAATTTTGACAAGTTAGTTTAAGAATGGCAATAACCCATTAAAATTATGGCTATGAACATGAAGTTACACATATCAAATGAGAAAAATTCCAAGAAAATGGACATTAATTACTACATGTGCATATCAAAAAGTTAGCCAAAACAATGAAACTTAAACTAAAATGCCATGGGACTAAGGGTCCCACCAGGCGTGCCAAATGTGTACACTTATTTTTTTCCTAGGTTAGATTGAAAGCAAGAAACTACCACCTAAAATAGTTCCCTAACCTAGCTAAAAAAAGAAAAAGTACCATCAATGATGAAGAAATGAACAAGGCCTACACTAGCATCATAACTTTGAAATAGTGAAATCAAACATAATGTCAAATCAAAACTCTATTCTTCTAAATTGCCTAATTAAATCAAATGGACCTATGTAGTCCAATGGCAATCAACAATATTGTTTGCTTTGATCCTTCAAGGATGCTTGGGTGTGAGGCTTAGCTCTTCAAGATGGATGATGGAAGGGCTTGAGAATGGCAAAAGACTTTTAGTGCAAGACTATGTGCTTTCTTTTGCTTTCTCAAGGGAATTAGGTGTAGGTATAAAGGTAGAAGGAGGGCTCCTTATATAGCCCAATGGATAAAGGAAACACTTCATCCCTTTGCATGTGGGATAAAGGTAAAACATGATTAGGAATGGATAAGGTTGCTTTATTAAAGGTAACCTTACTTTAGAAGGGTTTAATTTATGCTTAGCAAGTCATGGGAGTTGGGGGTGTTTTAATTAATCAAAGGTGATTAACTAATAGGTAGATGTAAGCTTATAGAAGCCAATTAGAGGAATATTAGTATGATTTAGGCTATTATGAGGGGATTAAATCAATTAAATATTGATTTATTAGTTAAATGAAGTGGAAGGCTAATTAATTAATAATAATTAATTAGTCTAGATATATGAAGGGTAAATAATTAACGGAAGGTCGTTAATTAGGTTATTAACTAGATAGGTGACTTAATCAATTAGCGTATTGTAATTAATTAACGATGATAAGAGAGGAATATGAGTGCTTTTGATGATTCCGCAATGTTCCAGCCCATCCACTAGAATATACTTTTATTTTATTAAAAATTATTAGAGGTCACAAGATCCCAAAATTTAGGGTTAGAGGTTCAATAACATTCGAGGGTAATTCCTCACCATACCCACTCAGTGTAATAGGCTTTAAAGATTCAGCTTGATTTTTATCAAAATTAGTTCATTCAAAATTTCCCTAAATAATTTCCAAAAGATAGGAAATTTCCTAACCTTTCTATTGATATAAAGAAGTCCTCATAACTCCTCATATTTCTCAAGTTATGAGCCGTCAATTGCCTAGGGGTGAAAATTTTCCGCAAGAGCGGGCATGCGGGCCTAGGGGAGAAAATTTACCCTAGGGGGTGGGTCTACGGGCATGCGGTGAGAAATATTTCCCGAGGAGGAGTCGAGTCGGTGTGGGACCAGCAGGAGGCATTTTAGAAATTTCCGCGTGGGGTGAAAAGCCATCTTTGTATTCGGGTCCCACGAGTCCACAAGTCCGTAAGGGACACATGGCGCCTCTAAGTGAATGTGAGGAAAGCGGGGTGACGAGGATAAAATATTTTTAGCACCTTGAAGGGAAAAAGGGTAAAATTCACCGCGCCTCCACCGACGTCTCACGATGCCACATGGAAGCTCCTGATTGGTCATGGGTCAAGCGGGAAACTTTAGAAAATTTTCCAATTTTTTTCTGAAAATGCAAAAGGCAAAAAGGAACCCGCTCCTCCATCGATGCCTTACGACACCACATGGCAACTTCGATTGGCAGTAGGTGGCAGGGAAAATTTAGAAAATTTTCTCAAAATTTTTCTGAAATGCTAAGTATAAAGGGATCTCGCCTTCGCCAATGCCTCATGGTGCCATGTGGTAGCCTTTGATTGGTCAGGTCGGTGGGGTAGTGGGGAAACTTAGGAAAATTTTCCCATAAATTTTCTGAAACGCTAAGGGAAAAATTTGGGCCCATGGGCTGCCAAGGAAATGTTTCCCAATTTTTTTATTTTAATTTTTGACGTCAAGTGAAGAAAAACTTCAGAAGGCCATAACATTTGATAGAGAGCTCAATTTTGGGAAAATGAGGACTTTATAGAAATCTCTCAACATCCTTTTTACACAAGAATCATTAATTTTTAATTTTGATAGATTTTAAGGGGTCAATTTTGAGAAAATGTCTTTCTATCACTTAGAAAGTGAACTGGTATTCTAACTTGCAAATAATTGTTCAAATCTGCCATTAATTATTTCTCCACATGTCAAATAGACATGGAGGATTTCACTTGGAATAATTTAGGATAGTTTTCAAGGGTTAAATCATTTGATTGAAGATCAATTCAAATTTTCCCAATTTAATAGCAAAAATGACTGAGAAATTGCTTGAGCCTGATTTTGAAAGGTTCTATGAAAATTTCTTAAGTATTATAGTTTGTTTGGGATCGTTTTGATCTTTCTTAGCTTGTATTAATGTTTCAAATGTCTTTCCTAGTCTATAGGGTCGTTTTGTGCATTTGATAAAACATTTGCCAGTTTTGAAACATCTAACAGAGATCTAATTCGAAAGAATCTATTTTCCATTTATCATCTTCTAAGTATTAGAAATCATTCCAGATCCAATCTAACTCATTAAGTTGATTCAAATCAACGTATTCAAATGCCAAATTACAATTCTAATTTTCAAAACTTTCATTTCTAAAGAATAGAGCATTATGACATTTCTTCATACATATTCTTTTTTTCATCTTTCCAATAGAGATTTCAAATTACATTCAACAATCAGACTTCCAATGAAAGCAATATCATTTGAACAAAGTAACCACTTCTATTTATATAGATCAAATACAACTTTACAATCACAACTCTTTCTCATTACATTCCTTTTTACAACAGAATACAAAGTATATTTCTTTCACATTCAAAGGGGATTTCTTTTCCAAAACATAGTAACTCTTCAACACAAAATGTATATTAAATTTTCATCCACATCAAGTGGGGAAATGGTTTACAAAATTAGTTTCACAAGGGACTGTTAGAACTTTATCTTCTCCCTCAATTACAATATACAGAATACAATTTCTTCCACATTTATTCAAAAATAGAGAACAAAGTATATCTCTTTCACAATTCAATTTACAACTTTCATAACCCATATAGACCATCTTTCCATCACAAATAATATACAAGATCATCCACTTCAAGTGGGAAAATGTTACATTAAGAAATGATCTCAAAGAAGGATCACAAACTGTCTTCTTTCTCGCCCAAAACAACAAAGATGAATTTCCATCATTCTCTAATTTGGTCACAACAGAACAGGGAAAGGCAACGCTCTCCACCCAACCAAGACATCAAATGAAAAGGGATAAGCCATCCTTCTTCATCGGGTCCTCGAGCCCCAACGACATTGCAATAAGAAATGTTTTTTTCAAACTCATGGCAACAACAAGCTTCCACAACACAAAAGCAATATTTCACATTCAACACATAGTCCAAAACATAATGCAGTTTGCAACCACATGAAAACAACAAACAAAACTCAGCTTCATCATGCAAGCCAAAGGAGCAAGAACTATGGGGAAGCTACTTATGCCTCCCAAAGGGGAAATGGGTATCACCACCTGAAAGCAAACCACCAAAATATATATCATTTCAAATCCTTGACATGCCCTTATGCCTCCCCTAGTACCCCTTATTCCTCACATTTCCTTATGCCTCCCCAACCTCTTATGGCACCCCATAATGAGTAAATAAATGCAAGCTATTTATTTGTAAGGTGGAACCCAAATCCCAACTCCCTCCACACTTATACCTCCCCAAAGCACTTATGCCTCCCCACAAGAATCCCCATAGTCTTCTCCTACACCATACCTAGGCCATCTACCCAACCAGCCAACAAGAAATATCAAAACATCCACAACATTTACATATGCATAAATAAGAGAAGAGCATTTTAAAGAGCCAAGCTCCTACCTCTCCATGATGGAGTTTGTTCCAAAGTTCCAAACAACAAGCTTTCCAATGTAAAACAATCCAAGATCAATAATCCACAAGCATTCAACCATCTCCAACTTTCTCCAAAAATTACAAGAGCTCCCAAAACCAAAAGAAGTCACCCAAAATGAAGCAATGCAAGGTGAAGTAACCCCCAAAACAAGCCAAGGAATTTGAATATATAGAAAGAAAGAGGATGAGGTGGATCCATGTGGGATGCCACATCACACATCCTCAACTCCAACTCATAAGTCAACTTCAATCTCCAAGGCATAATAAATAAGTAGGTGAATAAATGATAGTTTACTTACACACTCCAAAACAAGCCCACACCCCAAAGGACTGAAATTAAAAGCATGTAAGAAAAGTGCAATAAAAACATTCAACTTGACTTACAAAAATGAATAAAGAAGGGCTAAATTTAACTCTCCAACCATAGGTAAGGTTGGTATATAAATTTAAGAGGCATGGGACAAGTTTAACTTGTCCCACAAGTCTCCAAAATCAGCCTCCAAGGACAATTTCGAATTTCAAAGAAGATGGAGTGTTTCATACTCCAAAATCAACTTACACATCACTTACACATTTCTTACAACACTTTAATTTTAGGCCAACAACTCTAATAATTACTTTCTTATGACCCAATTTGATTAATTAATTTTTAACAATATGATTACTCACATTAATTAACACACCATTTAATAAATAAGGAAAGGGGTCAAAGCACCACAAAATAAACACATGTAACATTAAACCAAGGAAAATAAATAAAAGAAACATAAAACCCCTTGGTCACATTTGAAGGTGATCCCCCCCATGGGAATCCCTAACAACTATCAAACACACACAAACAAATAAAGTTGCCATGGTGACCTTGTTGAATTCATCTAGAATTCCAAAGTGGTTGGTCTCCAATCCCCCGATGTGTGTTGTGATATTTTAACCTGCAAAACACAAATACCTCCTTTGGCCTCGTGGCCATATCAAGAACATCCAAATGAATATAATATAATTTCAAAATCATCAATATATATATGAATCACAACAATATCCAGATAATAAACAATATCACTTACAATTTCATCAGCAACTATATAATCATCAATTTTAAATTCAATTTTCTCAGTCTACTCAATATATCTAAATATCACATGTCCTAACAACATCCATATATATATAACCATGTCCAACAACATGTCAACATCTATATAAAATGTCTCTAACAATCATCATGCATCATATTTGAATCAGAGTCAACAATAATCCATGATTTGACATCTAACACCATAATAAATGAAAACTATAATAATGTCCATAATATTGTCAACAAGATTCATGATCAATATCAACAGTGTCGTTAAGGGAAGTGTGCACTACCTCCCCCTCCCCTTAGACTCGAATCCCTCCTAGAAGTCACTGGAAAGAGAGATAGGAACAAATGCAAAGTAGAAAAAGGATCACTCCATTATGGGATTGCTTGCTTTCAAACAAAGGTGGGCCTACAAACCTAAGTTTGGTCCAATGCACCCGACAAGAAGAAGGGAGATTGCAAGGGATGAGTTCTAAACTATCTTCATGCAAGGCTATGAACACTTAAATCTAGAGAGTAAATTTACATTATCAACCAAGATACCACACATAACAATATAACATGAAGAGTTCAAAAGAGTCTTAAGAGTAACCACCAAGTAGAGGAATAATAAGGATAATTCCATGATTTTGAGAATGACCACATAGTTTCCCAAGGAATACAACATACTACAATAATAAACTTTAATTGCTACTAAGTTTAAGCCATGATTTCAAGGTTCATTATCTAGACAAGGCTAGCAAAAACCAACTATGACCAAATTTGCATGAGGAACAAGTCTACTCAAGGTCCCACAATTTTAGGTCACACAAGATGAGGTTAATCAACAAGGAAGGACACCTAAATCAGGAATCATTTACAATCGAAGAACTATTTATGGAAAATACTTCTATAACTTGAGAGGGTACAATTATATTTTCAAGGTAATACAAGCAACGTCAAGACCACAAGTTATATATATATATATATATATATATCTCATAAAGAACTAACATATCAATTCAAGTACCATACACTATAGCACAATGGGATTTATTTATCTTATTTCCTACTCAAGCTCGAAATAACCATAAAGAGAGCACAAGAAACACCAAGGACCACTCAAGGTCGCTAGGGAGAAGAACAAGTAACACAAGGTCCAACTACAATCCAAGGGTGCATCGTATCAAAAGTGAATAACATCATCTTGCACTTTCCATCCTAATGGAAAAGGGGCAACAATAACAAGGTGACCCAAGAAAATATGAAGAAAAGAAGACTTCCCAAAGTTATTTTATATCCTTAACATATGTTTCCTTAAAATTACAATAACTTAGGTCTCCAAGGACAAGACAACATGCAAGGAGGTTGCTTATCTCTTCTCACACTTTTCTCTTAATGATGATTTCTTTATAGATGAGGAGACCATCAAGTTTTAATCCCGATACTTCACTTCCATTTACTTATACTCATTGGGTATCAATGATAGTTCTAAGGATTTTGGTTCACCTAGGTAGCCTCATGTTGATTATTCTTCCAATGTAAATGATGATATTATTGATTATGATGATTCAAATTTCAGTCCAGATGATGAAGCCAATGATGAGAAATCACATCCTTCCTCTCATATTCATGTTTCAAAGGATAATTTTACACATCGACTTTCTTCACTTCTATCCCGGTCATGCATCATAGTTTGATTAATCTTATCTATATTATCTATATTGAGGTTCACTTCCTTCTATCTTATAGAATTTTGGATTGATTCCTTTTGATATTAGAACTTCTAGTCCAATTTAGAATGAAAAGAAACTTCATGATGCATATTTTTTGGTTAGTAATCCATCGATGACAAGAACACATAGTAAAATTTTTTGAGATGTTCCATATATGTTTTTTTCCTCTTCCTCCAATAAAAATATTTTAGTGCAACATCTAGCACCCCCTGATTTGGGATTAAGTATTCATTGATTCTTATTATAATAGCAAGATTCTAGATCTATGAGTTCTATTGGGAGATCATGAGGCCTCATTTTTTAGGGGTGCTTCGTAGTCCTCTCTTTCATATTCTTTCCTTATCTATTTATAGGGGTGATTCTCTATGTTCTTCTAGGGGGCTTATCTATTGAGGGATATTATTTTCTATGTTCTTATCTTTTCTCTTTTTTAGGATGATTTTTTCATACAAGTGTTTCTCTGCTTTCTCCATTTTATGAAGATTTTTTCTTTATACTTGGGTACTTCATGATGCCTTATTTTAGGGACCCATTTTTTTGAACCGCTTTATGATGTACTTACTAAGGGTGTTAGTGTAGGTTTTTTATTCCACTGCATGGTATTTATTATATTGCATGGTTTCTCTTATACATGTATTTAGCTTTCTTAGGTGTAAGAAAGATATATGGGAGTTAATTTTCTCACCTTTTTAAAGTGATGATTACATTTCCCCACTTCCTACATATTGATCCGAGAGGAAATTCTAGGTGGTCATAAATTTTCTATTTATCCCTAAACTCCATTACAAGTATGGAATAACATTCGATTCACGTGTTCCAATAGGCATTGAAACCTATCGGAGTATTCTTCCATACCGTGATGATTTAGGAGAAATAAGGATCTTTTGACCACCCATAATGTCCTCCTGATCACATATACACCTCTTGTAAAACTATTTTCTTATGTATTTAATATACAAGCTATCTTTTCTCTCATATTTGGTTTCTCTATCTCACAACATTACTCTATCTCCATATTCATATTTTATCATTTCTCGATCTTAACCCACATTCTCACATTGTAAAAGTCCCATAAGATTTATGTATAAATGTAAATGTTGTAAATTTCCTAGGTTCTAACACTTAAGGAGAATTAAATAAGGATAAATGTTGTAAATATTTGTAATAATTTTCCATAAATGCAATATTAAAGTTCCATCTCATTTTGTAATCCCTTTGTCTAATCATTTAGGTACCCATGGATTTTTCTCCTCTTTTCTTTGGCTTTGTGTGTTTATTTTTATGCCCACTAAAACTATAATTTTAAATAAATAATTCTTTAAATTCATATTTATATTAAACAATTTAAAAACACAATATATGATACAATAAAATATTATTGAATTTGTAAGACGATAAAATTTAAAAATTATATTTCCCATGCCAAATAATAATCATAACATTAAGGAAGAATTTGACATTTATTACTTAAAATAATAAGGGTTAATAGATTTACATATGTTAGAATGTCTTCTAAACTTATTCGAGTGTTGATTTTCCCATGTTTTCTTCAAAGGGGGTTTAATTGAAACATGTCCCCAAATCTACACCATGATTTTTACTATTTTATGAGGATTCAAAATATAATAAGAATTTGGTTAAAGAAGAGAAATTTCCTAACAACATGAAAAAATCTAGAAAGGTGGGTGAGGTTTTTCAAGTCAGGGATCCTAGGATAGGAATAGTCCAATTGGGTTTGCAAATATAGAAAAATTACAAAATCCAATACCTACAGTTCGTATTGTGGTACATTTTTCCTTGACATATGGTGTTGGTGAAGGTATCCATATTCTATCTTTTTGTGGATTTATTATTCAATTCCTAGTTGTGAAAGTTGCCTTTGTATTTGCAAAAACTATGCATTGTTCTAGAAATCATAATAATAAAGCCTTTTAAAGAATCTCAATTATTCTTATTTTAAAAACACTAATATATGCTTTTTTATTAACATTATTTAGACAATTAAGATTGATTTACTAATCTATATTATTTTACACTTAATTATAAATAGTCGTGGTTTATGTACGTCATTTCTTAGTGCATTTCATGATGACATTTCATTTTGTAATTATCATAATATCAATGGTATTCTTCAAATCAATTCATCAATCTAAATTATAAGTTACAAGATCTTACAGAGAACAATCAATTACAAATGAAAAACAATAAAAAAACATTTGGAATGAATATGTACCTCCACCAAATCAACTTTTGTATATATGTTTAAAAATCCTCTTCTAAAGCATAACCAATCAACTCTTAAGAGAGAAGTACATTCTATGGATACAAAAAATCACAAAGGAATCAAAGGTCTCAATCCTCATCCATTAAATGAATTTAAATGTTGTAATTAATTCAATTAATATTGTGGAATTTTTTTCTAATACTTATTCACTTGTACAAAAACTTGTAATAATTAAATATATATGTTTTTGGCAACTTGAATTACTATCAATTTTCTTACAATACAAAAATTAAAAATATTTGGATGTTTAATATATTTTAGTTGGTAGAGGGAATAAACCCAAAATTCATTGTTTTTAGCTATCAAATCTTACTTGCAATATAAGTTTTTATTATAATAAATTAATCTATCGCTTTCACACGTTATCAAAATATCAATAATTAATAAATGTATTATTTATTACTTTTTGAATTTGTAAATACACAACTTTTCTTATAAATTTTTATTTGTAATAAAATAACTCCAATATTACCAATAACAGAATAATACAAATATTCACATAGAGAAACACTAAAATACGCTTCAATAACAAACTTGATAAGTTGATGGTATGAAATGTTGAAGTTTGAAACAATCAATGTATTGTCTTTAGTGCACAACATGTATTATGGTGTATAAAATACAGCTCAAACCATTTCTCATCTTTCCATGAGGAGTTATTCAATCTTTTGGGTGTGGTTTTAGTTCATGCACTGTTCTTGATTTTTTTAGTCACTGTTTTGTTTTCGCATAGCAAATATTTGACCTAAATTTTCGGAGTTTTTCCTTTCTCTTCTTTTAAAAAAATATATATATATATATTCATTTTAATTTCTAATCTTTTATATCTAACAATAATGAAAACATCAAAGTCTCCTACAGCAAACCCTATATCTTATACTGGCCCCTGTTTTAGTGGCAATCAGATTTGTAATGAAAAATATCACACTATATTTTGTATACTGAAAAGTTATGGAACCTTGTATCAGCTCTTCAAACGATATCTTCCGGTCTCCAAGCAGGGCATTCACAATGTATTGAACCTCCACTCGTCCACTTCGATCCGCAAACATAACAAAACTCGAATCTGCATCTGAAAACAAAGGAATAACAAAATATTAGTCATATAAGCTTATAATTGGAATGCAATCTGGAAAAAGAAACCAGCGGTTTGATGAGTGAAAATGCAATGCACTGACTTGCATGTCATGTGAGAGCATCCGTCCACTCTTTCAACCAAGCTTCTGCATTTCCCACATCGTTGCCAAAGCCTCTCTTTGCAATCGCCATGAGCTCCAAATCATCTTTCTCTCTCACAGAATTTAGCCTCTGAAATTCATGGGAGCATACCAAACATTGCGTAGAAAACATCCTTGTAAAAACTAAGGTAGAGAAATCTGAGAAAGGGCGATAATACTTGTTGGAATCATGAGGAATATTAGCTTCTACATACAGTAAACACCACTTATCAAGTGCTTCCCCAGGAATGAGATTTCCACACTGCTCGGGTGTCAAATTCTTACTGCAATTTGGGTCCGGACATTTTATAGGAACAGACTTTTCGTCCAGCTTACAAATAACATATTGCGCTATGCAATCATTGCAATATCTGTGGAAGCAACCGTTGCCGTCAAAAGTTTTAGAACTAGCTTTCTCTTCAAAGCAAATTCCACACAATATGGCGCCCATTTTCGCCATAGTTTCTTCGATCTGATATCTGCCAGGACAGAACGAACTTGGCTTTTAAATAATATTTATTTCATATGCCCTAGCGGACGGTGGATTGCGGAACAAGTAATCTTTATTTTGACTGGAATAGCTGTCAGAACTGTAAAATATAAGCAATGTTTATCTTTTATCAAAGTAGTTTGTGTGGCCTAGAATAACCGAAATTATTTTTATTGGAAGGTGGAGTGGAGGATAAGTTATCATGTGGTAAATTTTGTTATAACTAGCAATCGTACGGAGGGGGAGAGTGGAGGAGGAGGTGTGAATGGTTGAATTTGAAGGAAATAAATTTGTTAGTGGATTTTTCTAAAGGATGACTTAAAGCAGGGGGTGGGGCGATAGATGCATGGAACCAAAAACCGAGATGGGCAAGCTTATAGATAGGGAAGCATGCAAATGTCTATTTTAACCTTCTCATCAAGTGTGTTAAATTATCTTGATGTAGAATTCAAAAAGTCATAACGTGTCTTTATTTTAAAATAGAAGAAATAATTAAATTAGTTAACAAATTTGAACTAAGAAGATGTGCGTTGTTGGAGGAGCTCACAGTGGAAAATATCATGTCGATGCAACCCTGTTCAAGTGGGAGGAAAAAGTATGCTCTCTCAAAATGATGGTGGTGCCAGTGAGGTGTAATTGTAGTATGATATTTAACCTACATAGAAGATATATGGAAGTCCATGCTCGTGAACCTTGACATTGCCATCCTCACTATTTTGGCATGGTCATGAGGGAAAATTGTAGGAATATTGATAGAAATTATATTTTCCAACAATGACATGCAAAATAGAGAAATGATATCTCACAAAACAAATGGAGGACATAAATCTAATCCACATGATGTTATGAATGGACTCACCAACATACCTTGGAAAGCATAATTGTTCACACAATGCACATGCCTAGTAGAGGAGGTAACACAATTAAATGTCGAACATGATACTAAATTCTAACTCTTCATAGGCTACGAAGGAATCGTGATGGCCCATGACAAAGGGGTAAAGACTCGAGGTATTTACCTTCGCATCCTCATTCTTCTCACCGTTGAAGGCTTTACAGTTGTCTCCTACACCACCGCCTATAAATGGGAAACTTGCACATGCTTGAGTAAGTCACACATAACGGCATCGTAGTGCGGACACGTAAAATTGATTATCCAATTTAGTGTCCCTCGTACGCGCTTGCTCTCTCGTAACCCGGGGCACGTTTATATCACCACTATCCCCTTGGGATATTATTCAATTTGCATTTTAAACACCTATCCTAAGTTTAATTCACCCCTTTATGTTTTACCCATGAGTAATTAAATATTAACTATTTAATTACACCTTTTCACATGTATCCTAACCACTTATTTACCCCATATCTATCCTATCCATGTGTCCCTCCTATTTCTCCTCCTCACAATCAAGCAAAATGGGATATTTCCCGTATTTGAGGTGGAGGGATAACTCTTATCTTTCTAGAAATCGCTCATTTTGCCATCTCGAGTCTCTGTTTCATCCGCTGGTCCACGCCGACTGCACGGCCGACACCGATTTTTAGGAGCGGCGCCGATTATAATAGAAGCCTGTAACTCGGCCTGGGACGAAAAGCACACGCACGAACACGAAGGATGACATGAGAGAGATGATCGTGAAAGAAACATGATCGTGAAAGAGAGAGAACGAGAGATCTTTGCGCATCTAAAGGTCAACATTATCTTTCAAATGAGAACGGATCTTGTCCAAATCAATCCTCGAGAGGAGCACCATTACTCGCTTCTTATCACTTTAACATCGCACGCATCCATTGATCTTCTCGTGACTCGCTCCAAAGATCTCACCGGCTTCGCATATCCTCGTAGACGCCGACGATCCGCCTTCACTTTCGATTTCCAAATCTTCTCAAGATCGTCCCCAATCGACCGATCTACTTTCTCGGACCGACGCCGATCTTCTTCAGGCCGACGCCGATCACATCAATCGACGCCGATTATTCATAATCGACGCCGATCACATCAACATGCCGATTCTACACAATCGACGCCGATCATCCTCAGACAGTAAAAGGACACAGTGACACAAATCCAACTTTTTTCACAACTCTCGCCTTCTCGTTGCTTTCACCGCTTTTAGATTCTCGCTTATTACCTTGATCATGTAAAATCTAGTCTTCAGACGTACATCTTTATCATGTATGCTTCTTTACTTAATTGAAAACGTGGATCGACATCCACCGAGGGAGCTCATCACTTCTCGACTCGCTTCTCGGCAGTCCACCTAAATATCTTTTAACGTGGTCTTTTTCTCACAAGCACGGTCTCGTCGCAGGTTACTTGATCTACCGTAGAATCGCTCGTGTGCGCCTGCCTTATCTACATCGGCTTCCTCATCCGTCTACATCTTCGGATCTTGTCCATCGTATCGATTTCATTGAGTTTTTCAGTGGTTTTTGTGTTTAGTTTGGTACATTAACTCGATAGGTAATAAGCGCAAAATTCTTGATCAACATTCTCGCACACCAAGTGGGACCTAACCAAAGTCCCTTATTGGTAAGTTCATTTCTTTTCTAGTTTTGAGCTTTGTTCTTTTCTTCACCGATTTCTATCGCCGCTTTGAGCATTTCCTATCATCGTTTTAATCTTGCTCTTTATGTGAAATTGTTATTTCCTTGAAATTTTTCTAGTTCCTTGAAATAGAAATTTCCGTTTCACCATTATCTGGATATATCTTTCTGGATTTTGTTTGGTGTTTGCTTAACCTCTTTTCATGGAGCACTTTGCTTGTTCGTGGGATTGTTCGAGGGAAGAGCTCAACAACGCGCTTTTTGAAGTCCACACACTCGAGAGCTAAGTCTACAGGTATTTCTCTTTACGGTGTTTTCTCCTTTTTAGGAACTAAAAAAAAAAAAAAATTCTTTGTTTGTTGTCCATCACATTCGAACATTTCAATTTTTGGTGCTTAAAAAGAATTTAATCGCATTTGGGAAAGAATCTATTTGGCTTGTCTTCATCAAATCAAACACTTCGCTTTTTAAGTGCTTAAAAGGAACTCTTTCTTTGTCATTTCTCGATGTATGTCTTTCATCTAGTTTTAATTAGGTGGAAAATTGATCAAAATCGGTAGTGACACTATTTGATTTTTATTTTTCACCCTCGCACACAAAGCCAAAATCATTAGGTGTAAAGCATTTAAACAAAATTCTTTCCCCGGCCTCGCCTACTGGGAAGTGACATCCAAGAGGAAGAGCCTACGCGTACTCGGGCAGCTATAAATTCACTAAGTTCTCGCATATATATTGGCAAAGCACCCGACTCCCTTATCGCACGGTGTGTGAAGTGCGGGGTAGCCCCTATATCAAGCCACGTACTGTCTTTTATCAAGTGCCTTCGACTCCTCACCAAAACATCCCCAAACCATCCTTAGTTTGGCTATCTCGAGTAGTTCCCTGTTCTAAAAGGCCTTCCCTAATATTTTCTTTCTTAAAAGCATAAAAACTTAAAAGAGATAATCACCTACGCCGCTTGAATTGTCTCCGTGCATTAGTTAGGTCAATCTTGTTTTCTCGCTTGTTTATGACGGTCATCACTGTTACAATCTAGAAGAATGGCTCAATTAGCCCCTTCTTCCTCTCGAGATCACCACTAGTGTGGAGGTTTCACACCCCTGTGTCTTCCTCGACCACCGTTAATGGGTTCCCATCTTGGTCATATAATCCTTTTATCGCCAAACAACCCCATCACGCCCAGCTTCCCCTAGTCCTTCAGAAATATCATCTGCTTCTGACTCAGAGTATGTTCCTCGCGGGGATCCTGAATTTCAGGCACTCCTCGATCGCAATCCGGTAGCCCTCATGGACTACCTAGTACACAAGTCTATTCAAATATCTCGATCGTGGGACCACCAATCCAAAGAAGTGTACGATTATTCTCGTGAACCATCCTGCCTTTTGTAGAACAGCTTAGTATCATCTCTCTCGCCTCGAGCCACGGAGAAGGGCGGTGCCCCTGTGCCTCCTTTTTCCCTTCCACCGACCATATCGACTAGTTCTCAAATAGTCTTACCTATTCCAAACACCACAGCTTACTCGAATATTCCACAACCTACTTCGAGAGGTCCTCTCAAGCTCGCTATAATGAGTGCGTCTCAGTGCACCCGCATATATTGCTGTTAATTCATCTATGCCCTCCATCGTGTCCCAAGGTCGCACTTTTTTATGAGTCAACCCTCCGACTAGTCGTGGTTCCTCGCTTCGCCCTTCAAAGGGTCTTTCTTCCAATGTTCCAAAGAATAAAGTGACCTTTGCGCCATCCTCTAAGATCGGCGCCTTAATAACTAATCCGGTAGAGAAACCCTCTTTCAGTCTTGTTCCCAATATGTCCAATCAAATCGGCACCCATGTTCCTCAATCTGCTCCGATTCATTCAACAAGCATAGAGTCCACCAATCACAGCTCCGTCTGTCATCCAACCTTCATTCTCTCAACCACTTATTATCCTACACCCGCCTATACACAAAGCTCCTTCACAAAGAAATACCTCACCAAAGCGCCACCTGCAAACACCCGGTTACTCCTCTTATCATCTTATCAATCAACAGATGAATCCCCCTATCGACACCTCAACAACATCCACCATTTGCTTCTTATGTAGGACATACCAAAGCAGCCTCCTCCTCAATCTGACGTGGTTCAAATTATTTTCAAGAAAATCGTGAGACTTGGAAGCCTCCACCAAAGGGGCTCGCCCTTCATACTCCTTTGAAGAAGTGTGTAATGAACCCATTCACCCCTCGGGCTTTTAAGCCTTATCCTCCCCAATGGGAACTTCCTAAATTTTCAAAATTTCATAGTCGAGAGGACCTCAACAACATTTGCGAGCATTCAAACATGCTTGCTACCTCATAGTCCAGGATCAAGAGCTTATGCTCCGTATTTTTCCTATGTCTCTAAAGCAGTCCTCGCTTTAGACCGGTACAATAACATTCCTCAACATTCCTTGTTTTCTTTCTCTCGCCTTGGCATAGATGTTTGTTGAAAACTTTTCAATAAATATCGCGCATAAGATCTCGACATGATCTTTATAACATTCACAATTCGATGATGAGTCTATTGCAGACTTTGTCGCTCGCCGGGGAGAGGGATAATCAACCAATTGTCTTTCTCCTTCCTCAATCCCAACAGATCGAGTTGTTTACTTGATCTTGTGCTAATCATATTTCTTCCACTTTAAGGATCCAGACTTTTCATACATTCAAGAAGCCTTTACGATGGCACGCAAACTTGAATCCCGCACTATCAACAAGGGAAGTTAAAACTTCGCCCAAATCTAAACCGGATTTTTCTCGGCTTTACCAAATCAAATCCTTCCACTTCTAAAGACAAGAATCGTGATCCACCAACGCTATCATATTAAAAACATCACGAGCCGATACCACTTCTAATCAAACACCACGAAGAGACTCCTCATCTTCTCGAAAAGGGTCCTCATCTATCTCGATCTTACACTTCGTTGGGGAATCATATGCTTCTATCCTCGAAAAATGTTGAAGTCCACATGATCGAACTTCCTCCCATTAGGAATATTGATGAAAGCCAAGAACGCCATTCTGGTATAGGGAAAATGACTTCACATTATCATAAACCAAAGGTCATGACATTGAGCGATGTCAAACCTTCAAAATCTTGTCCAGAATTCATCGATAAAGGCGAGCTCATTCTCGATAACCCAAATGCTCCCCAAATCAAGCGCTTGATGTCTTTAAACAACCTTTTCCTAATCATTCCCAAACCATGATGCTTCGTAGTCTCAAAACCAAACACTCATACTATCAACGCTATCTCTACTAAAGAATCTTCTTCTAAAACTAAGCCATCTCGCGAACACATCGATCAATCGTAACCTCCTTCCGCTTCGTTAATCGCTGGGATTCCACCATCTTCGATAGCCCGCCTTTTGAATATTCCAACATTGTTAGATACGGATTCACCTCTCTCTGCTTCTTTGTCTGATCTTCCATCCATACCCGAGACAGTGTCATCCTCATCTGTCTCATCGTCAGACATTCTTTCAATGCTCGAGGCAATTACATCCCTTCGAGTTTCCACCGCGGATACATCTACTTCTATTTCTCCCATTTTTGCTGCGACTATGCCCTCGTGAACGTACTATAGTTGTGCCGACTTTCGACTTTAAAGCGCCCTCGATTTTGACTCTTCCTGTTTCCTTTCCTACGGTAGTTTCACCCACAATTACTGTACCAGAAGTAGTTCCCTCGCAAGGAACTGCTTCTTCATCACTCACTTCTTCCATCACAAATGTTACTTTGCCTATTAAGGGGAAATCTAAAGAAGTAAAGACCAACACCTATACGCCGGTTCCCGAACTTAGACCGAGACAATCAAATCTAACGTCAAGGCCATCAAGATTCTCCCCATTTACTTCCCCCGAAAAGGTTACAATCACCTTATGCGCGTCAAGTTGCACCATCCCCGAAAAGGAAAGCCCATATTTCAACCATCAAGACTCTTGGTGCTTTCCCACAAAAATCTCTCTACGCCTCATAAAAGATTGGATTTGTCTCACGAGAAGTCATCTTCTACTACACACTTATCAAAACCATCATCTTCTTCTACAACACATTCTTCACCAAAGACTCTCGAAAAGTGGACTTACCTACTAAAGAGACGCTACCTCTTTTATCGAATCATCATCTTCATTACCAAAAGCCGTGGCGCCCTATGTTCCTCCGATTACACCTACTTTGAAGCTTCTCCTCATCTAAATCGACATCATCTAAATCATCATTAGTTTCGACCAAGCAACCTCCCTTATCTTCAAGACCACAACACTTGTCACATCTCCATCATCTTCAAAATCTATTTTAGGGGCTCCTCCACCAAAATCAATCATGTCTCACTTACTTCCATCTCAAGTGCCCAAGGCTGCCCTCCCAATGTCCAAAAAATAAGATGATCCCTAAAAAGACACTGGCACAAACCAAACATGCAGTTTCTTTTACCCCTGCAAGCACTGCTAAAGTGAAAGAGGCGCCTTCATCATCTCTGTCCTCATCCTTGTCTACCGGGTTCTATACTGAAATCCTTCGCCGACTTATCCAATCTTCATCCATATCTCTTCCTCCGATTAAACCCTATAACCCTAAAGGAGTTAAACCGGCCTGGTTTAACTCTGATTTGATTTGTGCTTACCACCGTACCCCGGGTCATGATACCGAGGGATGTAAAGCTCTTCAATCTGTCGTCAACAACCTTTTGGAAGAAAGTGATCTTTTGCTGGAGGAGGAGAAACAAGCACCTCCTGTCATCTTAGCTCCATCTGAACCCCAACGATCTACTCAGGCCTCTACTTCTAGTGATTCCACTCCAATTGATCTTCCACCTTCTCAAATCGACACAATCCATATCGCCACGAGAGCCCAACAGTATGATAATCCATCCTCATCTACAGCATCTCGACCACAGGTTGTCATTTCTGCAGCCCCCGAAGGAGTTCCTCCTTCCTCATTAGCCCCACGACCTCGGGTCTCTATTCGTGCTGCACCTCGGGCTCAAATTCCCGTGTCAGTTGAGGAGAGTGTTATGAAACAACTTACCTAGGCTCCGGTCAAAATGTCTCTTTTCGACCTCATTCAATCCTCTCCGCAACATCGCCAAAGCTCGATTGATAATCGCGCACATCGCAGTTGAATTCGATGAGCCTCCCACTTTTCAAGTTGGTTGTTGGATCAATAGACCATCAACCGCCATTTCTTTTGAAGATTCGAAATTCCTCCTCTTCTTCGAGGATTCGAGGCTCCTCTTTATCATGTCCAAATCGACAACACTACCTTAAAACGCATTATGATCGATAAAGGAATCGCACTCAACGAATCTCCTCACACATTCGAGCAACTTAAGTTACCAAAGAACGTAGTGTCACCCCCACCTTTCGCTCTTCGATCATTTAACGATCACCAAGCAAGCTACTTTAGAACTGTGGTCTCACCCATTCGAGTAGGTAAGAAGTCGCTTTCACGAACTCTTCTACATTGTCAAGGGAAATTCCACTATAATATGATCCTGACGCCTCCTAGATTCGCGAAATGCATTGTGTCCCATCTACCCTCCATCGATGCTTAAAATATCAATATGAGGGCAAAATATATACTCATCCAGAGATCCTTTGCCTTCCAAGAATGCGACATGACCACAGTGGTCTCGCCTCTAAAGGAAAATGCTTGTTCCCGACGGGCCTCATCTTCTTCCATACCCGCAACCAAACTACCGATGTACAAAATCTAGAAGAGACATCAAAGAGCTGCTTTCTCACTAGAGAGCTTCCTCTCCTTTCTTTTCGACAACCATCTTAAACCTAGTGAGTATGGTAGACCGCATAAACAACCCGAATATCACCAGTGTCTTGGTCGCATCGTCACCATTGGTCCGCCCAACCAATGACTAATTTCATTTACGGTGGTCTTGATACGCCTCACTATCACCCGATTCTCCTCCTAGGACCAAACCTTATTTAACAGGGTTCGATTGTCTACAGAATCCCACGTTTGCAAAAACTTATTTATATCGATGCGCGTGGAAGGGCTTTGGCTTGGGAAAATATGAACAAGGTGTGCATGACCTCGTGTCCATTCCAACTCTCAAGCCACATCAAAAATTTGGTTTAGGATTTAAACCTCTTTCAAAAGCCACCGTCACTATTCTCGATGAGCCTCTTCCTATTGAGGAACCATCTTCTCCCGCTAAGTCAGAAGCATCACTCGATGTGGACGACGCCATTTCCATCCCGTCTAACTTTTTTTTGATCAATACCATTTCCTTAGGGCCACTAGCCTATAAGACTAATGACAGGTCCACTTCCATACCGTTAATTTTCCCTGAAATAGTTGGAGATGACTCTCCTACTATCAACACTATCCACTGTGCGGATGATGATTCTGTCCTCACCTATCAAAGGCAGGATTCCTATCTTCCCAAAACTATTCCTTCTGACACGTCTACGCTTCTCAACGAAGCCACTGTCGACCTTAATATAGGGACTTCTAAAGACCCTCGCATCATTAAGGTCGGCCAATCCCTTAATCCACAGGAATTAGGAGACTTTACCACTTTTCTTTCCAACCATCGTCAAGATTTTTCTTGGGCATATGAGGATATGCCAGGACTCGATCCCGATATTGTGGTCCACAATATCGTTACTCTTCCCAACATCAAACCAGTTAAACAAAAATTACGTAAAATGCACCCTAGAGTAGCCCTTCTTGTTAAAGAAGAATTGCAGCGCTTGCTCTCGGCTAACTTCATCCAACCCATCGATTATCCACAATGGGTTTCCAATGTAGTACCAGTAACTAAAGCTACTGGGAAAATTTGAATTTGTACCGACTTCCGGGATCTTAATCTTGCTTGTCCAAAAGATGATTTTCCTCTACCTAATATCGACCAACTCGTGGATTTAACTACGGGTCATGAGATGCTTTCTCTTATGGATGGTTTCTCTAGATATAATCAAATTCTCATCGCACTGTAAGACCAACATAAGACTTCTTTCATAACTCCTCGGGGACCTTTTGTTATCGTGTCATGACTTTCGGTCTTAAGAACGCTGAGCAACCTATCGCCGAGCAATGACCTACATCTTCCATGATCTCTTACACAAAATCGTGGAAGATTACGTCGACGATCTCCTCGAAAATCCAAATGTCGTCAGATCATCTTTTCATTCTCGCACTTCTTTTTGAGAGGCTTATTCGCTTTTGTCTTCGTAAATCCATCTAAGTGCGTGTTTGGCATTCTCACCGTAAACTTTTAGGTTTTATCATTTCCATTAGGGGTATCAAGTAGACCCCGCAAAAATAAAGGCTATCCTTGAGATGCCTCCCCTTCTAACCTAAAGCAACTCCGCAGCTTCCAAGGACGCTTTAATCAAAGGCCGCTTTTTTATCTCACAATTGTTTGACCGTTGTCAACCTTTTCATCATCTCCTCCATAAGAATGTTCATTTTGAATGGGATGAACATTGCCAAAAGGCCTTCGATGATCTCAAAGCTTATCTTCTTTCCCCACTCGTGCTTACACCTCCACGCGAGGGGGAGCCTTTCTATCTTTATATCTCGTGATCGACCACGCCCGGGAGCCATGATCTCGCAACGGATGCTTGCATGTAAAGAACAAGCCGTCTATTACATCGCCGCACCTCCATGAGTATGAAACACGTTATTCAAGCCGAAAAGTCGTGTTGTGCTCTCTTCTTCGCAACTTCTAAAATTCGCATTACCTCCTTAATCACAAAACTTACATTTTCACAAGTGTCAATCCACTCAAGACAATTCATGTGAAGCCTTATCACAATGATCGTATCACTTGTTGGCTCATGCTTATGACTGAATTTGATCTCGAGTTTATCCCGCAAAAGTCTATCAAGGGTCAGGTCATTGCAGATCAACTAGCTGATGCTCCTCTCCCGGACACTCAAGTTCCCCTTGCTCGATTCCCCGATGAATATATCCAACAAATTGATTTTGGTCTGTCTCCATTTAAAGTAAAGCTCTTCTTTGATGGATCCAAATGCCAGCAAGGGGGAGGTGCGGGTTTCGTGATGATTCCTCCTTGGGGTACGCCTATCCCAGTCGCACACAAATTGAACTTTGAGTGCACCAATAATATGGCTGAATATGAAGCTCTTGTCTTGGGTCTTCAAAATGCCATTAATCTCGGCGCTCGTCATATTGACATCTTTGGTGATTCTGAACTCATCGTTAATCAAGTCATGGGTGTCTATCAATGCAGGAATGATATCCTTCAAAAATATCGTGATATCGTTCTCGTTCAACTCCAATCTTTCGATAAATTCACCATCCAAGCTATTCCTCGCACTGCGAATCGATTCGCAGATACAATGGCTTCGTTAGCCTCACTTATCCCACCTTTTACCGAGGACTCGCGACTTTATGTGGCTGTACAACGATTAGATCAACCATCTCATCTTAGGAAACTAACTTCAATCCATGCTATCACAACCCATACTCAGGATGAGTGGTATCAACAGATCGTTGATTATCTATCTCATTCGGTACTTCCTCCGGATCTGACTCCCAACGGTAGAAGATCTTTTATCCTACGCGCTAATCGCTATACTATTTTAGGCGGGATCCTATACAAACGCGACTTTGATGGAATTTTGCTTCGTGCCTCAAATCCTCAATCATCTAAAGCTATCCAGGAGTCCATGACGGTATCTTGTGGTGGACATTTTAGTGGCTTGGCCGTAGCTAAACGCATCTTACGTTTAGGATATTATTGGCCTTCTCTTAATCGAGATTGTTGTGAATACACTAAGAAATGTGTCAAGTGTCAACAACATTCCAATCTCACGCACATCCCTAGTCAAGCTTTACAACCTACAGTGGATTTGTGGCCTTTTTCGCAATGGGGTCTTGATCTTATTGGTCTCATCAATCCCCGTTCTTCATAGCGTCATCATTCTATCATTACTGCCACTGAGTACTTTACTAAGTGGGTGGAAGCTATCCCTCTTTCTTCAACAAAAGCTAAACCCATAGTTGATTTTGTCTATCAACACATCATTTGTCACTTTCGTGTTCCACACAAACTCATCACAGATAACGGTAAGTCTTTCAAAAACGTTGATTCGCGTAAGCTCTCGATGCTTTCAATATTAAACTCAGCTTTTCTTCTCCATACTATCCTCAAGCTAATGGCCAGGCCGAAGCTTCCAATAAAACTTTGCGTAATATCCTCGCAAAGGTAACTAGTCGAGCTGGTAGGGATTGGCATTTACATATCCCTTTGCTCTCTCGGCTTATCGACTAGCATCCGTACTCCTACCGGTGCTACTCCCTCCTCTCTCTCGCTCTATGGGTTCGAGGTCGTTTCTTCCTTTGGAAGTCCAAATCCCATCTCTCCGTGTTTCTCTTAGAGAATTCATCTCCGATGAGGACTATCGTCAAAATCGTCTAGCATAACTTGAATTATTAGATGAGCGGCACCTCAATGCTCTTGAACATCATCAAGTCTATCTTGAACGTGTCAAATGTGCTTATAACAAGCACTTGCAGCACCGTGACTTCAAAATTGGTGATCTTGTTCTTAAAGAAAATCAAAATGTCACTACACTCGAAAGGAGTCAGTGTGGTAAGTTTTCTCCCAACTGGATGGGTCCGTACGTTATTACTCATAAATATGGGTCTGGAGCTTATCGTCTATCTTCCATGGATGGTATACCCGAAGTGGAACCTCTTAATGCCTTGCATCTACGGCCCTTCTACTGTTAAAATCTATCTTACACAAATCTAGTCGCAAGACAGATCTTTCATCCGTCTAACAACCAGTCATATACTTTCATGGTGATTCAAAATTATGTGGTTCTCCGCCTATTGTCTTGTTTACCTTAAATATGAGTATCATGGCTCTACTCATAGCATTTTTCTTCTGGATATGTTTCTCCTCATGGTAGGAACACCTTAATCACTGTTTCATTTGTCCCAAGTGCTTATCTTAATCGGATCTACTCGGGGCATGAGTGTATGTTCTTTATATGTTTTCTTCCCCTCTACCTGATCTATCTAGGTCTAAACTCAGCTTCTTCCAAAAAGCTTTTCAAAAAAAAAAAAAAAAGATGCTATCCAAAAAAGATAGACTCGATCCTCAAGGACAACTATCCATACATTATCAAATGAATCAAAAGATATAGACCATACCCTCGAAGGATGGCTATCATTAAAATTCAAAATACAGACCGCTCCTCAAGGACTACTGCTTCTCAAAGGAATACTCAAGGCTTCTTGCATTGATCACCTTTCAATCGGCTTTCTACACTTTTTAGCATCACCGAAAGACTTCCCGTATTGATCAGTCCTTCCATATCTAGCAAACTTCCCGCATTGATTAGTTTACTTTTCCACCGTAAATCATGAAGTCGAGATATAAGACCTTTTGTCGATCATATGGAGAATCCTATTTTCCCAAAGATAAACATATATTCTTGTCCCCCTTGTAAATTTCGACAGATACTTACTTACTGCTCCTTCCGTTTCCCTCCTAAATCTGGTTTGCGACTAGTTAGTGTCAGGTTTATTTTAACCTCATGTAGGGCCTTGTATGCACGATCTTTTGGTTTCTTATCCAGATTCTATTTATGGTCAGTTGAGAGTCCAACTTATCATTTTTCCTCTTATCTGGGTGTATTTCCTTTATTTCTAATCAAGGTCGTTTTCATTACATCCTTGACTCTCACAGAGAGTATGTCCGATTATTTCATCCAGTTAAATTGACATTTCACATGTTAATTTAATCAAAATTTATCATCTATATAATTTCATTTTATCTATCAAAGCATGTATTGTCAACACATGTGGATCTGGCTATCTATTTTCATCAAAATCAAATTAACATCTCAAACATACCGAATACATCAATCACATCTATCCATCTATCCATCAAAACATCTAAAAACTTGTACATCCAAGTTACACTACATCTATCTATATCCATTTTTCATCAAAATTAAATCCATACATCAATCACATCTATCCATCTATCCATCAAAATATCTAAAAATATGTACATCCAAGTTACACTACATCTATCTATATCTATTTTTCATCAAAATTATATCCACATATCAATCACATCAAATTACATCACATCTATCTATCCTCTATGTCTATGTTCATCCAATCTCATCTATTTATCATCTATCAATCTATGTCTACATCCATCACAATTACGCTACATCTGTCCATGTATATCAAAATTAAAAATAGGAGAACAATCATATGACAAAAACAATGATAAATCTATATATATACATAAGTGTCTGTACAACAAAAAATGGGTGGCTCTCAATCAAGCCATCTATACAATGCCTTCCAATCGAGGCTACATCACTACACTGATACAAAATATAAAAAAATCCCTATATAGTAAAATCTGATGCATGGAGGACACTATCTCCTCCACCCTCCTCTGGACCAGGCTGTCTCTCCTGGCCGCCGCCTATCGAGCTAGATGCACCTGCTGCTGGAGGTCTCTGCCCACCTCGGTCTCTCCCGGTGCTCCCTCCACCTGAGGCCCCGCTCACTGTGGCCGTCGCTGATCTCCTCCTCGCCCCGTACCGAGGCACATCTGGGGCATGTTGCGCTAAGGCATCCTCATAGTATCTCACCTCAGCGAGGAGAGACTGATATGTGCTCAAGCTCACAGTACCCGCTCATAATGGTGCCGGGTGCTGCTGGGCTCAGGGCTCTGCTGCCGCTGGTGGTGCTCCTCCTAGGGTCGTGCCCTGTGGTACTGCACTCTGACATGGTACCTGTCTCCCCATATTTGGCCCTGAGGGCCTCCCATGTCAAAGGTAGTGATCCTCTGGCTGGATCGCCAGATCTCGCTCCCGGCGAGCGGTGTCTCTCTCCAAAATTAGGGCATCCTCTCCTTTCCGTCGAGCTCGATCTCCTCAAGAGCCACCTGGTGTGTGTCGTCTCGTCAGGTGGTGTGCTCTCCTCCAGCTTCTCTCCAGCACTGTAGCCATATCCTCCTCATCGGCATCTATAGATGCCGGAGATGTCGTGGTAGCTCTATCGCATACCATGCAAAGATAACCATCACCTACTCCAAAGATCATCATCGCTGTCATGGAGGGTAGGGCCTCTCTCAATGGATCTTGCACGATCAAAATCGGCGATCGGGCCTCTCGCTATCTCGCCTATAAGGCCTATAAGTAGTCGCAGACTGCTCGCACTAGGCCGAATTGTCTCAATACCCACATAAACGGACTTGCTCCCACATATCAGGCCTGCGGCCCCTAACCACCCTGCTCCGTCTCAATGCCACCAAGTGAGCATCCTGACCACCCATGTCGAAATACCCGATATGGCCTCTAGATAACCTGATCCGGTGTCAGCGTCCTGAAACGCTCAGTATACCAATCCGCTAACCTCCCTGTATCCCCAGCGGCCATATCAGCCCGCCATCGCCGGAATCCATAATCAATAGCTCCCACTGCTGCTGGCATCCAAGGAAGCCCGGATGGCCTGATCACTGCTATATGCTCATATGCCCAGCAGTGGAGCACAAAACTAACATCAATACCTGTCCTCCGGCCAGTGGTATACATCCATAGCTCGTGATATATCTGAGCTATCAGAGCATCAGCAAAAGCAAATACCTGTCTGAACTGCAGGATGTCGCAAACGCAATCTAATAATAATAGTGGGAATCTCCCACCTCCTGAATCTGGCAGAGCGAAATAGGATATCGCCATCTGAATCAAAACTATCCGTCTACTCCGGGGCTATCTCATCTCGCATCATGAGCGAGGCTATCTCGCACTGCCCTGCATACTACACTATCTCTGAATCATCTACCCTATCTCCATACAATCGAACTAGGGCCCTCTGCTGCTGCTCTCGTGGTGTAATCTCTATCGGGTCCCCAGTGATCGGCAGCCTCAAAATCCTGTATATATCCTCATGGGTGATGGTCATCTCACCCGTCCTGAACCAAAAAGTGCACGTCTGGCTATCCCATCGTCGCACTAGTGCTCGCATCAACTCTACATCTCGCGGCACTCGTCTGTAGTATCTAAAGCCCCCGAGCCCGGCTAACTCTAAATGCCGCCAATCTGCATCAGTCACATCAGGAAGAATAGTCTCTAGTAACTCGGGAATAGCATCCCTCATGTGTAGAACCTCTCGTGCCTGCATCCACGACATCAAGAGCAATATTAGTCTCATATTTACCCAAATCAGAACATCCAAAACAAAAAAATAAAATTACAATCTATTCACAAGTCTATACAATCGGCGTCGATTAAATATAATCGGCGTCGTTTATTTATAGTCGACGCCGATTAACATAAATCGGCGCCGCTTGCATATAATCGGCGTCGACTATACCAATCGGCGCCGATTGCTCGGCCGGATGTAAAAAACCACCCTGGCCTCCCACCCGGCAAAATAGAAATTAAAAAAAAATAAAGCAAAAGTAAAACAACGGGTTCACGAAGAACCACTTACCCCAGGTCGTGTCCTCCTCCGCTTCTGACCGCTCCCAGAGGCTTCCATGGTGCTCAAATCCAACTTTTGACTCTCTCTGAATCAATCGTCACGGAGTGAATAAATCGTTCACGTTTTCCGTTCACATATTTATATGTGCGGTGCAAGGTCGGCGCCGATTGTTTTGGTCGGCGCCGTTTATTTAAGTCGACGCCGATTTTCCATCTCTTTGCCTTAGTGTTGATGCTTGGCTTATCTGGTCATTATTGTACGCTGAATGTTGCCTTTTGGCGCATACTTTTTCGGTATCACCGTCCATTTCGAGTTTGTTCCCTTTGCATGGGGCACTCGCACTTTTTTTGGCAGCGTAGAGTTAACGGGTCTGTAGGCACTAACGCCGCCTCTGCCTTGCACCGCCTAGTTTCCCTACCAATGTGTCTCTCTTTAGATGCTGACTATTTTGCAGCCCTCCTTACACTCATGGGTCTGTAGGTACTAACGTCGTCTCATGAGGAGACCGTCTAGTTTTCCCTACCAATGTGAGTTCCTTAGGTTGCTGCCTTTTTATTTATTTTTATGCGTCATCAATGATCAGATCTACTCTATATCTACCGGGCATCCTGCGTTTTCATCTACCTTTTTTCAAACTTGGGATCGTTTGTTCTATCATCCATCCCATCCCTAGTTTGAGGGGGATCACATCATCACTTTTTCTTCCCTTCTTCCATCTCCTTGTTTTTGTCTCATAACCTTGCTTATCGCAAGTTACTTGACAAAAAGGGGCAAAATGTAGACACCTAAAATTGATTATCCAATTTAGTGTCCCTCGTGCGCGTTTGCTCTCTCAGGTAACCTGGGGCACGTTTATATCACCACTATCCCCTTGGGATATTATTCAATTTGCATTTTAAACACCTATCCTAAGTTTAATTCACCCCTTTATGTTTTACCCATGAGTAATTAAATATTAACTATTTAATTACACCTTTTCACATGTATCCTAACCACTTATTTACCCCATATCTATCCTATCCATGTGTCCCTCCTATTTCTCCTCCTCACAATCAAGCAGCGGGATATTTCCCGTATTTGAGGTGGAGGGATAACTCTTATCTTTCTAGAAATCGTTCATTTTGGCCATCTCGGGAGTCTGTTCCGCGATCGGCGCCGACCGGTACGGTCGACGCCGATTTTTAGGAGCGGCGCCGATTATAAATAAAGCCTGTAACTCCCGCCTCTCGGGATGAAAAGCACACGCACGAACATGAAGGACAGACAGAGACAGATCGTGAAAGAAACACATACCGTGAAAGAGAGAGAACGAGAGATCTTTGCGCATCTAGTGTCAACATTATCTATCAAATGAGAACGGATCTTGTCCAAATCAATCCCTGAGAGGAGCACCATTACTCTTCTCTTATCACTTCAACATCGCACGTATCCATTGATCTTCTGGTGACTCTATTCCAGTATCTCACCGGCTTCGGCATATCCAAAGAGACGCTGACGATCTGCCTTCACTTTCCGATTTCCAAATCTTCTCACACTGCCCGCGATCGACCAATCTACTTTCAGTCGACGCCGATCTTCTTCATCAACGTTGATCACATCAGTTGACGCCGATTCTTCATAATCGACGCCGATCACATCAGTCGACACCGATTCTACATAATCGATGCCGATCATCCTGCAGATAGGTAAAAGGACACAGGTAACACAAATCCAGCTTTGTTTTCACAGTTCCCTGTCTTCTGTTGCTTTCTGCCTGCTGTTTAGATTCTGTTTATTACCTTGATCAGAAAATCTAGTCTTGTACGTACATCTTTTATCATGTATGCTTCTTTACTTAATTGAAAACGTGGACTGACATCCGCCGAGGGAGCTCATCACTTCCCGGACCCGCTTCTCGGGCAGTCCACCTAAATATCTTTTAACGTGGTCTTTTTCTGTCAAGCATCGGTGTCTCGCAGGTTACTTGGATCTACTGTGCAGAATTGCTCGTGTGCGCCCGTCTTATCTACATCGGCTTCCTCATCCGTCTACATCTTCGGATCTTGTCCATCAGGTATCGATTTCATTGGAGTTTTTCAGGGTTTTTGTGTTTAGTTTGGTACATTAACTTGGACAGGTAACAAGTGCAAAATTCTTGATCAACAAGTAGTCTCCTTGACCACCACCTATAGATAAGGGTGCTTGTTTCCCTTGCCTATGATTGTATCTAGCTCATCCCAAACCCTCATTTTCTAAAGCGAAAAACATAAATTAATTTCTGACCAAGTACAATGAAAATCAAATATTAGAGAGAGACTAAAATATGTTGTATTGTACCCAAAGAGCATAGAACACATCATTCTCATCGAGCCTATCCTCCAAGCCAAAAGTGGGCATAAATCAAGATAGAGAGAAAATGGGTTCAAAAGAAAAATTGTTTGTTAGCATTGTTTGTGCTTCAAATACATGGATTTTCATCAGCGATAATTATTTTTCCAACCACTATAAATTAGGAAAAATCTAGTGGAAAAATTATTTTCATAAAATCAAAGGGTTCAAAATATTGGTTGAGATTTTAGTGTATGAATATCCACATTAGTCTAAGGAGCCATTATCTCCTCTCGATGAAATGATGTTGATAGTTACACTTCCACTCCCTCCATTTAATGAAGATGATGAATATGATTATTAAGAAGAGAAATGGTTCCATGTTGAATGTGTGTGTGTGTGTGTGTGTGTGTGTGTGTTAGTCTTGAAATAGTGAAAATATTATGACAAGCTTTTTTTGTAAACACTACACTTCATTTTAAAAAGGCATTTTTATAGTCCATCTACCACACTTTCATCCAACAACATCAATATTACGTGAATATATCATGTGGATGGCTCCTTATCAACTGTGTGTCAATGAACATTAATTGAGGAACCCTTCATTTGAAAAGAGCACATGCAATAGTGTGTTAAATTTTAATATACAATACATACATATATTAATATAACTTGTTTATAAATCTATATAAAAATAAGCAACATTTTAAATTCTAAAACAAAATAAGTGTGATTGAATCTAAATCTTGTACAAGTTAACAACACATAATTCTTATGCTTATTACTACCAATAATCGAAGGGTTCCCATTAATTCACCTATAGCAAGATCTCGACATCATACCTTAGTACTTAGTTTTTCTTAAGATTTACACCTTGGTGGATGGCTAAAAAGCACCTATTACACTACCATACACATTTTGAACTACAACCCATGCCACAAATTTTGTGGGTACCCAAATTTTTCTATGTAAAATATGGCCGATTACAATTAATAGCGAAGAGAATACACATGTTTTTATTTACCCATCCCTCTTTTAAAACCCAAAGAAGAAAGGGAAAAAGTATATAACCTAGAAGTCTCTCTTTAGTAAAGGAAAATATAGGTCTAGGACAACCTTAATTTCCTTGAATATTGGTATAAATTCTTAATTAACTTTCTCATAATGAAGGTACAATTTGTATCTTTGTGACATTTGAAATAGTTAACAATTTCTTTAAACCGTATTTCTAAATAGTTGATTATGCTTAATAGAATGCTTATAGTGTGGTGATTAAAAATAATTTAAAATAATAATTTGATTGCAATACTTTATCTTTTAATGTTGCATGAGGTAAATATATCTCAATATGGGAAAATCCTTTAGCACAAACAACATCTCACATAAGAGAAATGTAAGCTTTAAAAACCATAACAATATAAGCATTACAATAATAACTATAATATGGAAGTTTTAAGTGGCACATCATTATAATAATAAGCATATTATAGAAGTGATAACTCCATTAAAAGTTAGGCTCAATCAATAAAAAATAGAGGATGGTTTCTTACATGCATTTTCTTAAAAGAAAATATTCAAAAAAACCCCACAAATAAAAAGCTCGTTGTTCACATCATATTTAAACATTGTTTTATCACATGTTCATTGTCTTTAGAGTCTTGTAATAGCATTGAATGACTATTAACAACGATCTTAACAAATGAAAATAGAAATGTAATCCTATCATCATTCATGCTAGCTACATTGTAATGTCCCCCTTTTTAATTAAAAAGTAAAAAGAAGAGAAAATCGATTTGCACATGTAAATTTAAAATAAAATATATTTTATTGTGCAAATAAAAAATAAAATGAAATTCGATTTCACTTGGGGACAATAACTACTTATTTTTAAGGTGAATCAAGTGACTAAGCAAGTCAATTTTTTCTCGGGAATTATTTAATGTTTTGTAACGCCGAAAAAAAGATGACGACGCTATGACAACGACGATGACGATGACGCCGCCACAAACAAAAAGACCCGATGATGCGGCAATTTTTTTTTTTTTCTTTTAAAAAACAAGGTAGTGGATTCTTGTTTGATTTATTTTATCCGCAAGTCTTGTGGCCTGCTTGATATTGGGAACTGATAAGTTTCAATCTTTTACTTTGTATTCCGATTGCAAAACTAGAACTATATGGTTATCGCAATTCCATTCACTCGAGCTTTACTTCAAAATTTGTCGTATTCGACTCCTCCTTAACGGATAATTATGAGTTTCAGCATGGTGATACAAGACTTCATAAGGGTATCTGACCACTGACCCCGTCTTCACTTTATGATCCATTTTATAAGAGGGTATAGGTGTCCAGGGTAAATGTATGTATTATGATTTTATTGATTTTTTTTTTGATATATTTTAATATATATCTGCGGAGATATGTAGCATGGATAACACATATATTACTATCTTGATGACTTTTAGAAAACTTTTAATATATGATCATAGATATCTCTCTAAAGGAATTTGATACTTTTAATTTAAGTGATAATTATATATAGATATATTATCAAAATTTATATTCAATTAAGTCTATGCGCCTATACCTACATTTACAATTTGAAATTTAAGGAATAAGAGTCAAATGGGGAAAGACATTTCAAACTATGCTTTAATCTTATTGGTTGGTAGGTCGCTCAACTACAACCGACAAAATTTAAGGCTTCCCCTCTCCTGCCCGCCGAACATAACCTGGCCGCCGCTCATCCCAAATAATTTCATTAGATTTGCAAATCTTTTTACCACAAAGTCGACCTACCGCACATGGACTATTCTCGAGCCACGTGAAGGAAGAATGCTAGTTTGGTATGAAGTTAAAAACACTGAGGAGGGCGTGATAGAGGTTAAGGCGGCTCGGCCGCGCGTGCAAAAGGATGATTAATGTGAATGCACCCATTCAAACGATACTCTCAACAGAGGGCAGGCATTACATATCTTAATTAAGATCCAATTTAATGTGAATGCACCCAAATACTCCACACCCATTACATATCTTAATTTCAAGATCAAATCTAATGATAAAAATCTAAAACTACTACTCCACATCTTAATAATATGGTAGTGAGGAAAATGACACGCCTTTTAACAGTTTTCCCTTGCAAAAATGTATTTCGTAGCTCAAGATATTCCTCATACATTTTTTTAATTTTATACTTATTAAGGTCATTTCAACAACAATATAGAATAAAATATGATATGATATAAATAATATATACATAAAATATAACTAAAGTGATAAAAAAATTTATCTATACATCAATTATACAATATAGATGTTTTAGGAAGCAAATATAAGATTTATATAAAGGATTAAATAAAACATTCTTAGGAAGCAAAAAGACATGTAAATGAGATGAGGGAAAATTTAAGCTTTTGATGTATATAATTAAGAATAAGTTATAATATTGAAAGGTGTTTTTGTAAAATTTCCCAACACCCTTCAAGAGGGTTCCAAAATTACTTTCAATAAGGTTTAAAGCAAGAACTACTAACATGTAAACAAGATTAACATACTCAAGAGAGGTTCCAAGTCAAGTAATAAGGAGAATAGATAGATTGTCATCCTTTCAACTTTTGATTCCATCTATATTACATACTTATTATTGGAATTAAAAAAAAAAACAACTTTCATTCAACATTTGTTACAACACTTTCTATTTCATGTGGAAATAAATTTGCAATAATGTAAGCTAAAGAAAGTAAAGCAATATTACATTTTTTCCCCACCCAAGGTGGGTAAATACATGATGTTTTTACATTGTCAACAACAAGGTTCTTGTGTTCCAAGATGTTCTTCATCCATGCTCCAAGTTCCAAGTAGCTCAAATCACAACCAAGATAGGGGGAGAGGCAACACTCTCCTCCCAACCAAAACTCAATGGAGAAAAGAAGCAATCTCCTCCATTGACCCCCGAGCCCCAAACACAACACAATGAAGGGTGGTCTCCAACTCAAGGCAACAATACTTGCTTCCACAATACAATTTCTTCACAACATTCAAGGCTAAAATAAAAGAAACAAAGAGACACACAAATAACACCAAACATTTCACAACAAGGCTTTCATCCAAGCCAACAAGAGAAGGAACTATGGGAAAGTTTTCCTTATGCCTCCCCATTGAGATGAGATGCCCATCCAAAACCCTCCACAATAAAACTCAAGCCCCTATGACTCTTATGCCTCCCTCAAGTACCCCTTTTTCCTCCCATACTCTTATGCCTCCCTCCTCTTATGGCTCCCTCAAGAACAAGGTAAGAATGTGAACATTCTTACCCAAGATGGGCATCCCTCTCAAACTCCCTCCACAATATCCTATTCTACTCTTATGCCTCCCTCATGAGTTTTCCCATAGACCTCTCCTACACTACACATTAAGCATTCTATCCATTTTCACAATACACAAAAGTAAACATACATTATTCCACAATTTTAGCATAGAAGCAACAACAATATGAAAGCAAAAAAAAGAGAAGGTTTCCTACCTCTCCATTGGAGAAGCCTAAACCAAGAAATTTGTCCAAGCTCCCTCCAAAACAATCCCAAGCATGCAAGTCCAAGCTCCTTCTTTTTCTCTTTCTCCCAATTCTTTCCTCTCCCAAAAAAAAAAAAAAGAAAAGAACTCCTCAACAAAAACCTCCAACCCCCTCAACAAGAGAGGAAGTTTCCATAAATAGACAAAAGGGAAGAGTGAGGGTGATGTGGCTCCTTGTAGGATGCCACATCACACATCCTCAAGACCACCTCCCTTTAGTCAACTCAAATCCCAAAACACCATAAATGGGTGGTTGGGTTGAATGACAACTCTCTTCCACATCCATCCCTTCCCATGTGTCTTAAGGCACAATAAATGCAAAAGGAAGACAAGTGCACTCCAAAGTCATATTTCCCTTCCCAAAACAATAAATAATCCCCTTTTTGGATTCCCAACCCATAGATATGGTTGGTAAGGGGTTTTGGGAAGTGTGGGACAAGTTCAACTTGTCCCACAAGTCCCCCAAAATTGCCCTAAATCTCAAATTCGAGATTCAAAGGATTTGGAGTGGTCAACACTCAAAACCAAGCATTCAATACATGAGGAAACACAAGGCTCAAGGAGCCAACCATCAAAATTAATTACACCCACTAGACTTCCCTCCAAAACTTAAAAATTAAAACAAGATGTTAATTTAATCTAAACACACTTAGCAAAATAAAATAAAAATAAAAAAAAGATATCACAAATAAAATCACCTACTAAAGTAAGTTAAAACAAGTAATTAAAATTCTTACCCCCTTGGTCACATTAGAAAATTTCCCCCTCATGGAAATTTTCTTAACACATAAAAGAACAAAGGTAACACAATACAATTTACTAGTTGCCTTGACGACCAATTGTTGTAACCACCCGACATCCTGTTGTGTTTGGTTCCCAATCCCCCTCATGGTTGTGATCATGCTGTGTTTCTGCAAAAATACAAAATACCTCCTTCGGCCTTGCGGCCATGTCAAAATATCCAAAATAACCATATGCATGAAATTTATTAACATCTATACGTAATTCAATCAATCATTATTTCTAGGTCTAAATCACAACTTAATTATGCATTTCATCATTATCCAAAATTATAGTAATGTAAATTCAACAACTACATTCTACTCATCATGGCGAAGAAATCCAATGTTAGAACACATGCAATATATCCATATAAAAATAATATCGGTATCGATAGTCATCCATGAGTCAGTGTAGATCATACTGAAAACAAAATCCAATCATAATCCAAATGCATCTAGTCACAAAACATCATGCTAATCAACATAAGTATAAGTCATGTCCATATCCAAAGTCTGCATAACTCAAAATGATAATCAACTAAGTGTCGTAGGGAAGTGGGCATTACATCCCCCTCCCCTTAGACTAGACTTCCTCCTGGAAGTCACTGAAATAAGTGTGGAAACTAAGCTCGCAATGATGTAGCATCCTCCCAAGTAGCAGCAGTCTCATCGTACCTGTCCCATTGGACCCGAACCTGATCAATCTCTCTGCCGCGAAGGCCCAGGGTCCTGCGATCTAAAATGCACATGGGCTCCACCATCACCTGCCCCTGATCCTGCACCTGCAATGCAGTCCAATCTAGCACATGAGAAGGATCAGAAACATATCTCCTAAGCACAGAAACGTGAAATACATCATGGACGCGCGATAAGCTAGGTGGCAATGCTAGGCGATAGGCTAAGGGGCCGAGGCGCTCCAAGATCTCAAAGGGACCCACAAATCTAGGAGCAAGCTTAGAACCTTTTCCATAACGGATAGGGCTCTTATGCGGTCTGACACGAAGAAACACCTTCGTGCCTACCTCAAAACTGCGATCATCCTATGCTGGTCTGCATACTTCTTACTGTATCATCTGCCTCCTGCTGATCTCTGTCGATCAAGGTAACTGCTGCTCCATGTCTATAATAATGCTGGCCCAAGAGAAACCACATGTCCTCAATCTATCCCAGTAAGAGGTGTCTGCACTCTCTGCCATATAATGCTGAAAAGGAGCCATGCCTATCGAACTCTGAAAACTATTATTGTAGGCAAACTCCACCAAATACAGATACTCCTCCCATCTCGGTGATGATCCATCACGTACATCCTGAGCATATCCTCCAAATCTGATTCACCCTCTCTGTCATCATCCCATCGTCTCGGGGTGATAAGTTGTGCTGAAATTAATCCTCGTCCCGAGGGCATCTTTGCATGGTGGTCGAGAAATGGGAGGTGTCTGAAAGGGTCGCGGTCATGAAATGATCTTCTGCGGAATCCCATGTAATCGACAATCTCATCAAGATATACTCGTGCTTTGCACTTTTGTATAGGTGGTCTTCACTGGGGAAAAATGAGCTACCTTCGTCAATTTATCCACCGTGACCATGATGGCGTCGTGGTGGTATCTCGACGTCGGTAACCCAACAATGAAATCCATAGAAATGGTGTCCCACTTCCACTCTGGTATGGCGTGAGGATAGAGAGGCCAGCTGGATGTTGATGCTCGGCCTTCACCCTCTGGCACTCTAAACAGTGGGATACAAATGAAGCTATGTCTCTCCGAAGTCCTCTCCAAAAATACAACTGTCTCAAGGTGGCGTGCATCTTCTTCACCCCGGGATGGGCTGAGTAAGGTGCACGATGAGCCTCTGTCAAAATGTCATGTCTCAAGCCTCCATCTCTAGGAACATAAATTTGACCTCTATGCCTGAGAAGACCATCTACCTCTAATGAAAATCCATCAAATCTCCCCTCAAGGGGTCTCTGAGACTCAATCTCTGCTCTGGCTGCAAGGTAGAAACTATCCTGAGGAAGCTGCTGCAAGATCCTACTCCGCAAATCTGTGCCCACTGAGGTGGCCATAGCCACATGTCTCCATCTACTCAAGGCATCTGCCACCACATTCTCCTTTCCTTTCACATGCTCTATCTCCATGTCATACTCACGAGTAACTCCATCAACGCCATTGCGACGAGCGTTGAGATTGGGCTGCGTGAAGTGGTGGCAAAGACTCAAGTGATCAATCCTGAGAGTAAATCTCTGGCCAAGAAAAAATGTCTCCACACGCACTAAGGCATGTACCAGCTGCTGCAAGCTCAAGGTCATGGGTTGGATAATTGAGCTCATAATCTTTGAGTTTGCGGGACTCAAAGGCAACTACTCTACCCTCTGCATTAACACTCCTCCAAGTCTGCCAAGAGAAGCATCATGCATACGAAAAACTCTCCATGAGGATCGCACTGCGAGGATAGGTGCTCTCGTAAGGCATTCCTTGATGTGTCTTGAAGGCCTGCTCACATCTATCTGACCATAAAAACTTCTTCCCTTTCCGCTGAAGGGAAGTGATAGGGTGCGCAATCCGAAAAATCTGAACAAACCTCTGTAGTATCTGCTAGACCCATGAAACTACGCACCTCGGTCACACTAGTGGGTGTTGGCCAATCCATGATGGCTCGAATCTTGGAAGGATCGACTGCGATACCTTCCCCAGAAATGATGTGGCCCAAATACTGCACCTCAGGCTGAAAGAACGCACACTTCTCCAAGTTCCCGTAAAGGCGCTGCTCGCGAAGACACTGAAGAACCTGGCGAAGGTGCTCCTCGTGCTCCTCACGTGTGCGTGAGTAAATCAGAATGTCATCAAGGAAGATGAGCACGAAGTGATCAAGGAAGGTCCTGAATACCCCATTCATCAAACTCATAAACACTGCGGGGGCATTCGTCAAACCGAAAGGTACCACTGTGAACTCGTAGTGGCCATATCTCGTGCGGAAAGCTGTCTTGTGAATATCTGTCTCCATAATCCTAAGCTGATGGTATCCTGACTTAAGATCTATCTTAGAGAAAACTGTAGCCCCCTTCATCTGATCAAATAAATCATCAATGCGTGGAAGGGGGTAACGATTCTTGATCGTTACTTTATTCAGCTGACGATAGTCAATACACAACCGAAGAGATCCATCCTTCTTCTTCACGAAGATAACTGGTGCACCCCAAGGGGATACGCTAGGATGGATTAGGCCTTTCTCTAGAAGGTCCTCAAGCTGCAACTTGAGCTCACATAACTCAGGAGTAGTCATCCGATAGGGTGCTCGTGAGATAGGCTCTGCGCCTGGAACTAGATCTATATGGAAGTCGATCTCACGTGGGGGAGGTAATCCCGGTAGCTCCCCAGGAACACATCGGCAAACTCTGATAAGATGGGATGATCATCGAGGGAAGGTCCTCTCGACTCATCCTCTGATCTGTCATTGACCGTAATAGCAAACATCTGACAACCCTGTCGCGCACACCGCTTAAGCTGCATAGCGGAGATGGTGCGAATGGATACGGCCCTCCTAACTCCTGATATCACTGACTCTACTCCAAGATCATCTATGCAAGCAATAGTCTTATGGTAACAATCCACTCTAGCTCTGTGAGCGACAACCAATCCATGCCTAAAATGATGCCATAAGATCCTAATGGAAGGATCCGAAGATCAGAAGTAGTGGTGAAGGGTCCCAAATCCACTACACACTCCTTGACTAAGGAGTCTACAGAAATCTTGGCTCCAGAAGCCATCTCAACGTCCCAACTATGGCCCTGCCTAACTACCACCACCTACCTCTGATGCTCTACTAAAGGATGGTGCGATAAAAATCGAAAGAACCAGAATCAAATAATATAGAGGTGGAAATACCACCAACACTACCTGTCGTCTCAATCACAGTACTCTGATGCTCAGCCTGGCGGTTCTCGACCGCTGCGTAGATCCGATGACTCCATGCCATATCTCCAACAGTAGGCTCTGAGCTCTGTGTCTTACCCTTGGTAGGGTTATGTGGGCAATCTCTCCAAATATGTCCAACAACACACATGAACCATAACAATTGCTGGTCCTCTCCAGTGGGAAGCAGCTCCAGCTGGTACTCTAGATGACTGAGATACAGATCCTGACGATCCGGCTATGGACTGCTGAGGTCTCTGTTGATGAGCTCCTACTGACTGAGCTCTCGGTGCACCCTGTGTCCTGATGGGACCCCTAGGAGGAGGCCCCATACTACGTCCTCTCTGTGCATCAAATCTCTGAGGAGGTCGGTAAGGTGGGCGGGTGCTGCTTTGCTGCTGCTGCTGTGGTGGCCTGAATGAAGCTTGCCCTGAACTCTGTCCACCCCGTGGAGGAGGAACTGACCCCTTCGACCTACTATCCTGCATCTGCTGAATACGGCTCCGAACTCTGTCTCTAGCCTGCTGTGTCTTTCCCCGTGTCTCCTCTGCAATATAGGCCTTCTCCACGGCCTCTGCTAATGTCTGTGGGCAGTGAATGCGCACTGCGCCTCCTAAATCCAAATTCAGGCCCCGGATGAACCTGTGAATCCATACCTGCTCATCCTGCATATAGTCGACGTACTGGAGTAGGTCCAGAAATCGACTCTCATACTCAGCTACTGTCATCGATGCCTGACGGAGGTCATGAAACTCGTCTATCGTGCTGCTGAATAAATCTCTTGGGTAAATACCTGCTCCTGAAATGCTCCTCAAAAACTCCCAGGTAATCGTCTCTGAGTCGACATGGAGCTTCTGCTCCTCGGTCCTCCACCAGACTCCTGCTCCATCCTTCAGAAGATGGATCGCAACACGAGCTTTCGTGTTGCTACTACTGAGACGAGCTTGAAGCATCCGCTCAAGCTCACCAACCAGGCCTCTGCCTGAAAACCACCTGTATCACCTGAATAGTGAGATGGTCGTAGCTTCAGGATCTCCCTGATATGGTCTGCAGCTGACGTATGACGAATCCTAGATCTCTCTGTATGCTCCTCCCTCTGTCTAGGGCTCCGAGACCTGTCCCTATGTCCTGAGATCCTGTCCCCATGTCCTCTCTGTGGTGACTCTGCCCTAGCCGACTCTGCACGGAAATTCTCTGCTCTGTGCTCCTCGCTGTGTCGAGGGGATGCCTGGGCATCTACTGATGGCTCCAAACTATGCCTAGCAAGTCGTCCTCCCAAGGGCTCTCCGCGTATAGCGGCATTGACATCCTGGAGTGTCTGCAAGATCTGAGGCAGAAGGGCTGCTACGGCCTGCTCTGGCGGTGGTATGTCTAGGTCTATGTGAAGAGACCCCTCGCCCAATCCGCGCCTCCTGCACAGATCAAGGCGAGAGTTAGTTCATTGTTCTAGGTCTTGTCTAGTTTTCAAAATTTGTTGTTTACTATAATTATCAACATTATGGTTTTATATTTTAAAAGAATAATGTTCTGTACTAAGTTAAGTGTTCTGTTTCACGCATTTTCTGCGTGTGCCCAAGGGTCCCGACTTGAACCCCTAGCTCACGATACCAAAATGTAACACCTTGCCGGAAAAAAAACGCGCCACGCTCACGGCGATGCGGCGACGTGTCACAACAAAGCGACACGAAAATGACAATTTATTTTTTTTTTTTTTTTTGATGAGGGTGTGCCGCATCAGGCTCGAAACAAAGAGTCCGATAATGCTTATATAATGATTTTTTTTCTCATTATAAAAAAAAAGTAGAAGGATCGGTCATGAGTTAATCTTGTTTGATTTATTTTATCCAATGTTTTCAAAGCAATCTTTAGGGTATGATGTAATTTATTACGAAAGATAAGTTTCAATTTTTATTTTTTTTATTTTCATTTTACTATCCTTATATGGTTATCGCGATTCCATTCACTCGAATTTACTTATAATATATATATTATCCTCCTATAATATATAATTATATATATTTATATATGGTGATGTATAATGAAAGACACTTTAATGATATCATACTTTGACACTAATCCATTTCATTTATGATCCATTTTATATGTTTAGGTATATGTAATGCCTTATTTATATCTAGTGTAATTATTGTTTGATTTTTTATTTTATATTGATTACCTTTTATATATTTAATATATCCCCATTTAAAAAGATAGACTATGTAAATTATGGTATTCAAATAACACATATATTATATCTTGATGACTTTTAGAAAACTTTTAATATATGATCATAGATATCTCTCTAAAATTTGATACTTTTAATTTAAGTGATAATTATATATAGATATATTATGCTTAAAAATTTATATTCAATTAAGAGAGTGGATTTCAAGGGCGCTACTATACCTATTCATTTAAAATCATTTGAAGTTTAAGGAATAAGAGTCAAATGGGGAAAGACATTTCAAAAGCGTAGTTTTAAATGTTGTTATATATTTCATTGGTTATCGCTCATCCTTAAACAAGTTCAAAATTATTCTTCTCTCTCCTAAGAAGGCCGCTGGCTATAATGGCCTTTGCCATCAAAACTATTATACATTCCCAAATGAATCCATCATTTGGGGTTCTTCAAAGATTTTTTTTTTGAATTGACTCGATCGTGGAGGCAGAGAGACACGTGAGATCAAAAATCAATTAAGGAAATAGTGGGTGGTTAAAAATTCGATTTGGTTGCTTTGTGGATTCTAGAGGTATTTTTCATTTCTTTTTATTTTATTTTCTTTGTTGTTTTCATTGCTTTCTCCTTGCAATTTTTGCAAATCTAACATCATGATCGGAGTCCTGAACCTGTTATTATTATTTTCTTGGTTTCTCTGAGCCACGCCATGAGAGAGGATAAGGTTTTGTTACGGTGGGGGGGTAGTGTTAGAGGTGTTTTACCTCCACTTTCGTTGAGTGCTGCAGGGTGAGTGCATGGCGGGCCCCCACAGAGAGGGAGAGTGTCCAAGGAACAGGTTTCCAACTATGTTGTTATCAGTTCAGTATTGAATGCATCCTCAAAAAAAAGGGTTTCACCTTCAAGGAGTAAATAGCAAAACCGTTTAAGAGATAGTGGAGGCGTCTCAAAAAAATCGATAGGGGCAGTGAAAGGCATTTTGAACAGCGCACGGTCAAAACGTGTTATTATCTTGTGAGTATTTTTAATGGTGTATCATAGTGTAGTGTATGCTCAACTCTTGATAGAGGACGAGTGCTCCCTTGTAGAGTCTCCTTGTGCTTCTTTCTCTTCCTCCAATTCCTGAACTCTAAGCTTCACCCTCTCCGACACAAATTCATTTATTATCACCACATCCTGCCTTAACTTCTTCGCGAATCCCACGTTCAGAAATCTCATAAACTTCCATAAAAATGAAGGGCAGACAAGATGATAAGTACAATAATGTATATCATGACCTCCATCGTTGCACTCGCCTCGTCGAATCTTGATTTCAAGCTTGAACTTTGTACTTGATGATTGGTTGCATGGGAGGATCTCTTGGCACGCTATTTGCAGGTAGCAGAGTTTTAATAAGATACCGACTAATATTAACTTCTCTTTACTACTTTTGGGTGAACTATTTCAATAAAAAAAAAAAAGGTAGATGGATCATAAAATTATTAAATGAGGCCAATTAAGATCCAACTTAATGTGAATGCACCCATTCAAACGATACTTCACACATGTTACATATCTTAATTTCAAAGACTAAATTCTGTAATGGTTCAAGATCAATCTATGTAAAACTACTACTCCACATCTTAATAATATGGTAGTGAGGAAAATGACATACCTTTTAACAGTTTTCCCTTGCAAAAATGTATTTAAGTAGCTCAAGATATTCCTCATACATTTTTTTAATTTTATACTTATTAAGGTCATTTCAACAACAATATAGAATAAAATATGATATTATATAAATAATATATACATAAAATATAACTAAAGTGATAAAAAATTTATCTATTATACATCAATTATACAATATAGATGTTTTAGGAAGCAAATATAAGATTTATATAAAGGATTAAATAATCTATTTTTAGGAAGCAAAAAGACATGTAAATGAGATGAGGAAAATTTAAGCTTTTCATTATATATATAATTAAGAATAAGTTATAATATTGAAAGGTGTTTTTGTAAAATTTCCCAACACCCTTCAAGAGGGTTCCAAAATTACTTTCAATAAGGTTTAAAGCAAGAACTACTAACATGTAAACAAGATTAACATACTCATGAGAGGTTCCAAGTCAAGTAAAAAGGAGAATAGATAGATTGTCATCCTTTCAACTTTTGATTCCATCTATATTACATACTTATTATTGGAATTAAAAAAAAACAACTTTCATTCAACATTTGTTACAACACTTTCTATTTCATGTGGAAATAAATTTGCAATAATGTAAGCTAAAGAAAGTAAAGCAATATTACATTTTTCCTCCACCCAAGGTGGGTAAATACATGATGTTTTTACATTGTCAACAACAAGGTTCTTGTGTTCCAAGATGTTCTTCATCCATGCTCCAAGTTCCAAGTAGCTCAAATCACAACCAAGATAGGGGAGAGCAACACTCTCCTCCCAACCAAAACTCAATGGAGAAAGAAGCAATCTCCTCCATTGACCCCAGAAACCCAAACACAACACAATGAAGGGTGGTCTCAACTCAAGGCAACAATACTTGCTTCCACAATACAATTTCTTCACAACATTCAAGGATAAAATAAAAGAAACAAAAGAGACACACAAATAACACAAACATTTCACAACAAGGCTTTCATCCAAGCCAACAAGAGAAGGAACTATGGGAAAGTTTTCCTTATGCCTCCCCATTGAGATGAGATGCCCATCCAAACCCTCCACAATAAAACTCAAGCCCCTATGACTCTTATGCCTCCCTCAAGTACCCCTTTTTCCTCCCATACTCTTATGCCTCCCTCCTCTTATGGCTCCCTCAAGAACAAGGTAAGAATGTGAACATTCTTACCCAAGATGGGCATCCCTCTCAAACTCCCTCCACAATATCCTATTCTACTCTTATGCCTCCCTCATGAGTTTTCCCATAGACCTCTCCTACACTACACATTAAGCATTCTATCCATTTTTCACAATACACAAAAGTAAACATACATTATTCCACAAATTTAGCATAGAAACAACAACAATAAGAAAGCAAAAAAAAGAAGGTTTCCTACCTCTCCATTGGAGAAGCCTAAACCAAGAAGCTTTGTCCAAGCTCCCTCCAAAAACAATCCCAAGCATGCAAGTCCAAGCTCCTTCTTTTCTTTCTCCCAATTCTTTTCTCTCCCAAAAGAAAATAACAAAAAGAACTCTTCTCAAACAAAAACCTCCAACCCCCTCAACAAGAGAGGAAGTTTCCATAAATAGACAAAAGGAAGAGTGAGGGTGATGTGGCTCCTTGTAGGATGCCACATCACACATCCTCAAGACCACCTCCCTTTAGTCAACTCAAATCCCAAAACACCATAAATGGGTGGTTGGGTTGAATGACATCTCTTTTCCACATCCATCCCTTCCCATGTGTCTTAAGGCACAATTAAATGCAAAAATGAAGAAAGTGCACTCCAAAGTCATATTTCCCTTCCCAAAACAATAAATAATCCCCTTTTTGGATTCCCACCCATAGATATGGTTGGTAAGGGGTTTTGGGAAGTGTGGGACAAGTTCAACTTGTCCCACAAGTCCCCAAAATTGCCCTAAATCTCAAATTCGAGATTGAAAAGGATTTGGAGTGGTCAACACTCAAAACAAGCATTCAATACATGAGGAAACACAAGGCTCAAGGAGCCAACCATCAAAATTAATTACACCCACTAGACTTCCCTCCAAAACTTAAAAATTAAAACAAGGTGTTAATTTAATCTAAACACACTTAGCAAAAGAAATTTAAAAAAAATATCACAAATAAAATCACCTACTAAAGTAAGTTAAAACAAGTAATTAAAATTCTTACCCCCTTGGTCACATTAGAAAATTTCCCCCTCATGGAAATTTTCTTAACACATAAAAGAACAAAGGTAACACAATACAATTTACTAGTTGCCTTGACGACCAATTGTTGTAACCACCCGACATCCTGTTGTGTTTGGTTCCCAATCCCCCTCATGGTTGTGATCATGTTGTGTTTCCTGCAAAATACAAAATACCTCCTTCGGCCTTGCGGCCATGTCAAAATATCCAAAATAACCATATGCATGAAATTTATTAACATCTATACGTAATTCAATCAATCATTATTTCTAGGTCTAAATCACAACTTAATTATGCATTTCATCATTATCCAAAATTATAGTAATGTAAATTCAACAACTACATTCTACTCATCATGGCGAAGAAATCCAATGTTAGAACACATGCAATATATCCATATAAAAATAATATCGGTATCCAATAGTTTGTCCATGAGTCAGTGTAGATCATATTGAAAACAAAATCCAATCATAATCCAAATGCATCTAGTCACAAAACATCATGCTAATCAACATAAGTATAAGTCATGTCCATATCCAAAGTCTGCATAACTCAAAATGATACATGCTTGAAAAAGGGATGTATACCCACTAATGATCTAAAACAAAGGTGTTCTTCAATACTACCTTTGAGTGAAGTGTGTATACCCTTTGAGCTTGAATTGATAAGTTATTTGCATCTTTCTTTTCATACATACATATATATATATATACATGTATATATATGTATATATATGTATATGTATATACATGTACATGTAGATGTAAATGTACATATATATGTATATGTGTATATATATATATGTATGTATATATATATATACATACATATACATACATATATACACATATATATATATATATATATATATATATATATATATGTATATGTATATACATATATATATATATATATATATATACATATACATATACATATACATATACATATATATGCATATGTATATGTGTGTGTACATATATATACATATACATATATATATACATATATATATATATATATATATATATATATATATATATATATATATGTATATATATATATATATATATATACATATATATATATATATACATATATATATACACATACATATATATATATATATACATTTATATATACATACATACATATATATACATATATATACATATATATATACATATATATATATATACATATATATATACATACATATATATATATATATATATATAAGTCACCATTTTTGGGAGAGTGCATGAGCTTGTTGATGAAGGTTTTAGAGGGATTTGTGTGAGGGTTTCAATCTGATTTTTATATATGATTATTATGCATTAAATTTGACTTGTGTGGGTGACGTTTGTGGTGCAAATCGGTGGTATTTAAAGCAAGATCAATTGTGATCATTTCCAGCTTGTGTATTTAATCAATATGGCCATGATTTGACCATTTTTATGCTTATTAATGTGGTTGGTAATTACCTTTGCTAAATTGACTTGTGTAGAGGATTTTGGCAATCATTGAAAGGGGTTTTCTAATATTTATGAGTTGTTGTTATAAATTAATTAATTGCAGATATGAAAACTGCATTTATTGGGTTGAAGAGTGAAGGGAAAGTGCTGGAATAAGTTTACATATTTTTCCCTAACCCCATGACTTGAACTGCAGATTCGGGGTTGTTTTGAGTGGGTTTCAGTTGATTAAAAATTATGATTTTGGATGCATTTGAAAGATCTTAATTTTATCTTCCTACTGCATTTTATTTCAGGCAAAAAGAGTTAATATTGTGGGAGATATTAATTTTTAAAGTTTGCAATCATTTTCAATTGTTTCCAGGCATATTAAATTTATTTTTCTACTTCTGCAAGTTTATTAGTTAAAGGATTGCAAATTCCAACTAGATAACTCATCTGCATCCTTACCTTGGCTCACTCTAACCCCATTTGGGTTGTATTGAAGCCGACATTAGGAAATTTGAGGTGAACCTAGAAGGGTTTCTCTTTAAGTTTGCTTATTTTGCAAGTAGATTTATAATAATTAATTAATATCCCATAAGGGGATATTACATACCTTGTTGGAAGATGTAGAAATTGTAGTCTCAAAAACATCATTCAATGACATTTTTCAAACCGAAGTGGCCCATATCAACTCCAACATATATCATTGTTGATCATATTATGAGTCCTTGTCATTATTACAAAAAAACAAGTCAAAAAAGGAAAAATAAAAATAAACTAACCTCATTGGGACTAACATTTGCATTTCTCTCTTCAAGGTGAGATATTTTTAATTATTATCCTATTAAGGTGAATAGTCTACCTAGACAAAAATAATAACCACTAAATTTGTTGAGCCCCATGATCATATATTTGTTAGACTAATACCAAGACCAAAATAATAAAATGTTAAGGTATTATTAATGCTTAGTTGTTAAACTGGCAGTCCACAATTTTAATTCATAATATACCACCTACTAGAAATTATGACTTGTGTAACATATGACCTTACAAAATGTTATATGCATTTTATGGTTTTAAAACTATAAACAAAAGAGATTGTGTCGGTAGGTTGAAGAAGCCCCAACCTAAAAAATGGTCTCTAAACCTATATCGCGACTCTAAGTGTCGTTTTGCGAAGAAAACCAAAGCACAATTCTCCGCATACGCTTGTTCTCCCCAAAATTGATAATTTATAACCATCATCACTACGAATGGACCATGGAATTCACAAGTCATGCATGGGTGTTCAGTGTTCTACCTTTTCTCTACCATTCTCGGACATTCTTTGCGATTAGCAAATTTAACTCTCAAATTTTCATTGTTGAAAAAATGGGCATTTCCAAAGGGGGGATTTTCCACGTAGTTCGGGCACTTCATTATCACTCGAGTCTCGAATAATTGTATTTACAACCATACGCAACTACAAATATTAACACGTAAATTTATTATTGTCGAGGTTGTAATCGGACCACACTCGTGAACTTTACAAACAAGGATGGAATGGATTAATTACACCGAAAGGCATTCCTTCAAATTGGGTTGAGGTTTAGGGGATCTCGATGCATGTCGAGAGGAGATGGGTGAGATGAAGTCGTAGAGGACGATGTTGATTACGGATGCAATCTAACCCTCCATGCTAAAATTTGAACAAAGGGCCAACAGCCTATTTATTTTTTCTTCTACGCGAACAAAGGTTTTGAAATACATTTACAACATTGACTATTTAAGGCAAGTCTGGAGTTCCCAATATGGAGAAACTATAATCGAGTAATGCTTTAGAATTGGACCTTTCTCCCCATGTCACGGCTTGGAGTGCTATCATAAGTTGATTAGGTAAGTGCCCACACTTGGAAATATGTATTTGATCTTTTTAATGCGACTTGCCAACGGGTTCGGAAAAAATTGGACGTTGAACGATGAGGTTGTAGTGCAGATTGGGCCTGATACAGAGATTTTAATGCCATTCTCATTGCCTATGTAATTGATGGTCATATGGAAAGGGCGAGTGCTTGATTGGGAAATTGGTTTGTTTGGGCTAAGGCCCGATGTTCTCACTCATAATGTCATGGTTAAACTGTATGCTAGAGTTGAGAGAGGAATTTTTGGTTGGTGTTTTGAAGAGAATGTTGGGGAAAATATCCAACCCTGCAGTACTACCTTCCATTCTCTGGTGGCAGCATATGTGGGGTTTGGGGACTTGGGCATGGTTGAAGGGATGGTTTGGGCTATGAGAGATGGCGAGAAGAGATATATGCAATGTTTTGAGGGAACCCAATGCACAAATTAGGCCTTCTGAATCAATGGAGGATGCCTCTTCTGTAGAATTCTTGTTACTAAGGAACTTCAAACCTGATTCAGAGACCTACACTATATTGATGAAAGGGTATATGCAAAGGGGAAGATTGGAGGATGTGTTGCAAACACTGAGGATGATGCAAACCGAAGGTGATTCTCGGCGTCCCCCGATGGAATAACCTACACGACTGCCATTTCTACTCTTTTTAGGATGAATTTAATTGATGAAGCACGAAAATTCCTTCAGGAGATGGCTTCTATCGATGTTCCTGCAAATGTAATTAGTTACAATATTCTGCTCAATGGTTATTGTAAATTACTTGAGATACATAAAGCTGAAGTTTTGTTGTAGGACATGAAGGAAATAGTGATTGCACCAAATGTTGTGACTTACAACAATCTCAATAAATGGGTGCACATTCGTTTAGATGATAATGTGGGTGCTCTTTTTCACTTCAACCAAATGAGAGAGGGTGGGATACTTCCATCAAATATCAGCTACACTACTTTGATGAAGGCCTTCGCGATGAATGGGCAGCCAAGCCTTATAGCATAAGTGTTTGGAGAATGCAGAGGGACCCTAGAGTAAAAGTAGACATTAGTGCATGGAATATGTTGATAGAAATTTACTTGTAGGGACAGGGTGTATGGAAGAAGCAAAACAGATTTTCCTGCAAATGAAAGAACAAAAATTGCATCCCATTGTGGCCACATATGGATGTCTGGTGAATGGGTTTGCAAAAGCTGGAAAGCCCAGCGAGGCTCTAGTGGTGTGAGGAGAGATTGAGGAAAGGGTGATGGCAAAGGCACTTGAACCTGATGTGCTGCTGCTCAATACAGTTCACTAATGTGATAGAAAAATACATTACTATTGTTCTTATTATGATTTAACAAACTATGCCATGATTATGTGCCCAATTCTTCTTGGAACGATTTCTCGCAAATCGATGTTGCTCACATATTTGGAAAATAGTTCACTATTATTTATGGATTGTCTTCCAGTTTTCTTGCATCTTTGCATGTTGAAGGGAATGGCCATAGAATGGCACGTTTGCAGTCTAGAAGTATTTCAATACGGCATTAAGGTTTGTGATCAAACGTAATGAATGGCATTTTAAAAAAATTTTTGTTTTTGCAGTTGTATTGTGCCTTCACTGGTGGGCAATAGGGTTTTGGTGGCTGAAATATTTTGTGTTTAGGATCTCATGGGTTCTCAGTTTGTGTTTGCAGATGGGCATTGCACTAAATAAAATGCTTCATTGTTCGAGTATGCATGCTACCTTAGAGTTCAAGGAACACACAAAAGGTCACATCTGTTGATTCTACTTTTCCCCCTTCTATCATTTTTTAAAATAAATGAATATAGGATAGAGGAGGAGCTAATTATGTGCCTCCTTTGAGTTTTTTTGTCTTCTTTTTAGGGCCACTCATAGTTCTACGTCAAAAATGTTTCTTGTTTATCATGACTAATAAAAATGTATCGGTATGTATACTATATACATTTTTTTATTTATATATCATAAATTTTAAAGGAAAAGTAAGGTGCTTTGACTTTCCCTATTAAATTTTGACCGGTGTGTTATGAGAAACATCGAATTATTTTGTTCTTACATCTCTATTTGATGATTTGAGTTTTCGTATTCTTCTATTGATTCGATGATGGCATTAATTATACCCTCTTCATTTGGCTAATTTATTCTACCAAACCCCATATTTAATGGTTTGTCTTTTGTGAATAAATCTTTGTATTTTTATTTTTGTGGCTTGCTATGAGGCATCAAGGAAGATTTTCTTCGGTTTGGCCTCCTACATCCCCATTTCCTTAAGATGTTGATTTATCTCCTAAAAGAGTTTCATCCAAAGTATTTATATGGTTTTTTGGGTGCAGTTGAGATTATTGAAAGAGGACAAACCAATCTTTGATATTATTATTAATATGAAAGTCTAATGTATTTGGATATGCATATGGATGAATTTTAGAACAAGCTATTTTAAGGTACTTTAATTTATTCAACTTGTACTCGTAATTGATGATTCCCTATGTCGAGAAACAAACTAACCATGACCCTGTAGAACTTGACCTTATCCATCTATTTGAATTTCATTTTATTATCAGGTTATCTCTATTTTTAGCCACATAAAATGGATTAATGGTTTATATTTTACCTTCTTAGAAGCAAACATGTACTAGAATTGCATGTAAATTATAGGATTTAGATTTAGGCAATTGGGTTATTGTCCATAATGTTGTGAGATTGAAATTGGTGTTTTTAGCATTGGAATCAATGCTATCTCACCAATCGTAACCAAAGGGATCCACATAACTTTAATACCCATATTTTCGTTTGCAAAGGATGTGACTTTTCTTCTCCTCTTATTTACCAAGCATAATGTGAAGGATCTCCATTGCAATTTACTATTTTTTTCGTGTATACTAGTAAAGGCTCTTATGTTCTCAAATACCACCAACTCGTATTATCTCACGTATCCACACTTGAACGCATAGGGTTTTTTCAAATTATGTTTGTTTTACGTCACAAACATCTTCTTTTGTATCATTCATGCACAACACATGCACCAAGATGGCGTTATTGAAAAATTCCTACTTTCTCATCAACAAAACATACCAAATACCCTACCTTGGCCAGACATTGGTCTTTCACCAATAAATGAATACACTACCAAGGGTATTTTCTCCATGGATTTTCCAACTTTGTTTCCAACAAGTTAAGTAATTCTTAAACAACCTCACATGAAAGAGATTCATATGCATGAATCTTCCCTTCCCTTAATGCATTACCATGATGACCGGTCTGGTTCCCATCCTAGGTTTAGGTACTTTTTGCTTAACCTTATTATGCACCATAGAAACTAGTCTATAGCAGTTGTGTTCATGAAACAAAACATTGAACATGATATCCCTCCAACTACAGGAGAGCTCCAAAAAAACTTCAAGAATTTCCCAAAGCTTGTTTTCCTGATGCGTTTAGGAAATAGCCTATGAGGATTGTGTTCCTATTGGTCAAAGAGTAGAGGTAATATATACGACATGGTTAAACAATTAGGGCCACCAACATTATTTTCCACTTTGACTATTTCAGACAAGAAAATGGCTGGATGTCTATAAATGCATGGGTGTTGTTTGTCCAACTGATCCTTGTTGTGTGCAATGCTTCAAAACACTCAACATTATTAATCACCCTCACTATGTGGTTGCTTACTTGCATCAAAGATTCAAAATATTTTGTGAGGACGTGCTACAAAAAATACCTTTGTGCTAAGGATTATTGGTGCAGGTGGCTCTGCTCACTTCTAAGTGCATGAATAATCTTCAAAATCCTGTTTTATTACATTTTCATTACTTACAGGTATGAATGTCAATGTAGATGTTCTTGATGTCAATGCAATTGATCGGAAAATAATGATTCCATTAACGCAACAAGACAATCCTTTGATATTTATGTGTCATATTGGAACCCCCAACCAAAGAAGTTCTCATGAAAACATTTTACAAAGGTCACTTCAAGATGATCCATGATTGATATGATTAATGCAAATTATGGTTGTCCTTCTACCGCAAGACCTAGAGGATCTTATTAACTCGAGCCCATAGGCATATGAAATATTTTGAACAAACTTGTGTACATGAAAAAATATTGTCCTTGTTTCCCGATACAATGCACCCTGGCCCATTCAAGCCAATTCTTCTTTATCTACTGAAAACAAAGGTATAATTAAATACCATCCTTCAAGGAATGATGATGGATTGAACATCCACAACTAAAGCATGCTTTTTGTATGGAGAGCCAACATTGAATGTCTTCCCACGCTTTCACATCATGTTGTACTTAAATACATAGCCATGTATGCTTCTACAATAGAAAAATGAGCACTTGTTATGTATAATCGTGATTTTGTTTCATTAAATGTGGGTTAAGAAAACCTAAATTGAGTTGTTGTAACATAATATCAAGCACATGACACAACCCTTATTTTTTACACATATCTTGTGTGACCCTCGTCTATGAAATCCCTTTACCTTATTGAAATTGCTAAAGACTGGAGTTATAGTAAATACCAAAATAGAAATAAATGGAGACTTCAAAGTTTCCCAATAATTGTTCATGCATATCAAATATTTTCCAAAATTCTTACAGAAGAGTCACCTTCTTATGAAATTTTCTGTTAGTCTGACCTTCTCCTTTACAAGCCTTTCCGCAATATTTCGGTGGATATAGGTTGTACTCCTCAAAATATAATTTTTGGTTGGTGCTTTTTTAGAAATAGTTACACTCCATGGCATGTAATCCGGACTATTCTAGTACCTCAAAATAATTCATCAAGTTCATCTGAATCTAACAACAACTACACATTCCAATCAGAGAAATAAAACCCCTATAAGGCCAAGCCTTAGCCTCTTTACAAGACTCCCTGAAACATGTTGCATATATTCTAATTGATGAAATGAGTTTCATTAGCCCTAAATTGCTCGCAAAAATGACTACCGTCTTCGTGATGCTTTCCTGATTTCAAAAACAAATTCGTTTGGTGATAGATCCATCATTCTTCTTAGAGATCTCGGTCAGCTACCACCTATCATGGATATTCCTTTGTATGCAAGAAATTCCTATGGAGCAAAATTTTGGAAAGAATTTCCAGTTTTGATATCCTTGAGATCAATCCTCAGGCAAAAGGGTTCCACTATAACACACATTTCATTTCATTGCATGCTTCTCAACATTCAAAATGTAGATCCTACATTTGAATACTAGAAGTTGCTAATGTTGTGCACAAATTCATGCCTTTCAAAGAAAGAAATCCTTGACTTCCATAATGCCACCCACTTGTTTTCCAAAAAACAATAGGTCGACAACCAAAACTTCCAAATGTTAAAGGAGTTGAATACAAGACTCAATCACTCCATTGATGATAATGATAATGATCGATTCATAACACAAAGTTCTTCTTTGTAAACAAAATTCATGCTTTCCAAAATTTATGGGTTGAAATAGGGTTGGTTAATGGTACAACTGGCATTATTGTGAACGTTGTGTATGAAAACCAATCATTGCCACCTCCTTTTCCTTTATTTGTTATCATCAAATTTGATCGGTATATCTTGGACCTTCTTATGATCATGAAAATACTTCTCATGTTCCAATCCCACCAATTTCTAGAGATAGCTATAGAAAATTGCCCCTCAAAATGAATTATACATTATCTATCCACAAGTCTCAAGGTCAGACTCTTCATAAAGCTACTATTGATAATTTCAAAACCGAACGACAAGGGCTTACATTCACCTCTATTTCTAGATTCCCTCCTTGAATGAAATTTAAATATCTCCACCGTCATAGTTCGAAGATTACTATAAGATGTTAACGAATCCTCTTCTTCAAATACGATTAAAAGAAGAGTCATGCCTTCGGTCCCTATCTCTATTCCCACTCTCTTATTTACATTCCTGCTTCCCTTCCTTATCCTTCTATCCGTCATGCCCATTCTCCTTTCTCTACTTTTGTATATTGCTTTATTTCCTCAAAGATGTTATTCTGTACATTTCTTATGCTTAAATATAATACATATGGTTATCATATTTCTCTGCTACTTCTTGCCTATTCTTGTATGTTCCTATGTTTCACCTCTTTTTTTTCTTGTACTATCCTTCCACCACCTTCTCTTTACCTTTTGGCATTCACATTGACCGCTCGGGTGCGATTGCTAGTGCATACAACAATACAATTGTTATTCACAAACACAATCCTCGAATATGTGAATTTGTCCTAGCGCAATCCTATGCGTCCATCTTCTAATGGATGTCGAATCAGTAGAGCCATATATTAAAAGAGAAACACCTTTTGGTGTAATTAAATGTATTCATTCGAATATTTATGGTATCTATATTTTATGGAGAGGCCTAGTCTATAGGGCATGAGGAAGAAGTTGGTGTAGATTGTACTTAATCTTTTACATTTTATACTTTTCCATTTCACCATGGGGTCTTATCTTGTGGAGGGTATAGAGAGTAATGCTCACATGAAATGAGTTTTTTTGCATGTAAAATTTATGGACTTATAGGGTGGGATATTATCCCTCGCTATAAACTAAGAAAGAAAATTAAGATTAACATGTCAACAAGAGTGTCGGTTCTCATATTCAATGTTAGAACCCCTAGGGGTGGTTGGGAAGGATAACTTAATAATTTGTGCTTCCTCATCCTCCTTCATTAACATATTGCATGTGATTATGATATCATCGAGTTTTTGATATGCTTGTGTGTATGTCTCACACACACACACACACACAGATATATTTTTGTGTGTTTTAAATAAAAAAGAAGAAGATTCATAGAGTTTAACATTTTGATAAAAACATTCCACAACCTAAAATTTTTTTACCTAAAAATCCATCCTACCATATTTATGCATCCTTACACTCCTTATCCTTTAAATCATCATCTTACCTTATACGTTAAACATATGTTACCGACATGTGTTCTTTAAACACCTTTCAAGTTTCATTTTTTTACCCTTTCTAGTGCTTAGCCATTTGAGTTTGTCACAAATGCTATATATGTTCATGAATAATTTTATTTAGCAATCACAAACACTTGAGAGCTAAGTTAAGAAATTATTAAATAGTATTATTTTTTAAGCTACCATTTTTGGAGAAGCATGTTTGGCATGTGAACTAGTGTTTTATCTATGTTATACACTTCCTATTTTAAAATTAATTTTCACTTGTGAAACCATTAGATATTATTTACACTTCTTACCTTTTATGGGAACATCAAATAGTGATATATTTATACAATTCACCAACTCTAACCCAACCTCTTAAAGTCATTTTGTTTTCCTCACAGCCTTCAAATAAAATTATTACATTAAGGAATTCTAGGGTAATGTAGAAATCTATTTTACCGTTACACATGATTTAAAAAATACAAATTCAAGAGAGGAAATTGAAGAACATGAGCATGGAAATTCAATCATCAAATCATTTATGAGTTTTTGTCATGTAATGAGAAGTGAAGGTACTCCTCGCACTTTGACCAAAAGTGGTGGATGTCTTGGCATCTTACCTTGAGTGGAAGCACTCTTCAAACCTAACTAGAAGTTGTACCGATATTTTATGTCTAACTAGAATTTGTTCCACACCTCACACTAGGCCAAAAATGTGGTATTCGTGACACATGGACAAGAAAAAAAATCTTTCAATGATTGCTCCTAGTTAGATTGATTTTTTTTTTGTAACAAGTTGCTAACATTGTGTGTCTGCGTGAGGGTTTTGAAAATGCGCGGTTTGAGGGTTTTTGAAAGCGCGGTTTTAGCAGCCCTGGCTGCTGAATGTCTTTCAAAGGACTGCGTAGTAGCTGCTAAAGCACCGGTAAAAGAAAAAATCGACCATTGGTGGTAGTTTTGGATCTAGAGCCTGGGCGGATGTTGTAAAGATTCCTCCTGACAAAAATGTGGGGCCTCAGCCTGCATGTGATCTGATTTTTAAAAGTACAAAAGATGTTGAAGGGGTGACCCACTTACAGGTGCCTGACGGATGTCTGCATAGAGCTCTGGAGAAAACCAATCTGGCCCTTGTCGGAAAATTTTTGGGGTCACGACCCAATGTGGACATTATTAGAAAATGGGCCATTCGCAGATGGAAACCAAAAGGGGATTTGATCATCACCACCATGGCAAAGGGATTTTTTTCTGCCCGTTTTAATCTCCAATCTGATGTTGACTCGGTCTTGTTGGGTGGTCCCTGGTGTCTGGGTAATATGGGACTGTTTTTAAAAAAATGGTATCCTGGATTCAATCCATTTGTTGAGAATATTCATGCCATACCCATCTGGTGTAGACTCCCAGGGCTACCCCTTCATTTATGGGATGATGAAATCCTCCTTCATATAGCCAAATCGATTGGTTCACCTATTGGACTGGATGGGCCCACGAGAAATAGGTCAAGGCTGGCATTTGCTAGGTTCTGTGTCTCTATTGAAATGGATCAAGAGCTTCCTGATCACATTGTTCTGCAGTCCAAATTTGGAGTATGGAAACAACAAATAGAATATGAAGCTTTCCAACTAAGATGTAGCAAATGCCATAAATTAGGCCACTTTGCCAACAAATGCCCTAATCAAATAGTACAAAAGCTGGAAATACTCTCAGATATATCTGAAGCTCAAAGACAGAAATAGATGGATAAGGCTGATAAAGAGCCGCTAACTGATCCAACTACTGGAAATAGATGTTTGCAGAGGCATTCCAGGTTAAAAGAAAGGAAAAAAGGATTTAAGGCGAAGAGGCCACCGGTTTATAGAAAACTATGGAGACCTAAGAAACTGGTTGAGACTCAACAGGAAATCGATCTGGGTCCGAAAGAGGAAGAAAACAAAAGGGAGATGTCAGTGGATTCAACAATGAACACTTTGACACCAAATCCGGTAAAGTTGAGCATGGAGGTTGATGAAGAAAATGAAAAAGTTATCATTTCTCTTTCTTATATGGAAGAAGAGATGGAAAAAATCACTGCTCATCAAGAGCTGTTAAATAGAAACAACTCTCTGGAGAAACTCAAAATGAGACAAGGAAAAGTCAAAGAGGATCTAGAATCCATTGCACGAGATCTAAACCAAGATAAAGAGGATACTGATATGGAGGAGCTAGCTTCTAAACCAAGATATAAACAGGACTGATATTGTCACAGGAAAAGAGGATGGGGAAATTACCCCCATTAGCAAGGAAAATATACGAGATTGTGATAATGATGGATTCATCTTAGTGAAAAGAAAAAAGGTCTAAAAAGTCTGGAAGAAAGTCCGGAATCACTCTATAGTGATAAAAAAGTAGATTGGAAGTTGGGAAGCTTCCACCTCAAGAATCACAAGGGCCACTTGCTAGAAGAACTACAAATATTGGAGTCACATATAGAAAAGGTAGGCTATCAAAGAGAGAAGCAAGAGAAAAAGAGACTGAAAAAGAAATTGCAGATGGTACACAAAGAATTTTGAACCATCCGGAAAATGCATCTCCAAATTTTTTTAATGAAGGTTATTTCTTGGAATGTCAGAGGCCTCAATGGGGGGCCTAAGAAAAGAATGCTAAAGGAAATTAAAAGATCAAACAAACCCACATCCTTCTTATTCAGGAAACTAAAATGAAAAGTAAGGCAGTTGAAGACTTCAAAAGATATTTATGGGAGAACGCTTGCCTTTGCTGCTGTTGATTCTCAAGGGGCTTCTGGAGGCTTAGCGATCTTTTGGGATACCAAGATTGTTAACGGTAAGGTACTCTCCTCCACCCAGAACCATTTAGCTATTATTTTTAAAAGTCTTGAAAATAATCATAGCTGGATTCTGTCTAATATTTACGCGCCCAATACTGCTACTGGTAAAAGAAATCTATGGAAAGAGTTAACCTTATTCCGAAGCAATGTTGAAAACATGAACTGGTTGGTTATGGGAGACTTCAATACTCCTTTGAATCCGGGAGAAAAATTTGGGGGAAGCTCTGAATTCTCCCTTGGTATGGAAGAATTTGTTGGCTTCATTTCGACTCTTAATCTTATGGACATAGAGCTTCATGGCAATCAATTTACCTGGTCCAACAAAAGATTTGGGGAGAACTTAATCCAGGTTAAACTTGACAGAGCTCTTATTTCTACCAATTGGATTATGGACCAGAATTTTCATCTTTCTTCTCTCCCCAGAATGGGCTCTGATCATAATCCAATTGTCCTAAATTTCTTCAATTGGACAAAACCTTTTCATGGTAATTTCAAATTTGAGAAAATGTGGCTCGAGCATGAAGATATTCTGGATAGAATTAAAGAGTGGTGGTATTGGGAAGGCACAGGGATGGCCCAATTCAGGCTTCTGCAGAAGTTGAAGAATGTTAAACAAAAGATTAGAATTTGGAATAAAGAGGTTTTTGGAAACATTTTTGAAAAGAAGAAAGAACTTAAGCAACAACTAGAAGAGCTTGAGCTAAATGTTTCCATGAAAGGTATGTCTCTAGAGGATCATCAGCGGGAAAAAAACTCCTCTCGGATCTGCATAATATAAACAGCCATGAAGAATCCTTTTGGAGAATGAAGTCTAGAGCCCTTTGGCTTAAAGCAGGAGACAGAGAATACAATTTTTTTCATTTGACAGCCCTCAAACATAGAGCTTGTAACAGAATATCTGAGGTTGCTAAAGGCAATGGAAACATTACTAAGGATCCAGAGGACATCAAAATAGAGGCACTTAATTTTTACAAGAACCTCCTCACTGAGAATAACTCCTACAATGAACAAGCGGCCTCTTTCCTCTTAGACTCCATTCCTAATAATCTGATACCTGCTGAGAGATTTAAAAGTCTTTCAAAAACTGTCACCATTGAGGAATTAAAAAAGGTTGTTTTTGCTTTAGAAGGGGATAAGGCTCCAGGTCCAGATGGATTTTCAGCTAACTTTTACCAAAGATGTTGGGAAATATGCTCTGAAGATCTCTTGAAAGTTGTTAATGAGTTTTACAGAATGGGAAATCTCATTAAAGAACTAAATAATACACACATTGTGCTTGCCCCAAAAAAGTTGGATGCAAAGGACTTCAAAGATTTCAGGCCTATCAGTTTAGTTAATGTTATATATAGGATTTTCACAAAGATTCTCACCACTAGAATGCAACCTATTCTTATGGAGATCATTTCACAACAACAGAGCGGATTCATCCAGGGAAGAATTATTCAAGATGGAATTATCATGGTTCATGAAACTATACATTCTATGGATAAAAGTAAAAAGGCGGGGATGGCTATCAAGCTGGACATGCATAAAGCATTCGACAGAGTCTCCTGGAGATTCATGGATGAGGTCTTATCCAAGTTTGGTTTTCAAATCAAATTCAGAAAAATCATTCACTCTTGTATCTCTACCTCTAGATTCTCAGTGGTTGTTAATGGGGAACCTGTGGGTTTTTTTGCCAGCAATAGAGGTATCCGGCAAGGTGACCCAATTTCCCCTCTATTATTCATTATTATGGCTGACAGTTTAAGCAGATCTATTTCCAAAGCTATTGGCATTGGCATGATAAAAGGCTTCCTCCAACTTCTGGCAATCAGATCTCCTCACACCAGCAGTTTGCTGATGACACTCTGCTTCTCCTGATGGCCTCAATCATTGAGGCAAAGGCTATCAAAACTATCCTTAGATTTTATGAGGAAGCCTCGGGACAAAAAGTTAATTTTGACAAAAGCTCTATTTATTTCTTCAATACTCCTTTGGAAAGGCAAAGAAAGATTGCTAATATTCTAGGATGCACTATTAATTCTCTTCCAGCTACTTACTTAGGTTTACCTTTAAGTACTGGCAAGATTTCTGTGGAGGTATGGAATGATCTTATTAAGAGATTTCAAAGAAAGTTGGCTGGCTGGAAAGGAGCTGTTCTTTCAAGTGCAGGCAAGTGCCTTTTGGTTAAAAGCACGCTCCAAAACTTGCCTATTTACATCATGTCAATGTTCAGCATACTGCTGGCAAAGTGATGATGAATAGTATTGAAAAGATTCAAAAGCACTTTTTATGGCATGGTACTGAGGATAGATTCAGATATCATCTTGTGGCTTGGGAGCAGGTATGTAAACCTAAGAGACTTGGGGGGTTAGACATCAAAGATATCAAACATATGAGTGCTTCCCTTATTGCAAAATTAGGTTGGAGGCTTATAAAAGAGCACAAACCTTGGACAGAGTTGGTTAAGATCAAATATCTTTCAAACCAAAACAAGATTTCCTTCATATATGATCAGTCTCTTCCGAGTGGTTCTATTTTCTGGAACAACCTTCTTCGCAGACAGACACATTCTTTCTCAGGGGTGTAGCTGGAAGCTTGGGGATGGACAAAACATAAACTTCTGGACTGATAAGTGGACTGATTCTAACTGGATTTCTGCTTATGATCACATTAAAGACAACTTAATTACAAAGTATGGGCACAAAATCCAGGGGTACATTGAGAGGGATGGAAACAAAAGAAAATGGAAACAACTAAAAGTGGAGAATGATAATATACAGGCTGATGTTTCATCTTTACAGAATCAACTTTCTCTAATCCATATAAGTAATCAAAATCTTAAGGATGAACTCATCTGGAAAGATTCTTTTGATGGGGAATACTCTGTTAAATCAGGATATAATTCTTTCTTTGTATCCATGGAAAGTGAAATTAAGTGGCACAAGTTGTGGATGCCGGAGTTAACCCCTAGAGTGAACTTCTTTTGGTGGCTAATTATTAATGGCAAGATCCTAACTAATGACAACCTCATCAAGAAGGGATTCATCATGCCGAATAGATGTTGCATGTGTCAGAAAGAGGCAGAAGATATAAAGCATTTATTCCTCCATTGTGAGTTTGCTTCCAAAATTTGGCAGCTTGTTTTTGCAAAATTTAATCTAGAGATGGATTTTTCCCCTTACCTGTCTTCAGGCCTGGGAACAATGGGACTCTCCATTTAAGCATTGTGTGGTGAAAAGATTGTGGCAACTTGTTTTACCCCACACTATGTGGAGAGTTTGGAAGGCTCGTAATGATAACATTTTCAGAAACAATAGAAAGGCATGTAACAAAGTCTACAAGGAAATTATCATTGTTGTGCAAGATAATATTGCTAGATTTAAACCTCCTAAAAATAGGCTTTACCCGGAGAAGGAAGAATACATCCTGACTGATTGGAATATTGACACTGTCATCAATAAGAATAACAATGGTATTGATAGAAACACAGTCCGATGGATTAAGCCTCCCACTGATTGGCACAAGTTAAATTTTGATGGGGCCTCAAAAGGCAATCCGGGGACTCTGGAGGAGGGGGAGTCATCAGAGATCAAAGAGGTTGTTTTGTTGCTTTGCTTTTTCTGGGAGAATGGGCAGGCAGACTAATCATTACTCTGAAGCCCTGGCGGCTCTTTGGGGTATAAGACTTACCAGAGATTGTAATATTCCGAATATTATAATTGAAGGTGATTCTCTGAATATCATCAATCTATTAAACAAAAAGCAACACCCCAGCTGGTCTATCAGAGATTTTATTGGGGAAGCTATTGATATATGCAAGAGCTTTGAAAATGTTAAAATCACCCACACCTATCGGGAAGGAAATAGGGTCGCTGATAGTTTGGCTAACCTCGGTGTTACTAATTCCTTTCAAACTTGGCTTAGGGGGGACGTTCTGCCCACTCAAATCAATAAAGCCATAATCAATGATCTACATGGCAGTGAAAATCAGCACTAACGGCTGTAATTTGGACGCTAATGTGTGGATCCTCAAGTACAATATGATGACATCACATAAGATATGGATGATTGATGTGATATGTGCGAGATGGACTGTCATCATTTCTAGGCATAGGAGGAAAGCCGAGGAGCGGGGCAATAATTACAAGTATGGCATAATAATTAAACCTGCTTTCACGGAAAGGAAAGATTCAAATACCAACATCAAAGCTCTACCTGTCCCGCATAGTGGTAGCATTTTTACCATTGAGAACAGGAAAAGGAACAGAGGAAACATGGGGGGTCCACCTTGCAAAACTGAACCGACCCACAATCCGGCGTGGAAAGAGAATACGAGCTTTGGAATTACCTTCAAATCGGGGTCTGTCTAATTTAATTGAAAGGATTCAAGGATTTGACCAAGACATTTCTATCAGATTCACCCAGGGATGGAAGAATCGGATTGTCAAATATAGTAACATGGAGATTGAGATCACGGAAGAGCTCATCACCCAGATCACGGGCCTCAGCCTGGAGGGCACCAAATTCTTCAGTAAGAAGGTGGACAGGGAGGTGGAGACCAAGAAGTTCCTGGATGATGGGGGAGAATCTTGAATTCGTGACTGCTGGCATCAAGGTGGCGTCGATTCCTGAGCCTTTTGCTGAGCTTGCCAGGATGGTGGTTAGGTATGTAACTCTTGAAGGAAGATTTGTGACTATACCTCAAAAACATTTGATATTTCTAAATCACTTTCGTAGAAATATCATCATCATCTTTCCTCACTATTTGATAAACTCACTGGAGAAATCAATTAGGGAAGTTCAGAGCCACTCTAGGGCTGTCCCTTTGCACCAGGGGCTTATCCTCCTGATCCATCGCCACTGTTCTAGCTGCCCCCCCATGAATCCTACCCCACCTTCTTCCTCCATACCTCCACCTGCTCGCACCGCTTCCACTCCCCCTGCTGAAAAGGAAGATTGAAGTTGTTGCTTCCAGCAAGAAAAGCAAGAGCATAAAAGCTAAAATCCCTTCTTCCCAATGGGTCCTAAGGAGCCACAAAGACCTGGAACTTGCTGAGAACCTCCTGCATATCAGTAAACCGATGGAGGAGCCCAAGGAGGAGGAATTGATGGACAGAGTGGACAGATTAGAAAAGGAGATACAAGAGCTCAAAGGGACTATAAAAAATATGGAAAGAGCTAAGGGAAAAGGAATTCTTCAAAGTGATGATGAAGAGGGGGTTATTGCTGAAGTCTTCAAGAAGTTACAGTCCTTGGATGGCAGAATGGGGAATGCAAAAAGTCACAATGACTGCATATTATCTACCCTTAAAAGCATTTATAATTTCATTGAACAACATGTTCATAGTGTCTGCAGTTTAAGTGGGGTTAATGAGGACATTTGGGGCCCTAAAGAGAAAAGGGATATTGCAATTGCTCAGGTGGATATGAGAGACTCCTCTCAGGCCACTGCCATTGCCTTCTTCATGTCAGCTTTGCAGGCTATCAAGACCAAGATTGATAGGGCTATCAAGTAACGGGTTCTTTTTGTGATATTTTTGCTTCTTTTTTTGCTGATTGAAGTTCTTTGTTATCGGCGGTTTTGGCTTTTGAGCTACTTTTTTGGAGTTTTTAGAATGGAAGGAATATATGTTGTTTCTCTTTTGGTTGCTTTTTGATCTTTTCTGCTTCTTCATTGTTCGTTTGGATCCTTTCTTCACTTGTATTGTCAAGGAAGTGCTTGACATTATGAGAGTTACTTTGAGTGGGTGTAGAAGAATATGAAATAAGACATATTGTGGGGTATTCCTCATTGTGAGGAGAAATGTTATCAAGTATACCTTATATACATTATAGTCTCAGTAAGTGTTCATTCACTCTACCAAATTAAATATGTAACTATGTAATTGCTTGCATGACTTCATACAAATAAGTATCTTTTACATTGTCTACATCTTTCGCATAGAGAGGGATAGAATTTTTGTATCACGATTCAACATTTCCAAATCAATGGACCATATTCTTTTAGATTGAGTACTAATAGATGTGTTACACAATGTTTTTCATTCCTAATATAACATTTTTCACTAATGTTGTCTTTATCCTATAGAGATATTTACAATGCCTTTTCCATCTAATCATTTTTAGATTTAGTCCACATTTCACCTTGCATTTTATTGCATGTATCTATATCTATTTTATTATGTGCCATTGTGTTTTATAGTTGTGTGTTCTATCCAAAAGTTAAAAGATGATTTAATTTTCTTGTCTTAGTTTTTTTCCTTTCAATTAGAAGTCTACATCCTTTACCTCCTTATTTTGGACCACATGTGCTTTAAAATTCTTCACAATCTCATTCTCCTTCAAATTTTCCACCATCTAGATTACAAGCGTGGTTAAATATATGTTATCACTCATTAATTGCTCACCTATGGTATCAATGACAAGATGTGGGAAATCATATACAATTTGCGCTTTGAGATTTGTTGTCTACTCAAAATTTCCCGCTCTGATAAGAGTAAAATTTCAAAATTTTGAGTTTAAGTGTTTCTCTCTGAAATGCCTAAGTCGTGAAGTTAAAAAAATCTGTGTTTTGGGTCTTTTTGTGTGATTTTGGGCTCTCAGCTTTTGTCCCATCTTAAGTACGAAAGTGCATTCTGCTTCCCGATCGGCAAGTCCCCGAAGTGCCTCATTTTCGGCCCGCTTAAGGTTTCGTCCCAAGTGTCCCTAAACGCTTTGTGCGAACTGCTCCAATTTCTTTGGTCGAATCATCCTTCCCGCGCACTTCGCACTTTCCTCCGTCCTAAATGACCCAAAGTTAAAAGTGTGAGCTTTCCCATTTTTGGTCGAAACTCCCGAGTTACAGCACTTTAGAGCTCTTTGTCCCAAATCGAAAAATGCGAATCTGCTCCACTTCGGCCGACGGTTGCCCAAACCGCGTCCTTCGCGCATTTTCGCCTCAAATGTCCCATTCTCAAAAATGCGCCCTGTTTCATTTTCTCGGCCGAGCTGGTCAAGTCGCGTGACTAAACTTTTTTGTCCTGAATGTCCCAAGTCCAAACGGGCCCTTTGTTCCAAATTCGCCGAAACACCCGAATCGCGTAATTTTCGTCCCATTTGTTCCAAATACATTTGTGCGTCTTCTCCTCAAAACTGCCGAGCCGCTGTGTTTCACGATTCGCGTCTCACCGTCCCAAGCGTATTCAAGTGTCATTCACACTTAGCTTCTCCCGCTCATTCCGAATATGATGCTTTTTCAAATTGGTGGTTGAGTATTCAATGCGCATTAAATTCATTCCGCTCCTCAAACGGCTATATAACCAAGCATACCACCTTCGCATTTTTCGCATTGCTTCTCATAGTATCGCTTGCAAAACCCTCGCAATCTAGTTCCCCGCGCAAATATCCCTTCCCTTTGCAAATTCCTTCCAGTCTAGGTCGCAATCCGTAATCTATCAATATGAAGATCAAGTTTGTGGGCGGAGCAAATTTCTCCACTTGAGTCTCGCCGTTAGCAATATCGAGACAAAGTGAAGCTCGCCATCTCGACTTCGGTGATTTTTGGTCAAGAATGACAGATGAAACCCTACGCCAATGGCAGTAGCAGATGATTAACGATAGCGCTTAGCTTTCACGAGGATTCCTATCTCAAAGGTATGCGGTGGCCGACATCAGATTTTCATGCGGAGCTCACTTCACCGACCTACGAGCGAATCGACAAACGTACACGGGAGCTCATCATGTTCGACGCCGCCATTGAGATGCTGCTCCGAGGATTCCGGAGATGGACAATGCTATAGTCGTCTCTCGGGATCAAGCACGTGCCATGTTCAACCAAGACAGTGATAAATATAAAGCTCGAGTGGCGAAGTCTTGCTGAAGAACCCTAAGAAAGGTCCTTCTCGTCTCGACTCCTCTTCTCAGGCAGATTTCAATGAAGAACCGCTTCGACTTCATAATCCTCGCTGGCTCGGTTATGGGTTTGCCCTCCACCAATGAATTTCATTTCTCGGATGTGCCCGCCATCAAAGATGGTGTGCGAGGGAACACAAAATATCAATGGGCAGAGATCATCATGAATTTGGGAGCAGCCTATCTAACGTTTAGCAGCTTAAAGAAGTTCTTCATGACTTCATATCTTATGTATACCCTAGCGGCATCGAGGCGCTGGTTTGGCTTCTCCTACATAGATACACACAAAGATGATCCAAGATATGCCCTCACCGCCTAGCTTCACCTAGAGACCAAAGCAATCGGAATTTCCGAAGGGTCAAGGATGCTTTCACCATGTACGTGGTCGATTGCCAAAGGTGACACTGCCGCTGTAAGGTTTTCGACGAAGCCATGAACCCCGATATCACAATATGGAGCCTATTTCATTCTGCCTCAGAAATTTTCTTATATCAAAGCTCGCTTTATGAGAACACCCTCTCGCGGCTCCCCATGTTCTCGGCGACAAAATGGCCCCGATAGAAGTATGCAGCAACTAGACAAGTTCGCACGCAGAACTCTTGGAGACAAGAAGATTTCTTCGGCCCGCACTTTCCCATCTCTCCGGGAAACTATACATGCAAAACAGCTCTAGATGCTCTGTAACATGAAAGAGCCCGATCCCTATCATCGTTCATTTCTTCTGCCAAGAACCTGTTTTGACTTGAAGAAGTTCATTGAATGAACATCAAAATAGTCTATCATCATAGGCGTATAAGACCATCACCGGGCGACCAATGCAGATGATTTTGAAGCCGTAAGAAGGCATTGTGGCAGGTTCTCTCCCTGCAATTGATCCAAGAACTCGGGCCTCAGTACTCAAGTTCCCCGAAGGTCTCCAGATGACAATTCTGAGCTATACTCTTATGAGTATGAAAATGTGATTAAGCACACCCCTCTGAGGACTTGGATTGGAACAAGAAAGAGAGAGACGATCCGGCCGAGATTCTTGCTCCAGGCCTTAATCGACTAGGGTCTGCCTGAAGAAGATCCGAGAATTCAAGAGGCACTCAGAGAATCTAGCCCCAAGGATGATTCGACACCCATAAGAGAGGCATCGGGCCTGCAGTCCTGAACACCAAGTGAAAACCCCTCCCGCCTCAACAACATGGGACTCAGTAGAATCTACTCCTTCTCCATCTACCTGTATACAGAAGAAACTCAAAGAGGTAAAGAAGGAACCCGCAGAGAATGATCCTCCAAGAAAACAAAGCAGTTGCCTATAGGGCCGAGAACATCATTGTTCTCAAGAAAGTGAAGAAAGCGAGATGCCAACTCCTCGTAAATGTTCCCCAAGATCCAAAGTAGACAAGGACAAAGCGGTCCAGAGCACCGAACTTCCGGTGCTATTGATTCTTCTACCGCCATTACCTCCAAAGGTTTACTCACGCCTCGCCTTGAGTCAACAGCCATTCGCAGCACTCCGAGTGTCATGAGCTCCCCGTCTCTTGGTCCCCTTGCCCTCCCGCAGATTCTTCTTCCTCTTTTGCTTGGGTGCAACCTCTGGTCGACAAAAGAAAGAGGAAATCCTCCTCTCAAAGCTTGGGACCAAATTTTGATGCAGAAGCAGCCTTGTTGGGCACCACTCCTTCTCGTGCCAAGAAAGCTTAACCACCTCCCGGACTGTGTCCCGATGCCCAAGGTCAACAATTCTTGGAGATTGCTAAGCCTACAAAGACAAATCAGAATCAGACTTGCTGACATCTGACTTAGAGCTTTCAAGGATCCCTATGGGAGAGTCTACTCCTGAAGGTGAGATTCATAACCTCCAGGAAACAGTCACAAGGGTCATCGGAAGGGTAGAGAAAGGGCAGCAGACTATTATCGAACAAATTTGGAAGAACAAGCCCAAGTTCTCACGAGTTTTATCAAGTCACTTTTGTCTAAGGACAAAGTTTTGGACCCTACCCCCTTGACTACTCTACCGCCTCCTGTAATTCTAAGCCAAGATGAAGTGCAAAGTATTAAAGATATGCACAAGTATTATGTCTATGGCAGAGCTATCGAAGCCATGGTAGATGACATGCTTGTTGCCGGACTAAACTTCATCGATGAAGCTTTTAAGCTACATGGAAAGGTAGATAATTTGCAAAGGTTTCTCCTCTACTATTGGGGTAATGGATAAAGAGCTTAAGCTCGAGTAGTTGCATTGTAGACCTCGCCTCATGGGCCGGACAAGATGAGAACATCTTATCGCGAACAAGATTTTCGATGATGCTAAGGACAATCACAAAATCTTGGGTCTACACAACATGGAGTGGAAAATCAAAGTCCTGGAGGAAGTCAGTAGGAGAAATGAAGAATAGGCATGTATGGGAGAAGCTTTCAAGACACTCGGCAAATGATGCTTCAAAGATATGCATTGTCATCTTCGGATGAAAACTCGCATTGTTCTCTTGACCGCTATCAAGAAGCAAACAAAGACTATCATACTCACGCCGAGTTTGATAAAGAGATGGAGAAATGTCTGGGATTTTGGACTCGGGCCGCAACCAACACGCCGGTCCTCGTGGCGTAGATATAGCCGAGTCATTGAAGAAGTTCGTGCAGCGGATTCTCAAGACAAAGTGGGTCCCTCCCAAAGAGCCGCCACTGCCTCCTTCTCCTTCCTTTCCTCTTCTTTCCTTTCTTTTCGTATTCTTTGTAATTAGTTAAGGTATTGTAAACTCATGTCCTTAACTATTATTTAGTTAAAAGAAACGGTTACGAAGAGTAACTGACTTGTAATCTATATAATGGCCTTTCCACGCCATTTCGGAAGGAGGAAGAACTTGGATATTTGCTGAAAGTGTAAATAGATCTTGAAGAAATCAATACAAAAGGGCTTTCCGTTCTTTGTCTATCTGATTCTTGTTGTCTCTGTGTTTTCCTTTAATATTGTGAAGATCATTTTGTTCCTAACTCGCTTTAGTCTCTCCGATTGCATCATCGTCCCAGCTTTTGTACAGTGATCTTGACAACCAAGAAGGAACTTTGTGTCCTTGATTAACAAATCTGAAGAAGGTTATTTACGGAACTTTGTGTCTTTAAATTTAATCCCATTCAGCTAATGCAAATGATCTTGTCTTAAATCCTTTGAAGCTTCGCATACACGAAGAATTATTCTTCTATCTATAATTCAATGTTCCTATTCTCGCTCATCTTCTTATTCCCTTCCTCGTCCCCGGCGAATCGATGATCCTCAGGGAAAACACTTTCGTAATATCCAAGTTTGACCATAAAATAATGTTCTGTGTATTTGTAAATAAGTTCGTTTCAGAATAAGGGAACCTCTCCCATTAAAGAGGAGGGACTTTTTGTCCCCTGACTGTTGCTCTTCTAAAAGTCCTATTTGACGACCAACAGTTTTTGGCGACTCCGCTGGGGAAAATCGCATTCCAAGATCGCAATTTTTTTCGATCATCCTTTGATCTCGCGACTCGCTTTCACTTGAGGGAGAAGGACCCTTGGTATTGAAGATTCTTAGTTTCAGCTTTTGGAGCAACAAGGTTTTCCTTTCCCTTCAAATAGAAGAACTCGTTCGATGAGCACTCCGCCTGTTCAAGATAGAAGTCCTACGGGTGGTATTCCTTCAGAGCCTGCTAGTCCCAATCTACGAGCTTTGATCCTTACCGGTGTTAAAGTTCCCTCCAAGCCGTATTTCCAAGAATGGCGGCACAATTGCCATGGGGTCAACGTGTCGGGCCCTCGCCCTTACTTAGCCTTTGCATGAGTTACCTAGAGGTAACCAAAAGAACTTCCCAAGTTTAGAGGAGATGGCAAAGTACACTCGATGATGAACACATTGCAGCTTTCATAGTTGCATGTGGAGTCTTGGGAGTCGAACATGAAGACGCCTCGCAAGGCTATTCGCTGAGACGCTACAGATAATGCCGCCGATCATATCACCTTCCATCCGTGCCATCACCGATCGGAATACAATGAGAACTCGCCGAAAGCCGCTTGTTGCAAGTGTAAGATGTGCATGCACGCTTGCCCAAATTTCTCGGGGATAAAGAAAGATCCATCGTAACCCATGAGAGAATTTGTGGCTCGGTCAATGTACTAATCAACAAAATTCTAAATACTGACCGGTTGATCAAATTCAAAATGTTTCTTTCTAAATGCTCAAATGCCCAAGGTCATTTATGCTCTAAGAAGGGCTAATCTTGGAACGCAATCGGATCAAGAACTCGGGCCGTTAGTGTCGAGATGACCTGATCATGTCGGGAAGTTGAAGAGAGATCCTCCCAAATCTAAATCTGCCGCTTCTTCCTCTTCCACCTCTCGGACCCAATCCGATCCATTAGTCCAAAACTTGCAAATGATCTAGTAGCTATAAAGAAACAATTGGCCCAAAGATGCCCCGTGACGCAGATGTTCCAAGAAGAAATTTTCAGCCCAGAATCGGTCATCGCTTCCTCACACAAGGCTAGCACTTGAAGGCCCTCTCACAAAGTTCCCGTGAACGCAGCCTGTGAAGTTGAAGAGCCCGATGATGATGTGGATGATTTGAGTGAGGAATTCCTCGAGGAATTTGATGATGAGGCGGAAGAACTCAAGGATCTCGTTAATTTCTTTACCACCGAAGGCACCGATGATGGAGATAACTATGATGAAGTGGTAGCAGATATGAATAATAGTGAATCATTTGCAAGTCATGACTCGAGAATGCATAAGGCGTAAGGAGAAAGTAACACAACCCATGAAGAAATCTAAGGAGCAGCCAGCAGAACTATTCCTCGTAATTGCGCTGTAAGAGGATCTCCTATCCCTACCTCATCCGCACCAAAGGTAAGTACTGTCAATCCCGCTACCAAAGTTACTTCTTCTTCTTTTCTCCTAAGGTTGATAAGCCTAGAATTTCAAATGATGATGGCCCATCCACCTCTCGGATCCTTTGATATTGTGGATCACCTAAAAGGACCAAGGTTCAAATTTCGTAGTCAATACTACTGTCCCAAAGCTTTGCCAAGATGATCCAATTTGTAAATTCCCATTCCAAGACCACCTCTAAAGGCCTTTTGCCCACTCCTCCTTCTATACCACACCCTCGTAGTCAGCCGCCACCTCCGCCCGGACAAAATCAAGCCTTTTTATGTAACACTTTATAGCGGCCATAGGCTCAAAATCGTGTCATAGATTCCTGAGCCTCGTATAATGTGATGCCTGCTAAGGTAGCTCATGCTTTAGGCTTGACCCTTACTCGCATTTATGGATCTTGCTACTCCATGGAAAGTAAGGAAGTACCTTTTTGGAAGGATTAAAGATGCACAAGTGGCTTTTGCCGCTTTACCTAAAAAGAAAGTCTTGCCACCATCCTAAGTAGAAACATTCCTCCTTCTTACGGAATGTTGCTAAGTCTAACTTCAGAAGATGTGGGTGGGGAGATTCAAATGGATTGGTCACACGCCTCATACCATTGGGCTAAATGGACAAATGAAGAAGTTACTCCCTCGAGAAACAAATTCAGAGTATATTGTGTAGAAAATGATGATCCTAAGGCACAAATACTCTATGAAGACATAGGTCATGGTAATTACATGATTCTCGTCTCTGATGAAATCCAACCCTCCAAAGTATCACCCAAAGATCCCAATGGTGTTTGGATCTTAGAATTTGATGGAAGTTGTTCCTCGGCCGGTCTGAGCTGGCATCCCGCTAGTGTCACCCGAAGGCTGCCTACACCCTTTTCGCTTTAAGTTGCAGCTTCTAAAACACTAACAATACAAAGAGAGTACGAGGCTCTCATTCTTGACTCGCAAGTGGCCAAAGAACGAGGTGTAAAAATCTTCTCGCTCAAGATGCAGAGCTGATTGTGAAACAAGTCAGAGCATTTTTCGTAAAAATGGGAGGTCAAGCATTACCGAATCAGTTTGGGATTCAATTGAATTCTTGATGCCTTCTCTATTGAAGCAATACCTGAGAAAAGAACAAAGCAGGGCTGATTCATTGGCCGCCTCGTGGTCATTATCATTCCCATCCCGATCCTCTCAGATAAGTTCACTATCGAAATGGTCCACCGCCTAGTGTTCCCGATAATACTAATAACTCGGAAAGTTTTCAACGATGACCAAGATCTGCTTCCTTCCTGAACTCAAGGGGAATTTCAAACAACTATATTTTGAGGGAAGTGACAACCTAGCCTCGTGAGAGTGTGTCCTCTGATCAAGCTGTTACCCAAGGAGAAGAAACAGATCAGGAAGGGTGCATTAAACTCAAAGGAAACAAGATTCCCAAAGGTTTGGTGAGTTTGGAGGAGTTGTTTGACAAACATGACAGATATGTAAAATATAAAGCTTATTGACCTCAAGAATCACCGAGTATGATAAGATTGAAATAGGGAGTTCTACCGATCCCAAGTCGGTAAATATTGGGAAATGTTGCACAACCGATGAGAGGAGAAGAGCAATCGATCTTCTAAGGAAGTATAAGGATGTTCTTGCATATTCTTATGAGGACCTAAAAGCCTTCAAGCCAAAAGACATGCAGACTCTATCCTCTCAAACCAGTGAATCAAGCCTTTCAAGCGTAAACAAAGATGATAATCCCAAAATAGCCGACACTATATTTCAGATTCGTAAACTCAAGGCTAAAATCATCTTTCCCATTCACCATTCAACATGGATTGCAAACATTGTGCTCGTTAGAAAAAGAATGGTGAGATCCGTGATTCTGTTGATTTCGTGAACTCCGAATCAAAGCCTCGAAAGATAACTACCTTTGCCTATGATGGATCAAATATTGCAAGCAAGAATGTGGATCTGAAATGTTATCTATGCTTTATGGATTCTCGGATACAATCGTAGAGGTTGATATCATGATCAACACAAGACAGCCTTCACCACTGGGGTACCTTCGCCTACAAGAGGATGCCTTTTTGGGCTGATTAATGCCGGTGCCACTTTCCAGAGAGCTATGGATTTGGCTTTTGAAGCTTGAAAGGGAAATGTATCAATATACCTTGATGACTCGACAAAGTGTTTTCAAAGACAAGAGTAGATCACTTCGACCACCTCGAAACAAATTATTCACAGAGATGCCGAGAGCATGGGATTTCTTTAAATCCTAAAATCTATCTTCTCGTGTTACTGTAAGGAAAACTACTGGGCAATCAGATTCAAGGATGGTATTAAGATTGATCCCGAACGAGTTCAAGCCATCCAAAGCAGATTCCTCTCCCAACCAAAGAAAAAGGCGTGCATTCCTTTTTCGATAAGATCAATTTTTTGAGAAGATTTATCCCTGATTTTGCTGAATTAACTTTGAACATCTCTCAGATGATGAAAGGAAAGCAAGCGTTTGGTTGGTATTCTCAAGGAAAGGAATCCTTTGAGGGTATCAAGAAAGCCATTGCTAAAACTCCAGCTTTGGCTCTTCCCGATTCAAAGAAAGATTTCATCATCTATTGCTATGCTTCAGATAACACCCTGGCTACCGTCTTAAACCCAAGAAGACTCTGATGGACATGAGCTACCAATTGCCTTCATGAGCTATATCCTGAAGAATCATGAGCTGAAATACACCATGATGGAGAAGCATGCTTTTGCAGTCAGTCAGCCGCTGCAAGGCCTGCTTCTATATCCTCAACTCTCACTCTATGGTGCTGGTTCCAGATACGACTGTTAAGTCAATTCTTACACAGCAAGAATTTGGGTCCAAGAGAGGAAACTGGGTGGCTAAAGTCCAGGAGTATGACATTGATATCAAACCAACCAAGCTGGTTCGTGGAAAGGGTCTTTGTGAGCTCATTGCTGAAGGAGCCAAACACGAGTTGCTGGAGGAGAGAGCTGACATTCCTACTGTTCTATTCCTTAGTTCAGTCGATGAATGGTATTCTGACATTGCCCATTTTCTCACCTATGGGAATGCCCCTCTCATTTAACTACCAAGGAAAAGAGGACCGTTAAATTGAGATCGCAATATGTACTATGGGAAAATGCCTTGTTCAAGCGTGGTTTAGATGGGAGATTTCTGAAGTGTGTGGACAAGGAGCAGCAGAGAAAGTTGCTCTCAGCTTTCCATGATCAGGCATGTGGAGGGCACTATTCATTAACATACACAACACAAGATACTCCTGGAGGATATTATCGGCCTTCTTTGTTCGTAGATGCATCCAAGTGGGTGGATAAATGTGAAGCTTGTCGACCTTTGTGGGAAGACCTAAATTGGCATCTTTACCTCTCAAGCCGCTTGTAATTGAGGAACCATTTCAGCAAAGCCCTAGACTTCATTGACCATCGGTGCACCGAACCCTCGCTTCTAGTGGTGGTCACACGCATGTGCTAACCGCCATTGACTACTTCACCAAATGGGTGGAAGCTATTCTAGTCAAGAGCACTACTCAAGTTGTATACAACTTCATCAAAGAGAACATCTTGTTAGGTATGGTGTACCTAACAAGATCAGAATGCATAATGCTTCGAACTTCTCCTCAACTGAGATAATGGATTTCTGCTACGGGTATGGCATCTCTCTGGCTCATTCCTCAGATTATTATCCCCAGGGAAATGGACAAGCAGAATCCACCAACAAAAATCTGGTAACTATCATAAGGAAGTTGGTCAATGAGTCTCAAAGTGAAACCGCATAAGAAGCTTTATGATGCTCTTTGGGTAGACAGGATCACACCTAAAAGAGCCATTGGAATGTCCCCCTTTCAAGTAGTGTATGGAGTAGAGGCTCAATTGCCAAAGGACAAGGGAACCGCCACCTTTGCACCCGATGAAGGCCATTGAAGACACTAGTTTCAAGATGCTCGACAAAAGAATCATGTACTCGCACAAACCGAACGAGGATAGATTGAGGTCGCCGATGTAATATCCGCTCACCAAAGCGGAGAAGGTGAAGGTTCTGCTCGACAAGAAAGCTAGGTCCAGTAGAGTTCCAAGTTGAGATACTGCTATTATGGGACAAAAGACATGAACCTCGTGGGCAGCCATGGGAAATTTGATTCTCTCGTGGCTTGACCATTCAAGATAAGACACTTTGGGTAAGAACTCTTTCTATCTTGATTACATGGATGGTTCTCCTCCCACTTCCTTATAGTGGGCGTATTTGAAGTTGTTCAAGTCCTAGGTGACAAGGGAGTCCTTTGTATATTCTCTGCATGCTGTTTTTGCTTTTCTCGCTTTGTGTTTCCTTCCTGTTGTTTGTGTTACCCTCTCGTGTTGGTTTGTTTTTGACTCCTTTGCCCAATGGATAAGGCACTGGTCTACTTCACCGAGTTATCTAAGTTCTTGCCTTGTCTCATTCCATGAATTTACACCAAGTCATCCCCAGAAGGAGCCAGCTGTTGTCTACTCAAAATTTCCCGCTCTGATAAGAGTAAAATTTCAAAATTTTGAGTTTAAGTGTTTCTCTCTGAAATGCCTAAGTCGTGAAGTTAAAAAAATCTGTGTTTTGGGTCTTTTTGTGTGATTTTCGGGCCTGTCGGAACTTTTTGTCCCATCTGTCCCAAGTACAAAAGTGCATTCTGCTCTCGATCGGGCCGAAGTCCCCAAGCGCCTCATTTTCGGCCCGCTTCAAGGTTTCGTCCCCAAGTGTCCCTAAACGCTTTGGCGAACTGCTCCACTTTCGCCAAATCATCCTTCCCGCGCACTTCGCACTTTCCTCCCGCCCTAAATGACCCAAAGTTAAAAGTGCGAAGCTTTCCCATTTTCTATTAAACTCCCGAGTCGCAGATTTCAGAGCTCTTGTCCCAAATCGAAAATGCGAATCGCTCCACTTTCGCCGATTTGCCCGAACCAAGCCTCCTTCGCGTATTTTCGCCCCCAAATGTCCCATTCTCAAAATGCACCCTGTTCATTTTCGCCGAGCTGTCAAGTCGTGTACTCCAAAACTTTTTGTCCTGAATGTCCCAAGTCCAAACGGGCCCTTTGTTCCAAATTCGGCCGAAACACCCGAATCGCGTTTCGACATTTTCGTCCCATTTGTTCCAAATGCATTTGTGCGTTTCTCCTGCTTTCGCCCAACCGCCGAGCCGCGTGTTTCGTGCATTCGTGTCTCACCTTGTCCCAAGCGCATTCAAGTGTCATTCACACTTAGCTTCTCCCGCTCATTCCGAATATGATGCTTTTTCAAATTGGTGGTTGTATATTCAATGCGCATTAAATTCATTCCGCTCCTCAAACGGCTATATAACCAAGCATACCACCTTCGCATTTTCACATTGCTTCCTTGCTATCGTTTGCTCAAACCCTTGCAATCTAGTTCCCTGCGCAAATATCCCTTCCCTTTGCAAATTCCTTCCAGAGTCTAGGTCGCAGCTCCGAATCTATCAATATGAAGATCAAGTTTCAGGGGCAGGAGCAAATTTCTCCACTTGAGTCCATGCTAGCAATATCGAGACAAAGTGAAGCTCGTCATCTCGACTTCGGTGATTTTTGGTCAAGAATGACAGATGCAAACCCTACGCCAATGGCACAGATGATTAACGATAGCGGTTTAGCTTTCACCGGAGGATTCCCTATCTCGCAGTAGCAGGGCCGACATCAGATTTCATGCGGAGCTCACTTTGACCCCGCTTTTGAATTGGCAAACGTACACGGGAGCCTCATCGCTGTCGACGCCGCCGCCATCGAGCTGCTCGAGGATTCCGAGATGGACAATGCTATAGTCGCCTTCTCGGGATCAAGCATGTGCCATGTTCACCAAGACAAGATAAATATAAAGCTCGAGTGGCGAAGTCTTGGTCAAGAACCCTAAGAAAGGTCCTTCTCGTCCGACCAAAACCTCTTCCGGCAGATTTCAATGAAGAACTGTCAGACTTCATAATCCTACTGGCTCGGTTATGGGTTTGCCCTCCACCAATGAATTTCATTTCTGGATGTGCCCGCTCATCAGCATGGTGTGCGAGGGAACACAAAATATCAACTGGGCAGAGATCATCAGTATGAATTTGGCTGAGCAGCTATCTAACGTTCAGCAGTCAAAGAAGTTCTTCATGACTTCGTATCTTATGTATACCCTAGCAGCATCGAGGCAGTGGTTTGGCTTCTCCTACATAGATACACACAAAGATGATCCAGTATATGCCTACTGCCCGCAGTTCACCCTAGAGACCAGCAATCGGAATTTCCGAAGGGTCAACGATGCTTTCACCATGTACGTGGTCAGATTGCTCGAAGGTGACACTGCCAGAAGGTTTTCAGACGAAGCCATGAACCTGATATCACAATATGGAGCCTATTTCATTCAGTTCAGGAAATTTTCTTATATCAGGCTCGCTGGTTATGAGAACACCCCTCTGCGGCTCCCCATGTTCTGCAACGACAAAATGGCCCTGATAGAAGTATGCAGGCAACTAGACAAGCTGCACAGAACTTGCAGAGACAAGAAGATTTCTGGCCTGCACTTTCCCATCTCTCTGGGAAACTATACATGCAAAACAGCTCTAGATGCTCAGAACATAGAAAGAGCCCTGATCCCTATCATCGCTTCTTCTTCAAGCCAAGAACCTGCTTTTGACTTGAAGAAGTTCATTGAATGTAACATCAAAATAGTCTATCATCATAGGGTAGATACGTAAGACTACCGGGCCGACTGCGCAGATGATTTTGAAGCCGTAAGAAGGCATTGTGGCAGTTCTCCCCGCACTTGATCTAAGAACTCGGGCCTGTACTCAAGTTCCCGAAGGTCTCCAGGATGACAATTTGACCTATACTCTTATGAGTATGAAAATGTGATTAAGCACACCCTTCGGAGGACCTGGATTGAACAAGAAAGAGAGAGACGATCCGGGCCGAGATTCTTGCTCCAGCCTTAATCAGTGACTAGGTCCATTCGGTAAGAAGATCCGAGAACTCAAGAGGCACTCAGAGAATCTAGCCCCAAGGATGATTCGACACCCATAAGAGAGGCATTAGTTCCGTAGTCCGGAACACCAAAGTTGAAAACCCATCCCGCCTCAATGCACTGGGACTCAGTAGAATCTACTCCTTCTCCATCTACCTGTATACAGTGAAGAAACTCAAAGAGGTAAAGAAGGAACTCCGCAGAGAACGATCCTCCAAGAAAACAGAAGAGTTGCCTATAGGGCCAGAGAACATCATTGTTCTCAATGAAAGTGAAGAAAGCGAGATGCCAACTCCTGCAAATGTTCCTGAAGATCCAGTAGACAAGGACAAAGAGGTCCAGAGCACTGAACTTCCGGGTGCTATTGATTCTTCTACTGCCATTACCTCCAGTGCTCTACTCACGTCTCGGCTTGAGTCAACAGCTACGCAGACCCTGAGTGTCATGAGCTCCCGCCTCTGGTCCCCTTGCCCCTCCTGCAAATTCTTCTTCCTCTTTTGCTTGGGTGCAACCTCTGGTCGACAAAAGAAAGAGGAAATCCTCCTCTCAAAGCTTGGGACCAAATTTTGATGCTGTAGCAGCCTTGTTGGGCACCACTCCTTCTCGTGCCAAGAAAGCCGAACCACCTCCACTGTGTCTCGATGCCCAAGGTCAGCAATTCTTGAGATTACTAAGCCTACAAAGAGACAAATCAATCGACTTAACATCCGACTTGGAACTTTCAAGGATCCCTATGGGAGAGTCTACTCCTGAAGGTGAGATTCATAACCTCCAGGAAACAGTCACCAGAGTCATTGGAAGGGTAGAGAAAGGGCAGCAGACGATTGAACAGCTGGAAGAACAAGCCCAAGTTCTCACGAGTTTTATCAAGTCACTTTTGTCTAAGGACAAAGTTTTAGACCCTACTCCCTTGACTGCTCTACCCCCTCCTGTAATTCTAAGCCAAGATGAAGTGCAAGAAATTAAAGATATGCACAAGTATTCTGTCTATGGTAGAGCTATCGAAGCCATGGTGGATGACATGCTTGTTGCCGGGCTAAACTTCATCGACGAAGCTTTTAAGCTACATGGAAAGGTAGATAATTTGCATGTGTCTGTCCTCTACTATTGGGAATGGATAAAGAGCTTAAGCTCTGAGTGGTCATGACTTCAACATTCATGGGCCGCAGATGAGAACATCTTATCGGAACAAGATTTTCATGATGCTAAGGACAATCACCAAAATCTTGGGTCTACAGTGGAGTGGAAAATCAAAGTCCTAGAGGAAGTCAGAGGAGAAATGAAGAATAGCGTAAGGGAGAAGCTTTCAAGACACTGGCACCGCCGCGCTCAAAGATATGCATTGTCATCTTCGTGATGAAAACTCCGCATTCCCTTGTCCTTGCAAGAAATCAAAGCTCGGCCAGAGCTTTTGTCAAATATAATCTTTTCAAGGAAGACTCCATCTCTAAGGACAAGATAAAGGAAATTTGTTCTCTTCACCGCTTCAAGAAGCAAACAAAGACTATCATACTCACGCCGAGTTTGATAAAGAGATGGAGAAATGTCTGGGATTTTGACTTAGTTCTGCAACCAACACGCCGGTCCATCGTAGATATATCATTGAAGAAGTTCAGCAAAGGGATTCTCAAGACAAGGGTCCCTCCCAGTCCTCCTTCTCCTTCCTTTCCTCTTCTTTCCTTTCTTTTCGTATTCTTTGTAATTAGTTAAGGTATCAGTAACCGGCGGTCCTTAACTATTCTTTAGTTAAAAGAAACGGTTACAAGAGTAATCGATTTATAAGCTATATAATGGCCTTTCCACGCCATTTTGGAAGGAGGAAGAACTTGGATATTTGTCTAAAGTGTAAATAGATCTTAAAGAAATCAATACAAAAGGGCTTTCCGTTTCTTTGTCTATCTCGATTCTTGTTGTTCTCGTGTTTTCCTTTAATATTGTGAAGATCATTTTGTTCCTAACTCGCTTAGTCTCTCTCGATATACCGTCCTTTTGCAAGTACAAAGTGATCTTGTACAACCAAGAAGGAACTTTGTGTCCTTTTAACAAATCAAGAAGGTTATTTACTGAACTTTGTGTCTTTAAATTTAATCCCATTCAGCTAATGCAAATGATCTTGTCTTAAATCCTTTGAAGCTTCGCATACACGAAGAATTATTCGCTATCTATAATTCTAAATGTTGCTATTCTGCTCATCTTCTTATTCCCCTTCCTCAGTCCTGGCGTAACTGATGATCCTTGTGGAAAACACTTTCGTAATATCCAAGTTTGACCATAAAATAATGTTCTATGTATTTGTAAATAAGTTCGTTTCAGAATAAGGGAACCTCTCCCATTAAAGAGGAGGGACTTTTTGTCCCCTGACTGTTGCTCTTCTAAAAAGTCCTATTTGACGACCAACAAGATTCTATAGATAACTTTATAATTTTTCTTTCTATTGTGCCATTTGAAGTGTGGTTACTCAAATATTATATTGCAAAGTATCCATTCCTTCAATCTAGATTTGCAACACTAAATGCTCTATGTATACTCCGATGGTTCTCCCCAATGTTTGAGAAGTGGTGGCTTACGCACTCATCTAGGTGATTTAGAGGGAAACAATGTGGATGTGTGATGGGGGACTAGCTTACATTTAATTATTTGTGTAATCGATTGTGACACCCACCAAAATAATTTTGTGTCCCCTTCCTCAATTTCTTTTAAAGATGATTGTTCAACACTTGATGTTCCAACTTCCTGTAGCACTCACTAGAAGTAAATGTGTAGTACTTAATTTTACATGATCCACTACTTTTTATTGTGTCTTTTATACCTCTCAATGTGACCTTTTGGTCTTCTTCCTTTGTTAGTGCAATTACTTCCATTGCTTCTCGGTGCATCCTTGGCCTTTTTTCCTTTCTCTTCCTTGTCCCTTATAATTTTTTTGCTTCTATTCTTCTTTTTTATTTTTGTTCTCTTCCTCTCTTTTTTTCCCTTCTTCCTCTTTCCTCTTGATCTCTTCTATTTTTTTCCTATATTCTTTTTATTTTCTTCTCTTCTTATTTTCTTCTTCTCTCTTCTTCTCTCTTTCTAGCATCTTCTTATTTATTTTCCTTCTCTTCTACTCCTACTTTGGCCTTGAGTCTATTGCTTTCTTATTTTCTCCTCTTCTTTCCTTTTCTATTCTTTTTTGAAACATCTTTTCTTCCATAGATTTTTAAGCCTCGCCTTCACAATTTTCTACTTTTTTGATCTCCCTTGTGTTCCTTACACTTCCTTTCTACCTCCTCATATTGTTCTTTTGTATGTTCCTCAGTGTATTCCTCTTGTTTCTTGCATTTCTATTCCTTTTATTATGAATATTGTCCCGTGTTGTTAGATTGCATGATCCTACACTCTTCTTTGGGATTTTGTGTGTGTCATGCTCTATAGGGGTACTTATATATAGAAAATATGGAGGATATGGTGTACCTATTTTATATGGGGTAGCTTTTGGAATAAACAACTTTATTCTTTCCGCATCTTATCTTTCTACCTTATGTACATACATTCTTCTCTTTCCTACGCATATGCTTTGTCTCTACTTGATGTGGGGGTATTTTATGTTATCTCATCTTGTGAAAATGATTCCCTTTTGCATGCACTAACTCCCCATCTTGAAAGTATTGATTCACCTTAAAACATGATTTGCACATGAACTTGAATGGGTTGGTGTCTAATCTCATTTTCCTACTGGGTGTCATTGGGATTTTCTCTTCCAAACTTCACATTTCAACCCCATTTGATAGTGGTTCAAATTTGTGATCAAATCCTACATCCTTGAGACCTTATATGATGTTCATCATGTGTGACATCTTCTATCCTACGTTGATCATGAGGGAGTGTGGTATGTATGGAAGCTTTACCATTTCTTTAGGCTTAATTTTTGGGTTCATAGTTTGTGATTTCCGCACTTCTTTCTATATGAACTATTCTCTCTCTTTGATAGGTACATATTTGTTCCCATATCTTCAAGTGTCATTGTATGCAATTTTTATCGCAACTTTCATCTTCACAAAATCCAAGTGGTAATCTTGGATTTTTCTCCACTTGTGATTGAGTTTATGGTGCTTGCACCATGGATTTTTATTTTCCTTTCATTTATTTCATTATTTAAGGTTATATTTTTGTGCAAGTCAAGCTTCAACCTCGTACTCCATAGTTATTATAGTTTTTAGTCCTATCGTAATCGATTGTGTTTGCCTCTCAATGTACAATAGTTTACATTAGTGGGAATCATACCATGTTGCCTCGCTAATCTCTTCCTGAGATATCTCCATGTTGATGAAAATGGGAGTGGATTCTAGTGATTTATGGTGGCTCCTTATGATCTCTATAGGATCCCATTATGAAAAAGTAATCTTTGCATACATAGCTTTGTGTATGTAGTGACTTCCTTTTGTATGCAGGGGTTTATACTAAAAATATCCCTTATTTTGATAAGACAATCCCTCATATTCTACATATATTCATAAGTTATATATAGATTTACTAGAATTAATTACGTAAACCACTCATGTGTGTAGTATGCATCTTCAACTTCAATAATTCCCTTAGGGGTGTGTTAGTGTGTGAAATAGAGAATATTATCAACCATTTGTACCGAACACCTTTCCCCATATTTGTTATGTTTTACACATTGTTATTTAATTCATGTGTGAGAAATTAGGGATAATGAAACTTTATGTCATCCTTCCAAATCTATGTGGTGATATCTATTGTGCCCAGGGATGCTTGTTTACTACCTAGGGTAGCTGTCTAGTACCATTTTTCTATAATCTCTACTAGGACCTACACCACCTAATTTTTATGGATCCCAAAGGGTTTCCTCTTCCCTTATACAATTAGCCATATATGGGTGTTGCTGATTATTTTAAAGGTGGTTTGGTTCTTTTGTAAGTGAGCATAGATATGCCTTAATTTGGAAATATAGTGGCTCAAGTGACTTTGGTTGCATTTATGGGGACTGAATCATACATAGTGAACCAAATTGTTTCTTTATAATACCAACTCATCATGGTCTACATGACCTTAGGGTGGTCTCCTATATGGAAGTCTCATTATCTTATCAATGATTATTCCTTGCACTAGTTATATCTCCACTATATGCACTTCTTCTTCTTGCATTTGGATTGTGGGCCTTTTTGCACCACCATAATTTTTATTCTCTTACTAAAAATTCATGGTGTGGTGGATGGCTCTAATGTTTACATCATAAAATTGGGAAAATCCCCATGTTTTCCTTTTCTAAGTCACTTAGAGGAAGGATTGTGATGCCTTGTTCTTCCATGATGCCTTGGATTTTTGGTCCAATGAGTTAGGTAAATGAGTCTTCCTTTATTGGTCTAGGTAATTTACTTTGCATACTTGATCTCCGGTTTTAAAATTTCTATACTTTTAAACTTATTCTCACTTTGTAGATGTATTTTTATGCTTAGAAAATGTGTTTAACCTTTTTCACAGTATATCTCTTGTTTATTTCCATTATGGATATAAGGAGGTCATTTTTATCCATTTATTTCTTAATCCAATACCTTAATTTTTTTTCCCATTGAGATTTAGATTGATGTAGTACCCACTTGCCTCTTAAGTTCACTTTCCATAAGATATCTAGTGTTTGATGTGTCAATTGTATAACTTGATGAGCCAATATCTTTCTATGATTTCAAAATTTTCAAATTTTCTTTTGTCTCATTTACTTTATTGCTTCTTGTGTGGGTTTACCAAACTTATTTTATTTGTTTAATTTTCTTTGCTTTAGTTCCTGCATTCCTTTTATCAATATTTGAATGTGATATTTTTAACTTTCACTAATCTACACATTGATTCGTAAACTACCTAGGTTTTCAATTAAAAATCACTATTCTCGTGAATATTAATGAAGAATATATGAGTTCTTTGTTAACCAGCTTAATGCATAAATCAACACAAAACTAAAATACAAAATTAAGAAAAGGAGTCGAGAACGAGACAAGAATTATCCTGGAGAAACCCAATGTGGGAAAAAATCCAGTGGGTGAGAAAATTAGCTCTCCTTAACTATGTAATATCAAAATGATACAACTTATTACCAATTTGGACTTCAAGAAAGATGAACACTCCTAAATTGTATCTACTTTCTCATAATCTCTCAAACAATAAGAACTCTTCACCATGAACATACATGACAAGAATCCAACTCTTCAAGTTTTCTCAAACTTTGATTTCACCCAAAAACATGTTGGAATCCTTTGAAATGCTTGTATTTATAGATGCTCAGCTCAAGGAGGCATGGAGAGGTGAAACAACGTGATGGGGAAGCTAAAAATTTGTAATTGTTGAGATCCCATGTTTATGGACCGTTAGTTACAGGACCGTCAATTTCTATAAACCATTGATTACGTAACCACTATGGTAGTTGCAGACAACCACTAATTTGTACAAAGTGTCAATTACGTAACCATCAGGGAAGTCATGTAACTATCGACTAAATCCCCTAAAATAGAACATCAAATAGTCTAAAAACATCGTTCGGAGGTTTCTAGATCACCCCTATCCTAACTAAACCATCTTGTGAAGACATAATGAGAAAATAACTTATGGAACAAGTATCGAACATAAAGAATACATAGAATTGGGTTGTACTTGATTCATTTTTGGATCATACCTCCCCAATTTGAGGATTTTAAGTCCATAAAAGATTCAAGGACTAATGAGGTGAGGAAATTTCTTCCCCACATCTTCTTTAGAATACCAATTGAATTTGGTAGGCAACTATCATTTCAAACTAATCAACCACCTATCATGCACTCCTCTTTGTGTTGTTCTTTCTTTCTATAGTAAAACAACATATTCCTCCAATTCTAGTTGACTATCTAGAGAAAGATCCTCAATAAACAGAATAAATACCCATCATTCTTCATCATCCAATATGGAGGGCTAAAAAGACGGAAGTTTTGAACATTCGCAATCGAATAAATATTCATATAAGGATAAAATCTAGGTGAAATGCATTCTTACCCACTTGTTCATGAATTTCAAATGGGCCATAACGAAGAGGCTTGAGTTTCTTAGATTTCTCCTATAGCCTACCCTGACTCAAATAAAACCATAGTCTCTGACAAGGAAGGAATGCTCATTCCTGTGTTGATCATGTTGTGTTTTATATTTGGCATGTGACTCTGTTAACCTCTTTTGTACCTGAAGGTGTATTTGTTGGATCTTCTAAATAAAATTATCATCTTTATGGACCTCCAGTTCCACTTTCCCATTGTCTCTACATGGTAATCTTAAAAAAACATCAAAATCACTCTTAGGAAAATAACCAAAACATGTTTCAAAAGGATTTCTACTAGTCGAAGCATGAATTTCCCTATTATAAGAATGTTGGATATACACCAAGTTATCATCCCAGGTCCTCAAATGTTTCCTATTGTACCCTCTCAAGAGTTGGACCAAGGTACAATTCACCACCTTTGTTTTCCCATCATGTCTGATGGATGAAAGGCGGTAGACCTCTTCAAATTTGTATCCATATTTTCCCACAAAGTAGACCAAAACTTCCCTACGAACCGTGAGTCCTTGTCTAACACAATATAAATAGGAAAACCAAAGTGAACCCACACATTAGAAAAAAATAACTCAGTTGTATCACATGCCTTATTAGTATTTTTGCAAGGAATAACAATACACATTTTTCTAAATCTATCTACAATCACAAATATATAATCATGACCCTTTTGGTGGTAGGAAAACCGACCAAAAATCCATGGAGATACTTTCCCATGGTCGGGAAGGAACTGGTAATGATACATATAACCATAACTTCATGTTATTAGGCTTACTTGTACTGCATAAAACAAAACTCTCGATGAATTGTGTAACTTTTCTTGCATGTTTGGCCAATACACATACCTTTGTAAGTGCGCTATAGTCTTTGTCATACCAAAGTGACCAACTATCATGGAAGTGTGTGTTTCTCTCATCAACTACACTCTTTCCCTCCTTGGCACCAAAATTTCCCATTCTTGTAGATAAAACCATCTTGGAAATAATATTCCCCTCTAGGTGCAAATCCTCGCTTGGAGATTTTTTCTGAAATATCTCTGCCAAACCCAGATCTTGTGCATAGCCTTCCTAATATGTTTCACACACAAAAGGATCAAGAAGAGTTAACATTCCCATGGATGAAATTAATAGAGGTCTAGATAACATGTCAGCTAATTTGTTAGTCACACCTTTCTTATATTTAATAATCAAATGAAATTGTTGTAAGAAACCCATCCATTTATAGTGCCTAGCTTGCTGAAGTTTACTTTGAGCTTGCAAATATTAGAGAGGTTGATGATCCATATGAATGATAGTTTCCTTACCCATAAAATAATGTTTCCATTTCTTGACTGCTTGAATAAGAGCATAAAATTCCTTGTCATAAGTATAATAATTAAGAATTGCACCCTAAAAATTCAAAGTGATAACATAGCAGCCTACCTCCTCTAAGTAGAATAGCCAACATAACATGATCACTAAGCATCTATTTCACTTCAAGGAAGCTATAAGTTAGGTAAGGCCAAAATTGGAGCATGAATAATTTTATGTTTAAATGTTTCAAAAGTAATATGTTGTTTCTTACCCCAATAAAATTTCTTACACCCTTCTATCACTTTGAATGTATCGTCTACTATGGAAGAGAAGTAATTAATGAACTTCCGTTAATACTAAAACTCTCTAAAAAAACTCATGGTCTCCATCAAACATGATGGTGTAGGCCAATTCAAAATGAGATCTATCTTAGTTGGATAAATCCTTAACTCCCCATCTCTAATCACATGTCCCAAAAAGACAAACGATTGTTGTGTAAACTCACATTTATTTTCATTCAACATAATTTGGTTCTCCTTAAGTACTTGTAAAACTTGACGCAAATGATCAATATGCTCTTCATAAGTTCTGCTAAAAACCAAAATGTCATCCAAGTACATAATAACAAAGGAATCAATAAATGACATCATTACCTCATTCATTAACCTCATGAAGGTATTTGGTGCATTACATAACCCAAATGGTAATACCAACCATTCATATAACCCCTACCTGGTCTTGAATGTTATTTTCCATATGTCCTCTTCCTTGATCCACATTTGATGATACCTAGACTTCAAATCAAGCTTAGTAAAATATCTAGCATGTTGTAACTAATCTAATAAATCATCAATGCAAGGAAGAGGGTATTGATTTTTAATGGTTATTTTGTTTAAATCCCTATAATCAACACACATTCTCCATGAACCATATTTCTTAGGTACTAAAACAATAGGAGAACCACATGGAGAAGTGATAGGATAGATTATACTTTGTTCAATCAAAAACTATAACTATTTTTTACCTCATTGGCATATTTCAAATATTTCCTATACAATCCCAAGTTTGGAAGGAGACTATCGGGTTGCAGATGGATATCTAGCTCAATTTCTCGATTGGGGTAGCCCCAGTAGGTTTTGAAAGACCTCTTTGAACTGTTGAACCAACTATGCTATATGTGTCAGCTCTTTATCAAAAAACATGCTACTAGTGGTTTTAGATGTAATAACCTCATCATTTGGCATATCCTCAACATAAGTAATGCAAATTTACCACTAGCATTAATGAGCTTCTAGGATTCATTGGCACTTACCAAAGATATCTTCAAATCTCCTGAATAGGCTGAAATGATGTAGCTCTTACCATCCTTTACCAAGTGGTACTGATTGGCTCTCCTTACGAAGATAACATCCTTGACATATAGATATGGGCTGCCAAAAACTACACCACACACATCAAGGGGAACAACATCCATAGTAACCTCATCAATAAAATTTTTGTCAATACCAAAAGTGATCTTACACTAGCTTCGTTACCTTGATGTCTACACCTTTCTTTACCCAACCCAAAGAATACGAGATTGGGTGACTGTAAGTTTCCAACTTCAACCTATCCACTAACTCTTTACTAATTAAATTATCTTGAGAACATGTATCAAAAAGAGCATCCACCTTAGTTTTCTTCACTTGAATCTTTAAATGAAAAATATTCATTAGTTCATTTTCCTGAGAAATACTATTACTACCCAAACATACCTCTCTACGGATGGAGGAACAACACATAGTCTCATCCACCTCTTCACTGTAAAGTACTTCCTCTTCTTGGAGGGAATTCATGGCCTTCTTCTTATTCTTCTTATTCTTGAAGGGATGTAATTCTAGGTGGAGATTCCAACATTTCTCCTTGGAATGAGTGTCAACATCATAGTGCCCACAAAGTGAATTTTACTATATTTTTGAGACATAGTAGTAGAATTTTTCTTACCCTTTTTTTTTTTCCTTTGTCCTTCTTCTTAGTGTCAAATTATTTTTTGAATCATATTGAGAGGTATATGAACTCTTTTTTTTTTGTCCATATCCAAATAGTGAGGTTGCGTACAATCTTCATCTACATCTACAAGCTTGGCCAAGAGGACGGGTCTCCTCAATTGGCTATGAAGTCCACCAATATACTTCATAAATAGGTCCCGCCTGCTACATCCTTTCCCATATGAATAGCTTTCTTCCGGAATTCACTGGTATACTCCCGCATAGTCTAACGTTGTTTATACCTAAGATCGCCAATACATGGACTCTCATCCTCATAAAAATAGGATAAAAATGATTTTGGATTAGCTTCTTAAAAGCATCCCCTTAGTAAATGGAGGAAGATTTTTAACAACCAATGTATGAACATAACTTCAGACTAAGTTAAATCATGTTTGGTTAATTTTAATCGAGTAAAGGAAATATTTTGACTTTCATTAATTTGATGCAAACTAAAATATACCTCCAGTTGAGCTAGCCAATGGTCTAGCTTCTCAACATTCATGTCTCCATCATAAGGCTCAATTTTGATCTTGTCCTCCACTTTGAATGGAGGAGGTGTGGGAATGATGAGGGATGGTTCTACTCCATGAACATGTTCTTCATGATCTTACTGTATATCATTTGTAACACCAAAATTATCCATGAGTAGTCCCGTGATGGACTCCAATTTCCCAATGGAAAAGGAAAAATTTCCCACATATTTGGAAAAACTTGCCACATTAGCCCCATCTTGTAGAAACTTTATTCATCATTATCTTCTACATCATCTCTCAAATTTCTTACTTCCACTTGTTGCGAAATATCTCGCTTCAAAAGTAATAAGGCTACCTTCACCACGTTATTTTCTTTTTTTTTGGGTAAGGGGAATCTAACTATAATCTCAACACAAGTTAAGCACACAAAAGACTAAAATATTAACTACTCGATATCGATTTGATTAGTAAAATGCCTAGATTTATAATAAATAGATCACTATTCTCATGAATATGAATGAAACATATGTGAGTTCCCGTTAACTATCTAATACGTAATATCAACACATAATTAAGTTGTGAACTTGAGATTTGGAGATAAGAATGAGACAATATTTATCCTAGAGAAACCCAATGTGGGAAAAACTCCAGTGGGTGAGAAAATTAGCTCCCCTTCACTATGTAATCTCAAAATGATACAACTTACTGCCAATTTGGCCTTCAAGAAAGATGAAACTCCTAAATTGTATCTACTTGCTCACAATCTCTCAAACAATAAGAACTCTTCACCATGAAAAACAAGAAAATAATCCAACTCTCCAAATTTTCTCACACTTTGATTTCACCCAAAACACTTGCTTGAATCCTTCAAAATGCTTGTATTTATAGATTCTCAGCTCAGGGAGGCATGGAGAGGCAAATGAACTGATGGGGAAGCTCAAACATTTGCAACTATTGAGATCCCACATTTCTAGACCATTAGTTATAGGACCACCACTTTCTACAGACTCGGTGGTTGTGTAACCTTTACGGAAGTTACACATTTTCCACTCTACACATATCGACGGTTATATAACCATCATGGAAGTCACGTAACCATTGAATTAATACCATAAAACATAACATCAAATGGTCTACAAACATCACTCAGAGGTGTCTGGATCACCCCCAACCGACTAGACCATATTTTGAAGACATAATGAGTGAGATCCTATAGATCAAGTATTGAACATAGAGAATACATAGAACTCGGGCTATTCCTAATCCATTTTTGGATCACACACACTCAAACACAAACTGATAAAATATAAAAATCATATTTACCAAACTTGTAGAAAAGTTGGAACTTCCCACTCTATTAATTTATGGAAGATACTTACTATCATTTTCTCGAGGTTGCACAATTATTCATTATAGATTTTCACCAACTCCACTTATTATTCCGTATCACACTTCCTCAGAAATCCTAAAATGTAATTATTTCCTATTTTTCGATGTGGTGAATAATATAGGATCCTTTCCATCTAATTACTAGTTTACCTGTGTGTACTTTAAACCTTATTTCATAAACCAACACCAATTGTTCTATCTAATATTATTTACTTTATATATTACACTCATGTTATGATTTATAGAAATTTATTTTTACACCTCTTGATTCCATTACTCGGTCACTCTATATTCCTCCATTTTATCCAATCCAACAACATGATCTCTATGGAATCTATATCTCCTAACATTATGATCATTGTAATGCGAGTCTCAAAGCATATTGTACTCCATTGGCATGATTTTTTCTATTCTATAAACCAATTGGAATGGTTTTCACTTTGTTATTCTCTTAAATTTTGTTCTATTTTCCTTAAGTATTGCAGGTATTCTATCTTCCAAGTCATCTCTTTTCACATTGTAATTTTTTTATCAAAACCCTTTCTAAATTTTTTTGTGGCCTTTGTTTGTCCATTTTCTTGTGGATGATATGTTATGCTCTTATGGTGCACAATTATGAACTCTTATGTAAGGATTTTTATGGTGTTATTCAAGAATTGTGTTTCCCTATCACTAAATTTTTTTTTCGATACCTATATCTATTTATGATGCTTCTATACAATAATTTTTATGTCTCTTGATGTGAAATTTGAAGTGGTTACGAATTATACCCATTATGGGAAATATTCATTTGTCATAATGATACATATGGATTTGGACCTTCTTAATGGTGGATGAATCAAGAGATGAAATATATCCCTCGTTTCTCAAATGGTTTCATGACTAATACTTTGACTAAGGGGAATTTTGTCTCTTTGATTTTTTTTCCCCACTCTCTAACAAATATCACAATGTTTCTCAATGTGGTGTGCATCTTGAAATAAATTTGGCCACTAAATTCTACTTTGCGCTCATTTCTCCTTTGAAATTTCCCCACTATACATGCATGTTCTAAAGAAATATTTTCCCTTGTTCATATCCCAATGAAAATTTACACATATTTCATTGTTCCCTTATACAAAAATTCATTTATGATGGTGTAAGGTAAGGATTTATTAACTAGTTGATTCTTTTTCTATGTAGTGGTCTAGAAAAATTCCATGTTGAATGGAATTGCACAATATTTTTAAGTTTCTATGGTATTGTAATAACTCAAAATAATTTCATTTGAGGTGCATCGTCATCCAATTCCTTAAGTTATTCCACTATATTTATGTGGCTAAATTCATATATTCCTAAATTTTCTCTTCCAAACTTAACCTTAATATTAATCCATACCCCTAGAATAACATGATCCATCTATATATTCTTCATCATAATAATGGCTTATTCACCAAATATTGTAATTCTTGATGATCTCGTGAAGAATTCAAATGGAGTTTCCAACAGATATTTCCTAAATTTTTAAAGTGTGAAAAATATAACAAGAGGCTCTCATTCTAAAGAGGCTCCAATTTTGCTTCCTGGAATATCCATATGTAAATGAAATACTTTTCTCATGTCTCGAAAAACTAGTATGTGCGCATTGACTAAGTTTTTCTTAACCTCTCGTAAATGCGTTTTGACATTTTGTGGTCAAATAATATTTTACACATTTTATTAATAATTGTTTTATAGATTGCACAATCCTAGCATATCTCTTCATGAATTTCATACATATTAGCCAATATTTCCAAGGATTGCACAAAATTTTGTTGGGTTTATAAGAGTGTTGTCACTTGCCTAGAAAAATGTGCAATTTTATAAAAATGTTAAATTTTTTTGGTCAAGTGACCTATTTTCCATTTTGTTTTCCTTTTTGAAATCATGAAGAGTGAAAAAAATCAAGTAGTTAGCCATTTTTAGTGTTTTGAGTCAAGTTCCTTTGTATTGATGTGATATTAGGTTTTGAAGGAACAAGAGGAACAAGTTCCTCCCGGCCTTCGCCCTCGCATCCCCGCTTTACCTACAATACTTTATTTCCTTTGTGCAGATATTTTATGATTTGAAGTACCTTGTTTCTCGAAAGTCCTTATTTTCATTTATATATATGTGGATACATCAAAAATTGGTCCCTCGAGCCCCTTATTCCATTGGGCCTTGTGTTCCCCTAATGTTTGAGTTTTTCGTACTACACTAGACTCACTTTATATTTTGGGTATTTCAATTTTTTTAGAACTCTTGACCCTTGTGTTGTCTAGCCCTCCATTTCCCATAGCTCCATGTTCCCCACTCTTTCCTTCCTCCTACAAGCCTTTTCCTTTCCATGTGGACCTCCTTTGTGTTATGGATACTTTGTATGAATCGTGTCATCCCACCCCTTTTTCCTTCGTCCCTTTGTTCCCGCAATCCCATTTTTAGCGAATCTTAAAGCATTTATTTATGTTGCGGATAATTGGGTGTTTTGATCCCTCAAGCCCATTATTCCCTCATTCCTCCATTTATCTGGAACTTCTTCATATATGAATTGTAAAGGGAAAGTTATAAAACATTACATTAGACTCTCTGTTCCCCATAGTTCACTAAAATCATCCAATTGTTTATTTTTCGAGTCATTTTTTGAATGTAAAGTTTAAAAAGTGGTAAAAGTAATCCAGTTGTCACTGCTTCTAATTGTGAATTTTTTAACCGAGCAATGCATCCTGCTTCCTCATGCCCTAAATCACACTTTTAACTATAACTTTTTTATTACTTGGACCATTTTAAAAATTCAAATTAGGTCGAGCTCCTAGGAGAGCATCCTTCTTTGTGTAATAAAGGTGAGTTGATCCATAACCTCTTTGTTTTTCTTGATATCAAATTTATTTTGTTCCCTCCTAATTTATTTATTTAAAAAAAAAAATTCAAGCCTCATTACTTTGAGTCTTTTTCCTCTCATGTCACCATGAAGTTTCAGTAGTATGGGTACAAACACATCTCTTCCCTAGAAACCTATGTAGCCAACATAGGGGATAGTGACATTAGACACATCAATCCTTTTATTTCTAGGCTTGAATAATGGTTAATGCTCCCACTCATATGGCCCAATATAATAGTAATTGTGGAATTTCATATGTAACCAATTTTTCCCTCTTCATCCATCGTATTAATACTACCTTACTTGTGCCTCATGCTTTGACCACCCCTGTAAGAAAGGAAATTATGGATCCCTAAGGAAAAATTATTGCTAAACTTGACGTTGGCTACATAAAATCATCCCTCTATATCCCTTTAATTGATGATTCGAACACCTTGACCTTGGCCCAAGCTCAAAATCTCTTTGAGCAAGATAAATATAGGTAGAAAACATTGATAACCAAATCATGGCTTACGGCCTCAAAGATAGGATGTTCTAAATTGTCAAAATTCATGTATATATATGATTTCAAGGAGGGACTATCAAACATGAGTCCTCTTCTTGAAATACCGATGAGCCTAGCTTTAACGAATGATTTTCAATCTTGGATGTGTGTTTACATTAACATCATTTGTTAAGGGAAGAAGAGTTTGAATTCGGGGAAATCATTTGTGAAAACCTCACTAAACAATTGGTGAATGTTAACTAGAGAAAAACCTTCCACATGATCTCCTACCTTATGTACATAATTGTAACTTAGAGGATATGGGTAGGATTATCTCGATCAAGTTGATAAGAAGAATAATCATGTTTATGAATTTTACCCAATCTCATGTTTGAGAACAAAAACACCACAATCGAAGGGTAAATGATGCCTTTACAATGTACATTGTTATACTTCTTGAGAGAAACACAACTAAAAGAGTTTTTAGAAAGGATAAACAATTGATTACAACATATGGAAGCCTCTTCATACTATTCAAGAAATCCTCATACATTAGGCTAGCTGGTTTTGAAGGTTCACCCAATAAGATGCCAATGTATTGTAATGATAAATTGATTTTGGTGGAGGTTTACAAACATATTGATATGCTTCACATGACATGCAGGGGATGAGAATATCTTAGGAATGTAATTTCCTTCTCTTTCGGGAATTATACATGAATATTAGCCCTTGATGGCTAAAATGTTCAGAGAAAAATATTCAAATTTAATTTTCATTCATACTAGAAGAGATCATATTTTGATATCAAGGGATTCATCAGCAAAACACCTAAGAATGTCCTTATAGACACCTAAATTTGGATTCGTAGTTTTAATGCTAAAGTTGTACTCATTATCCTATAATTCACCATTTATGTTATAATTAGTGATTTCCACTAATTAACGAACGCTTTCCTTCTAATTTGGTCAATTAATGACACTTCATTAATTAACTAGCTTCTAACACATTATGGATGCCAATTAATGACACTTCGTTAGTTATAATCCTTTTAAATCAACAATTAGCTACTAATTAGCTAATCAATCCTTTTAATAAGAATTTAATTAATAAACCTCTTATTTTCTAAATCCCAATTTCAAATACTTCCAAGCTTATCAAATTCCACTTCAACACCTCCAAATAGCCTAAAAGCTTATTCTAGCCTATTAATTAATCATAATTGATTAATTAAAGCACCCTAAACTCCCATAAAGTATTAAATCACTTCCTAACTCACCTAGATATGGTTAATTGACCTAAGGTTACTTTATACTTTATTCATTAGTCCCACATGCACCAACTTGCAAGCCCTTCTCCAAATAGAAAGCTATAAAAAGGGCTAAGCTCCTTCCTCTCAAATTTACACCATGTTTTGAATAACATTAATCATATAAAACATATGAGCCTTAATCCATTGTTGGAATAGCTTGCATCCCCATTTGCATCCATTTCTTCAAGTTGGTTATTAAAGGAATGTCTAATATGGCCTTGTATCCATTTTTAGAGATGTCCTTTCACTTTCAAAGAAGTAGAAAAACACATCCTTTGATTTCTTTTTATCTTCATAGGTTAAATTCTTGTAGCAACTAATTAAACAAAGTAAGAATGCTTGTAGTTTAAATGGTTAAATTCATTTATATTTCCTTTTGCATTCCATTAAGCTTTGATCTTGATGGTTCATTGATGAATTTATTAGCTTAGTTCTAAAATTACTTGGTGTTAGTTTTAGGTTCTAATTTATTTTCTTACAAGTTTACTAAGTTCACATTTGGCATGCCCGATGGGACATACTCCATTGTCCTTTTCATTCATTTTCAAGATTTTTAGATTAGTTTCAAAGTTTTGATTTAACTAACCCTCTTTTGCATTAATGGATAAATATCAAGTTTCTTAGCTAGTTTAGTTAGGATTGTCTTGTTTTTGTGCTCTTTATAGGATCAAAGGAGGTGAGGTGCTGTCAAAATTGATCCAAATTGATAAATTTTTGACATTTAAAAGAATTTTTGAGAAAATTCTTGTGTTTTGACCACCTACAGAAATCATGCCTATGTTTTTCTTACATGTGCCGACATTGTAAAGGTCATGTTGGTGTTGTAAAGTGCATGATCCCATGTTATAGGTCGCAGTCATGTAGTAAAGGATGTGCTGACATCTCTTTGGATGCATCTCGTGTTAAAATAAAATTTCCCCTCTATGTCCTAGATGCGTTGGTGCCATTAGAAGCGCATTGGTGTCTCTTTGGACATGTTGGCATTACATTGATTTTCTTTCGTATCTTGTTTTTGTCGAGTCACGATGGTGTATAAAGGTCATGCTCACGTGATAAAGGGAGTTATTCTATTTTTAGAGGCATGCTAGTGCTCAAAGGAGTGCGTTGTTGTGTAAAGGGGCACATTGGTGTGATTTGTTCAAACTTACAATAACTTCAAAGTTTTAAATTTTTGTTTTCTATGTTTTTTGTTGGTTGCAAGTTTTTCTAACTATTCTCTACAGTTATTTAACATTTTAAATCAGATTTCAAAAACCCTACTTAAGTTTTTTATGAATTCTTTAGTTTCCATATTTTGTGCAAGTTAGTCTAAAATTTTGTGTATGCTCTTCTCTTGCACCTTAGGGTGATCTTGAGAATCAAAAGCAAATTTAGTTTGCATTTTCTAACATTTTGGTTAAATTGGAAACTTTAAATCTTTCATTTTTAGCTTAAGGGAATGAAAAAATCATCAAGTTTTGTTTAAAGTTCATTTTGGTTAAGTTAGAAACATTAAAATATTTCATTTTTGGCTTAAGAGAATGAACATTTACCAAAATTGAACAACTAGGTGCAAAAGAGATGCAAAATTTTCCATAAATGGTTCATTTAATTGCAAAGTTTTCCTTTACTTTTTAGTTAGATTATTTGTTGTGTATTCTCTTCTCTTGCATCCTTGGATGATATTGAGAATAAAAAAACACTTGATCCTCTTTCAGTTAATGTGACTTTCTCAAAGAACTAATAACATTTGAATTGTAGGACCATATTATATGCTTGATAAAGACTTGGAGATCTAAACAAAACTCTAACTACACATGTGTCGCAGGTTTCCAAATGGTGCTCTAAAACCAAATTTCCTAATCTGAAAGATAAAAACATGCCACATCATTGAACACATTGTACTTGCAAGTTTTGGCTAAGAGATACGGCTTGTCCGTTGTGAACTAGGAGAAGTGCCCTTGGCATAAGCCTTAAAATCACAAAAGGGATGCTCCTAGAAACCCAAAAGTAGTCCACACAAGAGGTAATGTTATGGAAAAATGTGAAGTGCTCCGCTTACCTACTTGATTAGTACGCAGTTGTGAGTTTAGCATCAAAATTATCTTCATGCGAACCCTCCGAGATATAATTGAATGCATTTATTTATCATTATATCAAATGAGGCAAAGTAAATTCGAAATACTCCAAGATTTAGTCGAGTGTGACTTCCTTGGTAAACAACACGTGCGAGAGGTAATTTGTGACACCTAGTTAAGAGAAACAATTAACAAGCTATTTCTATTAGAGCCAAATTGACCGACTTAAAACCATCATGTTTCATAGAGATTTTGTAAAGCACTAACTTATTTTGGAGTCAAAAACTTGTTATTCAAATAAGGAGAGAGTCCATTGAAGTTAGAGCCTAGTGAAATTCATCACGAAACTTACAATATGTTACTTTGACCTAGTGTTTATTTTTATTTTATTTTTTATTAAGGGTAAATAGTTTTGAAGGGACTATACCCTGTATAAAAAAGGGCTCAAAATCCAGATATCAAGAGTGGAAGAAACAACCCAAAGAAGGGAAAAACAACCAACACCAGAGGGCTCAACAAATGAAAAATACATCAGAGTTATAGAAAAGGATCAAGACGTAAATGATCCGAAAATAGCGAAGAGATAAAAAAAACAAGAGATATCAATCATAGAATATCTTAACCAAAAATAACACCAAAACCATTAATCAACAAAGATCTTCGGCCGGTAAAATAGCAAACAAGATACTACATCACTTGATAGCCCGGTCAATCTTAGTTTTGATCACTTGAAGTGAGACAAAGAAGGCAATGGTTGTGGCCTGAGAAGGGTCTTTCAAATCCACCTGAGCAATTTCCATATCTCTTTTCTCCTTGGGGCCCCAAATGTCCTCAGTAATCCCACTGAGACTGCACACACTATGAACATGTTGTTCGATGAAATTGTATATGCTTTTAAGTGCAGATAGGATGCAGTCATTACAGATTTTTGCATTTCCCACCGCCATCCAAAGATTGTAGCTTCTTGAAGACTTCAGCAATAACACCCTCCTCATCATCATCTTGAAGTTTCCCTTTTCCCTTAGCTTTTTCCATATTTCTGATAACACTCTTAAGCTCTTGGATTTCCTTTTCCATCCTACCCACTCTGACCATCAAATCCTCCTCCTTAGGCTCCTCCACCAGATGGATTATGTGCAAGAGGCTCTTGGCAAGCTCAAGGTCTTTGTGGCTTCTAAGGACCCTCTGAGAAGCAGGGACCTTATTTTTCATACCCTTCCTTTTCTTGCTAGACGAAGCAATGTCACTCTTCCTTTCGAGCTGGGGGAAATGGAGGCAGTGGGGGGGGGGAGGAATGAAGGGAGAGGGAGGCATAGAATCCAAGTGGGGATAGGTTGAGCAGTGGTGGTGGATAAGAAGAATTAGCCCTTGATGGAGTGGAACTGCCCTAGTATGATTTTGCACTTCCCGAACGGATTTCTCCAGTGAGTTTATCAAGTAGTGAGGGAAGTTGATGATTATGTTTCTACAAAATTGGTTAAGAAAGATCAAATTTTTTGAGGAATAGTAACAAATCTACCCTCAAGAGTTACATACCTAACAACCATCCTGGTGAGCTCAGCAAAAGGCTCAGGAATCGAAGTCAACTTGATGCCGCCTGTCACAAATTCAAGATTTTCCCCTTTGTCTAGGAATTTATTTGCCTCCACCTCTCTGTCCACCTTCTTGTTAAATAATTTGGTGCCATCAAGGTTGAGCCCCATGACCTGAGTAATAAGCTCCTCTGTAATCTCAACCTCAATGTTGTTGTACTTAACTACCCAATTCTTCCATCCCTGCACAAATTTAATAGAAATATCCTGATCAAAACCTTGTATTCTTTCAATAAAATTCACCACCCCCAATTTGAAGATAGTTCTAGAGCCCTGCATCCTCTTTCCACATGGGATTATGGGTGGGTTCTGTCTTGCAAGGCGGACCCCCCATTTTTCCAGTGACTCTACCCGCAACGGTAAAAGTTTTAGCACTATGCGTATCAGTCTTAGCTTTGTTTTTGAATCTCTCCCATTCGTGATAAAAGAAGTAATTATTAGACCTGACTTTGTAATTAGTGACCCGCTCCTTAGCATTCTCCCTATGACAAGTAATGATGACTATCCAGTTCACACAAATCTTACAAATCTTAGATGATGTCATCATTCTGTACTTAAAAATCCACTCCTTAGCATCAACATTACAGCCATTAGTGATTACTTTCCAAGCCATGTAAATCATTGATGATGTCTTTATTAACTTGAGTGGGAAGAATGTCCCCCCTTATCCAAGTTTGAAAAGTATTGTTCACCCCAAAGTTTTCCAAACCATCTCATGACCCTATTGCCTTCCCTAATAGGTGTGGTTGATTTTAACATTTTCAAAACTCTTGCATATATCAGTAGCTTCAACAATAAAATCTCTAATTGACCAGCTGGGGGGTTGCTTATTGTTTAAGAGATTGATGATGTTCAATGAATCACCCTCAATAATAATATTCAGAATATTACAATCTCTGACTAGTCTTATTCCCCATAGAGCAACAAGAGCTTCAGAGTAATGATTAGTATGCCTACCCATTTTCCTAGAAAAATAACAACAAAGTAGCCTCTGTGATCTCTGATGACTCCTCCACCTCTAGAATCTCCTAGATTTCCCTTTGAGGCCCCATCAAAATTCAACTTATGCCAAGCATTGGGAGGCTTAATCCAATGGACAGTGGATCTATCCATACCATTGTTATTCTTTTTGAAGACAATGTCAATATTCCAAGCAGCCAGAATGTACTCTTCTTCCTCAGGGAAAGGTCTATTTTTAGGAGGTTTAAATCTTGCAATATTGTCCTACACAACAATGATAATTTCTTTGTATACTTTGTTGCATAACTTTCTAGTATTTCTGAATATGCCATCATTTCGAGCCTTCCAAACTCACCACATGGTGTGAGGTAAAACTAGTTGCCATAATCTCCTCACCACACAATGTTTGTAAGGAGAGTCCCATTGTTCCCAGGCCTGAAGACAAGTAAGGGGAAAGATCCATTTCTGATTAAATTTTTCAAAAACAAGATGCCAAATTTTGGAAGTGTACTTACAATGAAGAAATAAATGATTTATGTCTTCTGCATCTTTCTGACACATGCAACACCTATTCGGCATGATGAATCCCTTCCTAATGAGGTTTTCATTAGTCAATATCTTGCCTTTAATGATGAGCCACCAGAAAAAGTTCACTCTAGGGGTTAGCTCTGGCATCCATAGCTTATGCCAATTAATTTCACTTTCAATAGAGGTAAAGAAAGAATTGTAGCCCAATTTAACTGAATATTCTCCATCAAAAGAATCTTTCCAAATGAGCTCATCCTTATGATTTTGATTACTAATATGAATTAGAGAAAGTTGATTCTGCAGAGATGAAACATCAGTCTGCACATTATCCTCCTCAACTTTGAGTTGTTTCCATTTTCTTTTGTTTTCATCCACCTCAATATAGCCCTGTATTTTGTGCCCATACTTTGTAATTAAGTCTGTCTTTAATGTGGCCATAAGATGAAATCCAATTAATATCAGTCCATTTATCAGTCCAGAAATTAATGTCTTGACCATCCCCAAGTTTCCAGCTACATCCCTGAGAGAGAATATGTCTCATTGTGTAGAAGATTGTTCTAGAAAATAGAACCATTCAGAAGAAACTGATCAGAGATAAAGGAGATCTTGCTTTGGTTGGAAAGGTATTTGATCTTGAACCAACTCTGTCCAAGGCTTGTGTTCTTTTATAAGTCTCCAACCTAACTTTGTAATAAGAGAAGCACTCATATGTTTGATATCTTTGATACCTAACCCCCCAAGCCTCTTTGGTTTACATACCTGCTCCCAAGCCACTAAATGATACCTGAACCTGTCCTCAGTACCATGCCATAAAAAGTGCTTTTGAATTTTTTCAATACTTTGTTCGACACTACTGCTGGTATGCTGAACATTGACATGATATAAATAGGTAGGTTCTGAAGAGTGCTTTTTATCAATAAGCACTTTCCTGCACTTGAAAGTAGAGCTCCTTTCCAACCAGCCAGTTTTTTTGAAATATCTTAATAAGATCATTCCAGACCTCATTAGAAATCTTTCCAGTACTCAAAGGGAGACCTAAATAAGTAGCTGGTAATGAATTAATAGTGCATCCGAGAATATTAGCAATATTTCTTTGCCTTTCTATAGGAGTATTGAAGAAATATATAGAGCTTTTGTCAAAATTAACTTTTTGTCCCGAGGCTTCCTCATAAAATCTAAGGATAGTTTTGATAGCCTTTGCCTCAATTATTGAGGCCATCAGAAGAAGCAGAGTTTCATCAACAAACTACTGATGAGAGGAAACTTGGTTACCGTGTTGGTAGAAAGCCTTTTATCATGCCAATACATAATGAACAATAAAGGGGAGACTAGGTCCCTTGCACGGTAAAAAAACCAACCGGTTCCCCATTAACAACCACTGAGAATCTAGAAGTAGAAATACAAGAATGAATAATTTTCCTGAATTTATTTTGAAAACCAAACTTGGATAAGACCTCATCCATGAATTTCCAGGAGACTCTGTCAAAGGCCTTATGCATGTCTAGCTTGATAGCCATCCCTGCTTTTTTACTTTTATCCATAGAATGGATTGTTTCATGGACCATGATAATTCCATCCTGAATAATTCTTCCCTGAATGAATCCACTCTGCTGTTGTGAAATAATCTCCATAAGAATAGGTTGCATCCTAGTGGTTAGAATCTTTGTGAAGATCCGATATATTACATTGACCAAACTGATTGGCCTGAAATATTTGAAGTCCTTTGCATCCAACTTCTTAGGAGAAAGCACAATATGAGTATTATTTAATTCTTTGATAAGATTTCCAGTTCTATAAAACTCATTAACAACTTTCAAAGAGATCCTCAAAACATATTTCCCAGCATCTTTGGAAGAAGTTGGCTGAAAACCCATCGGGACTCGGAGCCTTATCCCCTTCTAAAGCAAAAACATCTTTTTCAATTCCTCAATGGTGACTGTTTTGGAAAGACTCTTAAATCTCTCAGCAGATGTAGTGAATTATTAGGAATGGAATCTAAGAGAAAGGAGGCCGCTTGTTCATTGTAGGAGTTATTCTCAGTGAGCAGATTCTTGTAAAATTTGAGGGCTTCTTCTTTGATATCTTCAGAATCCTTAGTAATGCTCCCATTGTCCTTAGATACTTCAGTAATTCTGTTACAAGCTCTATGCTTGAGGGCTGTCAAATGAATTTTTTTGTATTTCTGTCTCCTGCTTTTAGCCAAAGAGCTCTAGACTTCATTCTCCAAAAGGATTCTTCATGGCTGTTTATATTATGCAGATCTGAGAGAAGCTTTTTTTCCTGTTGATGATCCTCTAGGGTCATACCTTTCAAGGAAACTTTAAGTTCAAGCTCTTCCAGCTGCTGCTTAAGTTCTTTCTTCTTTTCAAAAATATTCCCAAAAACCTCTTTATTCCAGATTCTAGCCTTTTGCTTTACATTTTTCAACTTCTGTAGAAGCCTGAATTGGGCCGTCCCTGTGCCTTCCCAATACCACCACTCTTTAATTCTATCCAGAATATCCTCATGCTCAAGCCACATTTTCTCAAATTTGAAATTGCAGTGAAAAGGTTTTGACCAATTGAAGAAATTTAGGGCAATAGGATTGTGATCAGAGCCCATTCTGGGGAGAGAAGAGAGATGAAAATTCTGATCTAAGATCCAATTAGCAGAAATGAGAGCTCTATCTAGTCTTAGTTTTTACTTGTCTTAAGGCAAGGTGAAACTTTACCAAAGTTACGCTTAGTTTGTTTCATCACCACTTGATTACTATATTTTTTTATTGCTCATTTGGGGAAAAATAAAACATACTTGCATGGTGTTATAAATTGATTGTGTCCACCACTTTTGTACCCTTTTACATTCATCCTTCCTTGATACCTAGATGTAAACATTGAAAGTGTGTTTGTACATCTTCTTATCTTGATAGCCATTTGATCTTGATACCCATGTCAAGATTTTCATTCTAGTTAGGTTGTCTCATCATTGACTTCCTTTTGCGTTGTTACTTCGATCACATTATAGCCATATAATTTTGATACTTACATCTTGTTTCATTTGTGAAACTTGGTATAAGTTTCTAAGTTGTGTTGTTACACTGCTCACATAAATAACAACTTCTTTCTATACTTAGACTTAGTTTTTGATCCCAACATTGCCTTGATTTTTGAAAGGCGTTGTTACTTTTTTCGCATTGTGGTGACATCATTTTGATACTAAAATCTTTCTTTTTCCATAAATCTTGATTAATGTGTCTAAATATTGTTGTTGTGTTTCTCGCATTTGTAGCCTCCATTTTCATAACTTGGATAGTGTTTGTTTCTAAAAATGGTTTTAGTAAAACTTTTAGAGGCCGCATCAACAATTCCATTTTATTTAGGTCTTGTTTATTTGAAAACTTGACCTAAATAGTGATATTGTGTTGTCACTATTTACACCAAAACTATACTTAGAGAAACATAGGGAGTAACTTTTCTTGTGGATAGATCATAGTCTTGATTGTTTGAGTCCTAGATTGTTTGTTACTTGTGCGTGCCTTTTTTATTAGTGTGTCATTCTTATTCATTGGAGTCCTTAGTGCACATTTCCTTTGGACATATTCTTATTCTTTGATTGACATTATTTGTAATGATTCAACATTGTTACGCTGCTTTGTTTTGTTTCGGTCACTTTTAAATCAACCTTAGAAAAAATTAGTTCATTATGCCTCCTAAAAAAGGATGGGGCAACGAAGATTAGGTGCGATCCCATGGTAGAACAAATCATAGATCCTCTTTTAGAAGACAACGTCCTAGTGGATCATAATAGTGATGAGGAGAATTCTCCTCGGGTAGATCATGAACTTAACCCCGCCCTAATAGATGAATTCTTGTTTCACAATAAACATCAAGTCTTTATGCGCATAGTGGAATTTGGGGCCAGGTTTCCTTCAACAGTTGATCCCACTCTTCTCACTGCCATGGTTTGAGGAGAAGAAGAAGAAGTAGTAGAATGCCCACTTCGTGACACTGATGAAATTTTTAATCTAGGTCATGCCTCTACTTCTGGCCAACATAATGGTGGACATCACATCCCCATTGTTATAATTCATCATGAATATCATGGAGACAATGATAATCATGAGGACCCTCATACTCAACCTCCCTCACGTGAAGCTCATAAAGAGATACCACCTAAGGAGGTATCCCTAGAAGAACAAATACAAGCCCTTTCTTTCCAATTGGAAAGTTTCACTTCACATGTTAGTAAGAAATCCACAAATACATCTAGAAAAGAAAATACTAGAGGTTCGTACTATGATTATTTCACTTAAACTCCAAAAATCTTAAATACGAAAAACCTAAAGAGGGTTATGAAATGTTATCCACAGATAACCAATATAAAGAAATGAAAAGATATAAGCCTAACCCTTTGACAAACCCACTATTTGATCAAGATTTCTTGTCTATGAAGAACACCCATACTTCCTTACAAGAAGGAAAGTTAGGGTCAAATAAGAAGTATCAATTTGAGGAGTTATGTCCATATCCTTTTCATAGGAATATGCTACAAGTTCCTTTCCTAAGGAACTTCCACTATCCGACAAGTACATCGGGTAAGGGTGATCCGAGAGATCACGTCAAATACTTCTTCATGGATTTCCAAGAGGTCATATTTAGTGATAAATATCTTATGCCCCTCTTCCCATGGAGTTTATGGGGACAAGCTCTTGAGTGGTTCTTAAACATCCCAAAGGGATCCATATAAACATGGTCATAATTGGCAGAAAGTTTCATGTGTCACCTCTCCTTCAACATGGAGAATGATGTTACTATGATCGATCTATGTAACGTAAAAAACACAATAGTGATAACTTTATTGGTTTCTTACAAATATGGTGAGGGCTATCTAGTCACTTGCCTTGCTCCATACTAGAGAAATAGTTAGTTAGAATTTTCATGTCAAAATTTCACCCTCAAATCATTTTCTACTTGCAAATTCATCGTGGTGATACCTTTAAAGAGGTCATCAAGGAAGGTGCCAAAATTGAGAAAGCGTTGTTGAAAAATGGGAAATTGAAACCCTTCTCGTATGATAACCAAGACCAACAACCTATCGAAAAAAATTAGTGCTCAACAAGAAAAAAATTTTTCATAAGAAACAAAATTACATATTCTAAATGGGTATAGGTAGTTCAAAATCATGCTCCTTTGAAATTAACTAAGGGAACTCTAGCCCTTGAGTACAAACGTCACACATTTACTCCTCTATCTGACTCCATGTTGTCAATACTTAAACAATTAGAGGTAGTTAACATGGTCAAATATCTGAAAATAAACCCTTATCCTGAAGATGCACCTAAACCATCTTGGTTTAGAGAAAATTATTATTGCAACTTTCATCATGTTAAGGGGCACAAAACTAATAAGTGCCTCAAATTGAAGCACTACATCCAGGACCTCATTGAAAGTGGTGACGTGGAAATGGATTCTGTGGGCCCTAACAAATATGTCAATGCTGACATGGGGATCTTTAAAGAGCCTTTCCCTAAGCATAACAAAGGGAAAGAAAATTTGAATTGAATAAAGGTCGATGTCTAATAATAAAGCCATTGGTTATTTCTATAAAAATATAAACCGCTTTGCCAAAAACAATGATTGTTATGATGCTATAATTGGTTTTATTACCCCATTTACTGATCATATCAACAAGATCAATGTCAAAATAAAGGAGTGCACCATAGAAACTTGACCTTCTCACCTTGTTATCTCTAAGCCTTCATCCCCTCCTACTTCCACTCCTCAGGATAGTCATTGTGACGTCTTTGAGTAAATTTAGAAGACCAATGCTATGAACTAGATCTTAAATCTTCTTAAAATACATAATGTAAATAAAGACATCCTTTGTAATACTTTACAAGGGTCAGGAGTAGCAGTTGATATTGACCCCACTTGCTTCTAGGATACGGTAGAAAAAATTTCTCCATTCGAGAATATAAAATTTAGCCAAGAGGAAATTCATGAAGAATATCCTTCACACAATTGCTATTACACATAGATGTTATTGAAAATCATAAGAAAATTAAACAAGTGCTTGTGGATGGAGGATCAGGCCTTAACATATGTACTTGAAGGTAGTTTATAAATCAAGTTGTACCAAGATATATTTAGAAACAAAGGTCATCACCATCAAGGCGTATCACAATGAAGAGTGATAGTTAGCCAGTATGATAACATTCTCACTTGAAGTAGGGTCTACTACTCATGATACAAAGTTCCATGTCTTTGAATTAGAGATACCTTACAACATTATTCTCATTTTCTCATGGATTCATACCATGCAGGTAGTTCCTTTAATGTATCACCAATATCTGCAGCTATACCATGAAGGGGAAATTATAACTATTTCAGGGGATTCTCAACCTTTTTCTCATTACATAGCACTATCAGTTACTTCCCTAATTCTATTGATTTCCCTTCCACAGAGATGGTTGTTCTAGCTCAATCTGAGGCTCTCACCTCACAAGTTGATCCAACTACATTTACCCCTAACAATGATGGTGATTTAATATTAGTTTATCCTTTTGGTATATGGGAGATGTTGACCCATTCAACTAGTTTTGGGGAGTATGATCTTCAATAGGCCCTGTTGGTTTCAAACCTTCCTCTATCACCCAAATCATAGGGAAGGTCATGTCACAAATATCAACATCCTAGGGAGAATTTCCCCTTTGACACATTCACTCCTGGTGGTTTGCTAGATGATGAACAACTATTATGTAACTCTATGATACCACCTCCTAAAGATGAGATGGCATCATGCTACCAGGATCCTAAGTATGTAATTCCAAATAAAATTATGTACACCATGGGCTACCAAGGGTATGGTTATGGCACACATGAATAAGGAGTGTGGGAACTCTTCCAAAACCCCATAGAAGTGAGTGTAATTATGGTATTGGTCTTCACCATATGGATCTATTCAACCGAGTGTTATGCTACTTCTTCTGAATGTGAAGATAGTGAGTCGGGTTATGAAAGCAAAATAGATTCCTGGTGTAGTATTTATGAAGACCTTTCCTCCACAAATATCTTTCCCGATATGGATATAATGACCATATCCCCTACCTTACCTATCCCCATTCCCAAATTAAACCTTGTTTATCCTTCCTTGGTGAATTAGGACCAACAACAACATGTACTTGATAGACTTATTTGCAATGATGAATCTATTAGCGAGTTTATGGGTATACGAGATGACATACTGTAAGTGATCATAAAAAATGATTCTCCATCAACCTAGATGCATGCACATATTTTAGGGAGGAGGCTGAGTTTTGTGGTCATCAAAACAAAATAAAAAGAAAGAGCAAAATTTCCACATATAAAGTCTTGTAAAAAGAATAAGTCCAAGTATTATAGTGAAAACCTTTTTTTTAGGAACCGCGAGACAAACAAAAGGAAAAAGAAATATAAAAAAATTGACTTATCTAAGGGTGAAAATCTCATCAAGATGTCATTGGAAGAAGATCTTAATCTCCCCGATCCTAATTACATATAAGAAGAATCTAAACTTCTTGTCTAAGAGACCATTGAAGTCAACATTGGAATAGAATAAGTACCTCATATGGTTAAGTTAAGATCATCCCTCTCACTTCGAAATAGAAGAAATTTGTATAACTTTTGCATGAATTCACCAAAATATTTTCTTTGTCATACATAGACATATAGGACTTTATCTAGCATTGGTAGTTTATAATATTGTTATAAACCTAGATGCCAAACCCATTAAGAAAAAGTATAGGAAAATTCTTTTGTCCAAATTTCACATTCGTAATAAATTTAATCCAATAGATACTAAAGAAACTAACAACTTAGAAATGATAGAGGGTTAATGTTACCTCGAGATATGATACAAGCACTAGATGATTGATTCTCACTACTACTTGATATACTTGCAAAAATGGAACAAAGATGGATTAGATAGATATATGCGGGGTTACTCAGAAAATGTGGTTCCAAGTAGTGATTAGCTTCCTTTCATGAATGTCAACCCCCATTTTTCTTAGAAAAAGTGATGTAGAGGATGAAAGTTTAGAAAATGTAGAAACAAGATTATTACTAAATCGGAAATATGACAAAAATTGATCTAAAGGATAAATACATGAAAATAAATGTGAATTTATTGTTACATGGTCAGGTCAACGACAACCCGGACTTTGCAGAGGAAAGTTGACGGTGACTTGGGAGGGCAGATCTAGACTGTAAGATGAATAAGCAGACCTGAAAGGTCTGAATGCCAAATGGAGGATGATAGGAGCATGTGTATGCTGTGAGTAATTTGTAAGAAAGAACTAGAGATAGAAAACTATAGAAAATGGCTGAAAATAGTAGTAGAAGAAGTTTTTTTGTAAACTAGGCCTGAGTGGACAAAAGTGATCCGATCGGGTCAACAAAGTGACTATAGCAGAATTGGATAAAGCTGAAGATAAATGGATGAGAAAGATAAATTGCTAGGAAAAAGGATAAAGAGGAAGGTTTCTCAAGAATCTCTAATTTTTTTTGTTAATGGTTAGAACTTGTAAGAGATTAGACACAAGAAATACCCGGATAATATGATAAATAAATCAATAAAGCAATATCGTAATAATGATAAACATCATGATGAATGATCATAGGTGATGCAAGAAAACTAGAATGATGTCCGAAGGTATTTGGATATTTCGGGGATGTCCCATCATAGGGAAGGATTCTTATATCGTAAGAGATCCCAAAGATGCATGAATCTGATCTTGAATAGTAGGAAAGTAGATAGTTTTAAAGGGGTTGATGACGAGTAGGATGGGTTACCGCCGATTAGGGGCTAAGTTTCCCCTATGGGTTTTTTTTTGTGCTTTTGACAAGATTTTGGTGTTTTTAAATATTTGGTGAGTGCTTTAAATCAAATAGGTGAGATTAGGTTCCTTGGGGATGAATTTAAGTTAGTTAGGACATAAAAATAGATAGGATAAAAGCTAGAAACACAAGGTGATGTGTGTGTAGGATAAAAACATCCTAATTAGAAGGTTGGTTAGGGAAATGAATGAGGATTAATTAATTAATTAATGGGCATAAATATTAATGTGGATGGGATAATTGTGCATGTAATATATTAAATGATTAATTAATTAATGTCACTTAATTAATTACCAAGGATTGATAGGGAATTTAATTAAATAAGGGGGTGCTTAAATAAATATGTGCATGTAGGTGATGAGGGTATAGATACCAAATTTAGGTGTCTGTAATTTTCCCCCTTTTTTGAGTGGTTTGGGCTTGGAAGCCATGAGACAGAAACAAGAAGGATTGGACGAGGATAAAGGATTTATGATAACCTCCTCAAACGAGGGAATTATGACGTCAAAGGAAATCAATAATGCATTTGAAAAAAAAGGTAGATGAAAAGGGGTGGTGGGTGAAAAAATGATGGGTAAAATGATTACCAAGGCAAGATGCCCCAAGAAAAATGGATTTTTAATAATGATGAAAACTATGGTGGTGACTCCAATATCACATTGGTAGGGGAAAATTGTGGTCTCAATGGAGATACACAACAATGTTCTACAAACCAATGAGTGGGTGAAGATCACTACAATATGGATGCAGAAGGGATGACCAATGGGTCATGGGAAAGTCATCAAAGTATGTGCAACTATATGTGAAAAGTATGTGAAATCCTTTATACACAAGGAATTGAGTGAATAGGTATGCATCCATAAGGGACAAGGATGAATGATATGGTGCCCAATGGGACATGAAAAAATGGCCAATAAGGAAAAATGAAAAAGCAAGTGATGAAGTAAATGTTCCCTAAAGGGGAAAGGTATGGTCGAGAAGGTGGAAATGAAATATTCCCCAAGTGGGGAAAGGTATGGTCATAAAGGAAAAAAAAATAGAAAAAGGAAAAGTCAAATATGCCCCAAGTGGGGAAAAGTATGGCCACAAAGGTGGACTTTGATGAAAAATAATGGTGCCCCAAGGATGGGAACAAATATGGACATAATAGGTGGACTTGATATAATGAATGTGATGCCCAAATGGGAAGATGAACATGGCCTCAAAGGAGGACTTCGTGTGCAAATTGGATAAGATTATAAAATAAAATGCCCAAAAGAGGAGTGATTATAGCCACAAAAGGTGGACTTATGGAATAAATATCATTAACATTCCCGAAGGACAAAGAGATGGAAATGAACATGGACATGAAGAGTATGTATGCCCTAGAGGAGTGATTATAGTTTAAAATGTTGTAAGAAAAATGCCCGGAGGGAAGATAGAGATAACCACAAGTGCGAGACTTAATGGTCAATAATAGATGATGCCTTAGAAAGAGATGCGAGAAAGAGGGGAGAAAGCCCAAAATGGTTACTGCTAAGGCCATTTGACGGTGAATAAGGAAAATCGATAGAAACCCAAAGGATTCAATGGTGACTAGGTGTCATGGGTCATATAAGCATGGGGTTGGCCGACAATGCTCATTTTCACATGTAAACTTAATGAGAGAGAATGAAGTGAGAAAGAGATATTGAGGAAATGCAGGTTTTCAAAGCTATGGTGAAATGCCGAGGGTACAAAGGATGGTAAGTAACAAAAATCACACTATTTTTGATTTAGTTTCTTGTTTTATTTTTTATTTTTGAATTTTTTTATTAAAATTGGATGACACCAGGGGCGGTTGGTGGTGACCTGTGGGTTGACATTGACCCATCCCTAAGATAGGTGGAATGAACCTAAAATATGTCAATCATGTCATGGGTTTGTGTTTAGTAGGGTTAGATTAGATAGAATAGGTTTTAGATTGAGATTTGGATCAAACTTTGGATGGATTTTTGGATCAGAGGTCTAATGTATGCATGTTTTTCTTGTGATTATAGGCCAAAGAGACCCTATATCTGAGAGATCAGGTGCCAACTCTATATGAGCATATTAGAGGGAATGTGAAAAATGTTGAGTGGGATCATCTGTCTACAGTTGTACTAGGATGATTTAGACATTATTAGAGGTTCACACTAGATGTGGGGATTATGATTTCTTTGGTGGATAGGTGGGAAAGGAATACATGTTCAGAAAGGGTAGATGACTATCACCCTAGAGGATGTGTATTGGATTTTCATGTTGCCGATGCGGGGGGAACATATAGTTATCATTACTAGTGATGATAGATTAGTAGTTTTGATTACGCTTATTTGGAGTTGATGCACCCCAAATCAAGTTTTATTGAGGGGATTTTTCCTATGAGTAGAGGTATGAGGTCAGGGTAGCACACAACCGGTTGATTTGTATGATTATGATGATAATGTCCTACTATGATTTTTCGAACTCAAGAGGAGCTCATTTTATATGGACGTTGAATGGTGTAGTGGACAACATTTTTGATCACTAGACATTCTTTTCATTTGGGATGAACTTTTTAGATCAGATTTTCCATGAGCTATCTGGATATAGGGTGGGTAGGAGGTCAGGGTTGGATGTAGGATTATTACTACACTATTGGGACTATGAGCATATTGTTGTGATTAGGCCACCAAGGCTTACATGGGTCATAGGGGACCATATTTAGTTAGAGGTGGGATTTTTGAGATGGAGGGCCAACCAGGCCTTCAAAGATAAGGGCGAGAGAGGAGTGGACTGATATGTAGATCGGATTGTAGAGTTATATGTTGATTAGGTTATGTGATGACCATATTGGGATTTCCCCACCTATCTTGGTGTGGATGTGGAGCTAGTGGGGATGAGGAGGACAAGATTGGTATAGTGGAGATAATCGAAGATTATAGAGATCATTCAGTTTGATAGGGTGAGATGATAATTTGGGATTCATTTAGTTAGTGCCTCATGATCTAATTTTTTATAGGAGGGAGGAGATGGATAAAGATCTATCAAGTCCTACTATGGCGGATATGTTAGAGGAGGACGATGTGCCATATGATGATGATGACAATGTTGGAGTACGATCAAGACAATTTGATTGACATACGACATCATGGGCATCTTGGGGGTTGAGGAGGAAATAGAGGAGATGGAGATTGAGGTTGAGGTGGCTCTAGGAGGAGCGTGACAAAAAAATAGGAGAGGTTGTAGAGCACACTTGCATGCCGAGTTAGATCAGATGAGAGTAGAGAGGGATATAGCCTTACAATAGTGGGATGCGAAACACTTAGAGAGAGACCAAATTATTCAGGAGAGGGACCACTACCATAGGCAAAGGGAGGCCTACAGGGACCACTTTGGAGATTTGTCTACTATTGTAGTAATAAAGTCGAATAGTGGTGTTCAGAAGCACCACAGGATTAGGACAGATGGCACCCTTGACATGATTTATATGGATAGATACAAGGTGCTATCCATAGAGGCTAGATATTACGAGGGGATTTTGTTCGAGAAGCTGGAAAATACCTTGCACTATTGGGAGCATGTTCATAGGATGAAATCCGGAGGAGTGCGGCCATCTACGAGTACACCTAGTGTGGCATAACCACAATTATTAGAGGGAGGCCACGGGGGTGGAGGAGATGCATATGGATTGGGTGTTGTGCCTGCCTCTAGGAGATGAGGATTTAAGACCCTCGGATATATACTTTATATATTTTGATAGTAGTTCTTCTTTGAGGGAGCCCCCTGGAGGGCCATGATGTATTGATATTCATTTTTTTGGGGTTTGGAGCCCGATTTTGGTCTTCTTAAATTAGTGTTGAAGTGTTGGAGCTCGAACGGTTAAGTTTGGAGACTTTAGGAGCATTTTGCAGTCATTTTTGTGACATTGTTGTGTCGTCGATGTGTTGTCATTGTTAATATGTTGTTAATTGGTTGTTAATGTCGTGACTATTTTTCCAGCCATGGGAAGTTGAAAGATCATGACTTTCAAACTTCTAGGGTCAGCTTTAGGACTTCTTAAAAGGATTGTAATCCTATAAATAGAGGTGTTAGGGTATATTGTATATATCTTGAGTGTTCAAGAGGTCTTGAGTCTTAATGATCAAGAGGTGATCAAGAGTGATCAAGAGTGATCAAGGTTAAGAAATTGGGTGTCAATTGTGGTTTAGATGTGGTTTAGCATCTTTGGAATTTTGTTGTGAGTTCATAACTAAGAGAATACTGTGAGAGTTGTTTTACTCTTGTTGATAATAAAATATGATCAAGTTCTTGGTGGACATAGCCCACATTGGGTGAACCACGTTAAATCTTGTCTTGTCTTCTTTTGTGCATTATTTATAGATGTTGTTTTATTTCGCAAGTATAATTCTCGCTATATAGTTTCCTACTATTGTGGTTTGAGGAATTGTTTCCGCATATTTTTTCTCTAATTCCTAAAAATTGGTATCAGATATTTGGTGGTTTTTTCTCAAGTTTTAAATCACAGGGAAAGTTTATCTTGAGTGGGAGCTATGGAAGATGAGGGAAGAGCGAGGTTGAGAAGTTCAATGGGCGTAACTTTGGTTTGTGGAAGATGTAAATGGAGGATTACCTATATTAGAAGGACCTCCATGTTCCTTTGTCTAGAAAATTAAGGAAACCTATAGCCATGTTGGATGAGGATTGGGAGTTTTGGATAGAAAGGAGCTTGGGTAATTCATTTATGCCTTGCATCTTCGGTTGCTTTCAACATATCGTAGGAGAATACCACAGAAGGTCTCATGAGTGCGTTGGGGAAGTTATATGAAAAATCCTCTACCTCTAATAAAATATTTTTGATGAAAAATTTATTTAATATAAAGATGTCTGAGAATGGTTCTATTGCTTGATCATTTGAATGAATTTAATACAATTGTGAGTATGTTAAACTCGGTAAAAATTGACTTTGATGATGAGGTCAAGGCTTTGTTGATTTTGTGCTCCTTACCAGATAGTTGGGACAACTTGGTTATGGTTGTAAGTAATTCAATCTCTAATAACTCAAAGCTGAAGTTTGAGGATGTAATAGGTGTGATCCTAAGTGAGGAAATGCAAAGGAAGAGCACCGAAGATTCTTCTACTTCTAGAAATGATTTGACGGTGGAGAGCAAAGGGAGACAAAAGAATAGAGGGAAAGGTAATCGTGGGAAGTCGAATGATAATGAAAGGTCAAAGTCCAATAGTAACTTAGAATGTTAGCATTGTGGGAAGGTTGGTCATGCTAAGAAAGACTGTTGGGCTCTTCAGGATAAGAAGAATAAGGAGGAAACTAAAGAGGTAAATTTGGTAGTAGGTGATGTTTGTCAAGATGCCTTAATTCTTTCTTTAGATAATATTGTTGAATCTTGGGTGTTAGATTCAGGGCTTCTTTCCATGCCACCCCACATAGACATTACTTTACTGATTTTGTTCAAGGTGATTTTGGACATGTATATCTTGGTGATGATGAACCATGCAACATAGTAGGGAAAGGTTGTGTTTAGGTGAAAATGTAGAATGGGAACACATGGCTACTTAAGGATGTTAGGCATGTGCCTAAGTTGAGGTAGAACTTGATATCAACGGACAACTGGGTAGTGATGGTCTGTATGGTTAGTTTTATAGTGGATTCTTGGAAGGTTACCAAGGGAGCTCTTGTGGTTGCAAGAGGTAAGAAAAATGGTACTTTGTATTTAACCAGTGGTGCTGATTATTGCAATTTAGTTGCTGCAAATGGAGATGTAACTTTGTGGCACCAGAGACTCAATCATATGAGTCATAAGGGCATGCAGATTATAAAGGACAGGTTTCCCGGATTAAAGGAGTTAGATTTGGAATTCTGTGAGGACTATGTTTATGGGAAACAGAAGTGGGTGAGATTCCTCAAGGTTAGACCTACTAGGAAGGAGGGTAAGTTAGATTTAGTGCATACAGATGTATGGGGGCCAGCTAAGGTAAAATATATTGGTGGTTCATGTTATTATGTCACTTTCATTGATGATGCAACTAGAAAAGTTTGGGTATATTGCATTAGAAAGAAATATGATGTGTTTGAAACTTTCAAAAGATGGAAAGCCTTGGTTGAGAATGAAATAGGTCTCAAGTTGAAATGTCTTAGGTCGGATAATGGAGGGGAATATTGCAGCAATGAATTTCTTGATTACTTGTTCGGTAAATGGGATCCGTAGGCAAAGAATGGTTCCAAATACTCCACAGAAAATGGAGTGTCAGAGAGAATGAACAAGACAATCATGGAGTGTGCTAGGTGCATGAGGTTACATGCGGGGTTATCACTCATGTTTTGGGTGGAAGTGGTAAGCATAGCTATTTATTTGATTAATAGAGGACCCTCTATGGATTTGGATGGAGGTATACCTAAGGAGGCTTGGTCTGGTAAGAAAATTGATTACTCATTTCTTAGAGTATTTGGATGTGAGGTATTTGTTCACATTGATAAATATGATAGGACCAAGTTAGAGGCTAATTCTGAGAAATGCACCTTTGTTGGATATGGTGAAGATGACTTTGGTTTCCATGTTTGGAGTCTTAAAGACAAGAAAATATTTTGGTCTAGAGATATTGTCTTTAATGAAAAATTCATGTATAAAGATCAACAGGTGAACAGAAAGAAGAATCAAAGACATAATACACAGTGTTAGAGGACATTGTAGACATCAAGGTGTCCAAGGGGATGGTTCAAGTACAACATGTTCCGACACAGCCAGTTCAGGTACTTACTCATTAGGAACCCCAAACTCTTGAGGTGAGGTCTTCTAGGGTAAGAAGGGAGCCTGAACAATTTACTCCATCTTTGAATTATTTATTACTCAATGATAGTGGAGAGCCAAAATTATTTGAGAGAAGCAAACAGTGGATGCCAGAAAAGTGGGATCGTGCCATGGATGAAGAGCATAGATCTCATATGGAAAACCGCACTTAGGATCTCGTGAGCTACCCGAGTACAAGAAACCATTGCAGAACAAGTGGGTGTATAGAATAAAATAGGAAGATGGAGGAAGGAAATGATAGAAGGCCTAATTGGTGGTCAAAGGATTTTCATAGAAGAAAGGTATAGACTTTGATGAATTTTTTTCTTCGGTTGTTAAAATGACTTATATTAGGACTGTTCTTGGTTTAGTTGTAGTAGAAGACTTGCACTTAGAATAGTTGGATGTGAAGACTGCATTCCTTCAGGGTGTTTTGGAGGAGGAATTATACATGTAGTAGCCATATGGTTATGAGGTCAAAGGGAAGGAGAGGTTAGTGTGCAAATTGAAGAAGAGCTTATATGGCCTAAAACAAGCTCCACGATAGTGGTACATGAAGTTTGATAGTTTTATGCAGGAGCAAGGTTACTCCAAGTGTCACACAAACCATTATGTGCTGTATGTAGATGATATGCTTGTTACAGGAAGAACATGCAAGAAAAAAGCTACTCAAGAAGCGCTAGGTGACTCCTTTGCTATGAAGTATTTGTGGAAAGAAAAAAATCCTTGGTATGAGAATAACTCGTAATGAAGGAGAGAGGAAGCTTGTATTATCTCAAGAAGAGTACATAAAGAAGGTCTTGGAGAGGTTTAGTATGCAGATGTTAAACTGGTTGGTACTCCTTTGGCAAGTCACTTTAAATTATCAAAGGAGCAGAGTCCCAAGACTAAGGAGGATAGAATCCAGATGTCCAGGGTACCATACTCATTAGTAGTTGGTAGCTTGATGTATGCTATGGTATGCACTAGGCCTAACATTTCCCATGCAGTGGGAGTAGTGAGCAGGTTTATGAGTGATCCGTGAGAGAGCAATGATAGGGAAGTAAAGTGGATCCTTCAGTATTTGAGAGGGACCATGGGAGCAGCATTGTGTTTTGGTGGATCGGACACTACATTATGTGGTTATGTAGATTTGGACATGGCAGGAGATTTGGATAGTAGGAGGAGCATGACAGTTATGTATTTACGGTTGGTGATACAATGGTGAGTTGGATTTCATGGTTACAAAAGGTTGTGGCTTTGTCAACCACAGAGGCTGAGTATGTTGCTACCACAGAGGCAAGCAAGGAGATGATTTGGCTACAATAGTTTCTTGATGAGTTGGGTCATAAGTAGGAAGTTGGGAGACTACACAGTGATAGTCAGAGCACTATTCATTTAGCGAAGAACTCTACTTTCCACTCTAGGACGAAGCACATTCAGCTGAGATATCATTTCATCAGGGTAGCTTTGGAAGAAGATAAGTTGAAGCTGGAAAAGATTCATACCAATCAGAATCCTGTAGATATGATGACCAAGGTGGTCACAAGGGAGAAGTTGAAGTTGTGTTCAACTTTGATTGGCCTTCATGGTTGATAATGAAGGGTTAAGAACTTTTCTCAGTGGAAACAGTCTCCAAGTGGGAGATTTTTGGGGTGTGGAGCATGTTTTTGGTCTTCTTGAATCAGTGTTGAAGTGTTGGAGTTCAAATGGTTAAGTTTGGAGACTTCAGAGCATTCTACAGTCGTTTACTATGACCTTGATGTGTTGTCGTTATGTCATTGTTAATATGTTGTTAATTGGTTGTTAACGTCATGAATGTTTTTCCAACCATGGGAAGTTGAAAGATTACGACTTCAAACTTATAGGGTCGGCTTTAGGACATCTTAAAAGAATTGTAATCCTATAAAAAGAGGTGTTAGGGTATCTTGTAGATATCTTGAGTGTTCAAGAGGTCTTGAGTCTTAATGATCAAGAGATGATCAAGAGTGATCAAGGTTAAGAAATTGGGTTTCAATTGTGGTTTAGATGTGGTTTATTATCTTTGGAATTCTTTGTGAGTTCATAACTAAGAGAAGACTGTGAGATTTATTTTACTCTTGTTGATGATAAAATTTGAGCAAGTTCTTAGTGGACGTAGCCCACATTGGGTGAACCACGTTAAATCTTGTCTTGTCTTCTTTTGTGCATTATTTATATATGTTATTTTATTTCGTAAGTATAATTTTTCTATATAGTTTCCTACTATTGTGGTTTGAAGAATTGTTTCCGCATATTTGCTCTCTAATTCCTAACATTATTTTATATGATATATGGTTTGGTCATGGATTATCATGTGTTCATTATGTGATGTGATGGATTTTAATTTTATATGATGATGATTTTAGATTATATGTCATGATGATGGCTTTTAGATTAGATGTGATGGTGATTTTAGATTGTATATCATGATGATGGATTTTTAGATTAGATGTGATGGTGATTTTATATTGTATGTTTGTTTTATATTTGATGATGATGATGAAATAAATATATGATTAGATGTTCATTTAGATGTGCATGTGTATGGATGATGATATAAATGTGGGATGTGGTAACATGTTTTGTGCTTAAATTTGATCATGATGATTAGAATGTATATGAGTAAGATGTGATGGAAACAAATTAAGAATGAATGTGATTAATGATAAATATGTTGTAAGATAGATAAATAACATATATGTTATTGAGATGAAGAAATATGTGAAAGACAGATAAAATATGATTAGGATAAAAACATGCCTTGCAAAAGTGGAAACCTATAGGTGAGAACAAAACTACATTATAACGCGGAACGTACAAGGAAAATATGCCTCCAACCACATTGGAGCTAAACAAAAAGGGGATCCAAGTAACACAAGGCACGTGTGAGGAAAACTAACACTAGCAAATAACCAATGATAATTAGTCATTTCATATATCAAAAGGAATCAATGGATGAGATTACCTCATAAACGTAATTTTGACATAGAAAAGGGGTTTGAGATGAAACTTGTACAAGGAAAGATGGTTCTCCAAAAGTGGCATTCCCTACACTATGCCCTAACTTTGGGAAGGGGAAAGAGAAAGTTAATAAATGTGGGAAGATTTCTTAGGATGCTGATAAAATGGAAGGTTGATCAATGTAGGAAGCCTTCAAATGCCATAAGGAGTAGCCATCCTTCGAGGGTATGGTCTACTTTATAAAAAATGTAGATGGAAAGAATAATGTATGATAGCCGTCCTTCGAGGGATCAATCTATTTATTTGATTTTGATTTTAATTTCATGCTTTTGATTTTTCTTACATGAACAACTATCCTTTAAGGGATCAGTATATTTTTGATAATTTAGAATTTTGATTTAAAAATCCATGAATTTTTTATTTTACATGGGAGAGAGCTGGGACTAGTTAAGTGGACCACTTAGGAGGGGATAAAGAGTGTACAAGAGACACCCCTGGACCCTTTTCATGGTTCCAATAGGTGAATGAGAGGGTGATGGATGAAATGATCATGGAGTTCCTACTAAAGGAGAGAACCTATCCATAAGGAATATGCTACAGGTAGAGCCATGGGGCCCATATTTAAGGTCACATCTAGGTAGTGATAGAAGACCACATAATTCCAAATCATCATGATGAGATATGGAAGGGGATGAGATGGAGGAACGATCTCGAGGACATTACTAAGGACACATTGGTAAATGCACTAGCAATAGAATGGTCATAAGTGTTATGCATTAAGTGGTTCCTCTTCCGATTTATTGTCAAGGGAGGCCAAATGATAAGATCCCGACCCATACTTATGTGTAATAGTGTATGGTCCAATCAAGTTAGGCAAAATCTTTTCACGTAGGCTCCTTTATAGAGTGATATCATTATGATAAAGTTACAAGGACGTTGATGTTAATGTCCCATTAGGAATATGGGAGAAGTGAAAATAAGAGCAAGTGTTTCCTATGAGGAAAGTGAATGGTACATGTTTAAGATGAATAAATGGTCCCCCTAGAGGGACACGATTAATCAAGATTAAATGAGATGAGTTAAGTAAAGATTATGAAATAGGTGTCGCAATGGTGGATTTAAAGCCATGGTGCTTCCAAAGGGAACACATATATAGCCACAAAGGTGGTAGTAGGAAGAGGGGATGAAAGTATAATTAGATAAACCAAGCTAGATGAGATAAGATGATGCCGAATATGGAAAGGAACTAATATGTAAACAAACAAGTCCTAGAAAGAAGTCCCCTTAGCGTAGGAGGATGAATCAATGAAGACGAGAAGAAAGATGCTAAAGGATTGATAACGGGAAAAAGGATGTTCCCCTAGCAAAAGGGATGTGGATAAGATAGTGGATGTCAAAGGATATGGATGTTAGGAAGATGGTGTATCAAGGAAAATAGTATCGATGAACAAGGGAGGACCCTTGTCAAGAGGAGTGATGGGAGATGATGTAGATGGGTGAAGAGACCCGGAAGTTGATAAAATGGAGACATGGTAAAAGGGATTGGATGGGATATGGATGAAACAGTAGATGGAGAAGGGGACTCATCAAGGAGGTCTTGTTTCTCAATAATATCATGGATAATAGTCTGAAGGGCCTTAAAATTCTCGGTGTCATGGCCTGGAGTGCGATGATAAACATAGATGTAATAGGGATTAAACCATGAGGGCTTCAGATGGTTTGGGTCAAAGGCTCTGATAGGTGGGAGAATACGGTAAAATTTTGAAGAAAATTTTGGAGGACCTCCATATATGATTTGATGTGGGCACCAGGGAAGGTTCTATAAGATGGTGTAGATGGTGATGGTGAAGGTGGATTGGGTCGAGGTCTAGGTAGTCAAGAATAAGATGGAATGCTGGATGATTTAGGCCTGGATAGCTAGATAATTGGAGGTATTTTTGATGAAGAGAATGGATCTAAGAGAGAATCAACTATTTGGATGGGCTCATTGGTCACTATAGAGGATGGGATCCTAAGATAGGGGGATGCATCCCAAGGATGGAAGATGTAGATTTGGTCTTGATAGGAGGGATGTCGATCTTCTTGTGAGGATGCTAAAGGGATCGTTGTGGGAGGATACTAATGTTTCTAGATTTGGATTATCGAGGAGTACCCTTGGTAGGGATAACAAGGATTTTGATAGGTGGATCAAAAGATGGGATTGTGGCTAATGGAGAAAGTTTTTTTTACATGATTTTTATAGGGAGGATGGGAATTGGTTTGATATGGTAACGTTTGGTCATGTAGATGAGACAAGAGGATCACCTATGGTAGATGCAAGTTGAAGTGCTCTCCAATATTGCTCAAATGATCTATGTAATGCCCCATTCCTTGTTCTTCTTTTTCTTCTTCGACGATCATGTGCTAAGCGTTTAATGTTGTTGTGCTCCTACCGATCCTTCCCGGCTTCACCTTTTTATTACCTTGTTAAGGAAAAAATATTTTCTCGAATTCGATAGGTGGTTTGAATGATGACTTGATGTTGTTAGGGCGTGACCAACTAGAGGGAACACCTACATAATAATAATTATTCTTTCAAATTGTCGATTCTTGCTATTATTGTTTTGGTCAAGCTTAAATGTTGGTCCTTGTTAATACGAGTAATAAAGTATTATTAAGTTGTAATAATAATAGTAATAAAAATAATAGTAATATTATTATTTTGATTAGTGATTTTATTGTTTGGATTGGTCACCTCGGTCCGCGCAAAGAAGACGGTCTCTTGTTGTGATGTCATGGTCGGTCCTTGTCCTGCGTTCGGTTTCGAACTCCTACCACTAGTTCTACCTTGGCCGATCGAGTCTCCTCTCGTATTGTTTTTTTATGTATACCTATTTTAATGAGAAGATTTGGATGCTTTCACCCACATTGGAAATTTTTGTTGGCATCCCACCATTTCATGGAAATGTGTTTGTTTGGATATCTAGTCACCGAGCTCATGTGGTGTAATGGCTATGGCCAATTCCAGAATGTAGTGCCACTTGTCATTGCACCAGGATGGTATCTCATTTTTCCTGTCTTTGGATTACTGTTAAGATTTTTTTAATTATTTGTTTCATTTTAGGGTTTTTATGTTCTTTAGTTAAAAAAAAAAAATAAATAAAATAAAAGAGTTAAATTTAAAAGGCCCGTGAATTAAGGTGGAATTTTAAAAAGAAAATAAAAAATAAAAAAAGAGGGGCGCTAGGGCTCTTTATCAGATTTTTCTTCCTTTTTGGATAGAGCAGCCACCACCACCATGGGAAAGGAGCTCTGAACCTATTCTACACATACACCAGAGGTCGAAGGAGTGTAAGAGATAGGAGATTTTATCTCGATGTCATTGTTGGAACAATTTGATAGCCATGTGTGCAAACTGTGGAAGCATTTACGCATCACATGAACTGATTGACTGAAATCCTCAAATCAATGTGCGTGAGTGCATTTTTTTTTTTCAAAGAAATTCCTCGCCTAATGTCATCTCATGGGGTGCCATGGTTGTGGTCAACATCCTCCCACCCTCTCTGTAAAAAAGGTTCCCAGACACTGCGCGTGGACTTCTATCAATGCATAGAGGGGTTTTGTTAGATGTTGTAGTTACAAATGCTTTGATGGACGCATATGAGGCTATGCCATTTTAGGCCTCCACACCCATTTATGCTAGAGATAGATTTGGGTTGGGTTGCTTCTTAAACTGTTGTTGCCCTTCACTGCTTTCCAGAGCCAATGGTAGAGATGACGATAAAGAAACACCCTTTCCAGCGATAATCTCAGACCGTGGCAAACTATGAGTATTGGAACAGGGTATGAACAATAGAATCTGGTTTTTTTGTAAGATTTTGTACTTGCAAGTGTCATAGTTGATATGCGTGAAAAATGTGGAAGTGTGTCATAGTTGGTATGTATGAAAAATGTGGAAGTGTATTCAAGGCATGTGAATTGTTTGACAAAATGCCTCAGATATTTCATCTCATGGAATGCAATGGTTTCAGGGTATTCATAGATGAGCTTGTTGTAAAGGCCTTTGAAACTTTGAAGGAAATGTATTTGGTAGTTGTAAAGCAACACTTAACAACATTTTCCAACACCCTCTCAGCTGCGCCAAAATAAGTGTTTTAAATTGGGTATGGACATCCTTCAAAGAATTATGGAAAAGGGTTTTTTGACATTTTATACAGTTGGAGAAAAGCATACACACAGGGTAGGAGAAATATTTGACAAAATTCCTCAAAGAAATGTGGTCTCATGGAGTGCCATGATTGCAGGATATGCACAAAATGGATTTGTTGAAAAGGCGTGTGAACTGTTTGACATAGAAAATGTAGTCTCATGGATCGGGATGACTACTTGAAAGCACAAAATGGTTTTTTTTTATGAGACATGGGTGCACAACGAATGGCTTGGGTTTGCACATGACTATCTAGCATCATGTGGCAATAATGGTGGTCTCAACGGATCATGAGTGTAAACCACTTGGAGCCCCTTATACCCATTTTGCTCATCGTTTCCAGGCATGGTTCATTTTCCCTTACCTCTCATAATTTTCATGTTTTAGTTCTCTTTTGCAACTTAATAGAATTTTAAAATATTAGGATTTTAATACCGTTAAATGTTTATTTCAACTCATTGACAATGAAATGTCAAGTCAAAACTCACTAAATAAAAATAACCCATTTGCATTAAAACATGAACTCCCACCCTCATTCTGAGGTGATGTAGAAAACATCCTACCCAACTGAATCGCTACAACATTATTTTATCGACCAGAAGAAATTGACTTCCCAGTAATACCATTGATCATCTCCTGGTTTAAATAGTTAATTTTTGCACTTTTTGGAGTCTCATTTAGTACACTTCGTAACTCAAAAATGAAATGTTAAGCTTCAATCATGTACCTTGTTATGTGAGGAGTTACCTTGACCTCCTGGAATGAACTCCGAACAAACAAATGTGATCTTTTTAACGCTATTATAGGACCCTTTACACCGGGTTTACGAGTAGAAATATGTTAAATCTAGAAAGTTGGCTTTCATTTTGAACCACCATTTGAAACCTGGATAGAGAAACTATTTACCATCTTCACAAACCTCTTGTTTTTATACTAGACAATTGCATGGAACATTCAATTTAGGGAAAATCACTTTTCTCGTATAGTTTGACAAAACCAATTTTTAGGCCTCTCTCCGTCATAGTTTGTTGAGGTCAAACTAGACCAATTTTGACTTGTCACTCCAGAAAACTTGTCGCTATGTTTGAAAATGGTTTTCTAGTTCTCAATCTCGTCGACTCTGATGAATTCTGCTTATATAGGGGAACTTGTAGGAATTTTCTTATTACGTGCTCATCCATCAAATGTCATTTATGGATGTGGTTTTCTTTGGACTTTGAGCTAACTTTTGTTCATTTGCAACCGGGTCAGCTATGACCAAGAGTAGCTGAAAACTAATCGCCAAACGTAAACCGCTTGGTTTTTCCCAATTCCATCGGGCCGCTTTGAACTCTTGGTATATCTAGGGACACGTAGAAAGTTAATTGTGGTGTGCATTCTCATTGGAAGATAACTTTTGGAAGTGGTTTCTTAGCCTTCGAGCCCATTTTGAACGTTTTGTAGCTAGTAAGAAAATGTAAAAAAATAAAAGCTATGTGACCTCGTCGGGTTGTCAAACCACCTTGAAACTTTTAACACATGTAAATAACTATTTAAAAATCTATCATGTAACTTTTTGTGTGAAATAGAAATTTTGACAAATGGTGTTTTCTCTCTCTTCCCTTCTCTTTCTCTCCTGGGTTACAAAATGAAGTGAAATGAAATGCATTGAATACATGTATCTAAAATTTTTCTCTCGCTTGCAAAATATAATTATTATTATATGTAAATGGGAAAACTAAAAATGATAATTATGTTAGATTAGGGTGGATGCCATGCCAACGAATTATCACTGATATCATGCTCACATGGTTTTGTAGGATGACAGAATGATGACGAAAAGGTGATGTGTAATTCATTTATTTATCTTTGTAATTTATATAGTTCATTGTTAAATGAATAAATGTATAATGTTGTCTCATGTTACAGACTATTATATTTGATAATTTGTTGATATGTATGAGATGTTGGTTTCAAGGACATCTAGGAAATGTGTATTTAATCCTAGGTTCAATTTTGATTCTTAGTACACATGGTAAAAAGGGTTTGTTATTTATATAAGTAAAATGAAATTGAAGTGATATCTTGTTGTGCATATTTAGTGTTCAATAAATGATTAATGAGTCATCTTGGACATTCATACTTTGTAAATGTAATAAAGATATTTCATCAAAACACTCTACCCTTGTTAAACATCAGGACATAACTTCTTTTTCATGTGCGATACTCCTTACCGTAGAAGACATTGAAAACCATAGAATGAACTTAAACTCGCACTCGATGGAACCTCCGAGTTTGAGTAAACAAGAGCCCAAGAATGGGTTGATCATCTTAGTCAATATGATAGTGACATTGCCATAAAATTGGTGGATAGGAGTGACACAAACCAAACTTTATTTGGAGTATGTGGAGCTAAATCCTCCTTCGTATCCTCAGTGACTATCTTGTCTTCCAAATATAGATTTAAAATTAATTTTCTTCTTTGAATGAGATCCTGTTCGATCCGTGATGACATAGATGGAGGTTGTGGCTTAGTTGTTCTAGGTCTTAAACTCTCATTAATGAACTCCTTAGCTCCGCTCAATCAAATGTGTTACCTTGGGTTACCTCAAGATAACACCTTGGTCATTTCTGGAAGGTGGTTTGGCATAAATTTTTCCTCTCACTTAAAAAAATATATAGTTGAGGGGTAGACCCTTAAGTGAAGTCGGGATTAATCAAAACCCATTGATTTAGATGTTAACTTAGGATTCATGTGTAGCTTCAAGTCTCTTAATCATATATGTCTTCGTGGAGGTTAGACAAACCATTTCGTAACTCTTTTTATAAGACAATGCTTGTAATAAGACCATAATGTGATGTAGAAAATTAAGCATGTAAGACTAAAAATGAGAGTGGAGGTTCGTAATAATGCCACTCTTGAAGTCCTTATAACTCAATTAAATATATGCATTTGTTTCAAAGAATATGAATTTCCTTTGTGTAATCAACCTTCGAGAAAAAAAAAACATATATAAAACAAAATGGAATTTCTCAATTCATTTAATTAGAAGAACTAACCCTTGATCGGGTATGTTTTCGGTAAAAGCTATCTCACATCTAAATCTCCGTTAAAACCTAATATCACTATATGGACACCAAGTCACATCTACTAGAGTTGTAAAAGTAAAAAGATAGACATTGAATATATGTTCGAGAAGAATATTCTTCACATAAGAACAAGATAATTAAGTATTTTGTACGTAATTGAACTAAGCCAAATAAGTATGCAAGTTATGGAAACTTTTGTAAAGAATAAGAAACCAACTTAAAAGGGTGTATGATAATTTAACCACGATATGAACTTAAAACCTATCGGTGGACAAACAAGAAATTTGTCCTTGCACAATAATGTTCTTGGAATGTTAATCGTAACTATTATACAATTAAATAAAAGATGTGTTGTGAGTTTGCCTATCCTTGAGTATTCTTTCTATGGTTGGGGCATTGCTAGTATTCGTCGTGGCATTAACATGCTTATGTTGCTTTCATGTGTCTATGTGAGTCGATGACTTATGACTTATGAGTTTTTATACTTGAAGCCCATGTTGTGTTGCGTGTAGTGAGTAATGTAAGTCAAAAAAATTTATCCCGGTATTTTAACCGTTGTGATTGTGTGTGTAAAATTAGGGCATTGCATATGGTATCCATGTGGAGGTTCATGCTCTCAAACCTCTGGGGCAGATTGGAGTTGTGATGGTGTTGCATGATGGTGGTGGATATTGGAAGAGTAATGTGATATAAGCGTGATGTGAACTATGTCGTAATTGTGAAATTGTGAATGCACATGTTGTGTATGTCACTTAGTGTGTATTTGTTATCTTATTGATGTGCTTGTGATGAGAGTATTCACTCTCTATGTTGTTGATTCAATGGGGGATTCGGGTGTAATGTATTGCCTTGTTGTTTTTGAACAGAATGTTATTATGGATTGTTGAGGGTTAGAACATTTTGGCATTATGTGATGTGAAGGTGTATTGATGTATTGCATGACAAAATTTATGTAAAGTGAATCACATTTCATCATGATGTCATCACCGTATTGTGATTAGTTGTGTGCATCATTGTGTTGTATTGTAATTGACTATATGTTGTAATATTAGACATTTTGTTCGTCATACTTATGATTTGTGTAATATGTAATGATTTACGTCATGATTTAGGGGCATATGGTGAGTGTATGATCCCTATGGTATAGTGATTGCACTCTAGTTGTAGAATGTGGTAATGTGATGTATCGTAACTCATGAAAGTAATGATTGTGTTATACCCTGTATATAAATACCATGTGTAAGATGTTATGGTTAATGTGCATGAATCACCATTGTGTTAGTGATGTAGTTATGTGTATGTTGTGAACCTTACACTAGATGACCCTAAGGGGATAAAATGTCAAGAGTGTATGTGTGGAGAGAGGAGGTGTGGACCAGGTTTTCATAATCTTGAGCTGAGTACAAGTGAGGAAGTGGAGTCTTGTAAAGACTGAAAACCCACTTCTATCTGTTTAGTATACTTCGAGCTTGCTCAATATATTGTGGGTGCGCACCACCTTAGGCTCAACTTATGCAACTAGAGTTCCCTGCTCTTTCTTATTGGATTGTTCATTGGAAAATCCTATGTGATTTTGACTATGTTGATCCTTGTGGGAGTATGGAGGAATGATTCAGAAGAGATGATGACAGTTACATTATTTGATATACTCATTTCTAGTTACATGTATATTTTTACGAGCTGAGGCTCAATGTCCGAGTGCTAGCAACTCGATGAGTACCCCTTTGGTGGCGGTATGAGGCCACATAGTGATTGTAATGTGCTATTTTCTCAATACATATTTTATTCGTAAATTAATCTTTATCTCTTTTAGCTAGAACCAATTGTTTTCTTGATTGACATGTTCTTATATTTTGGGCATTTATTTGAGTGTTGCATTAACATTTGGATTTTTCACTAACCATGGCTAATTAGCCATTTGTTCTTCTTAGTTTTATAACTTTCTTTTCATATTTAAAAGTTTTGTAGCCTAGCCCAAGGCTTTTGATTTTTCCACTTGGCATTTGAATGGATTGTTATGTTGGTTCTAATGTCACAATGTGTTGGAATACGGTCATAGGATTAACCATGGAGTGGTTGAACCTATGGACCCGCTTCATTGTATTGGGGTACGCCCTAAGGAGTTATAGATAACTAGCGGGTTGTTGAACCAAAAGTTATTATGTCACTTGGGTTGGGGGTGACGGGGTTCTATGTGCCTGGGCCATAGGATGACCCAACCTCATTAAAAGGAGAAAGGAGACAGGGCCTCTATGGTTGAATGACCCGGCTTGGTTTTGACACTACAATTCTTTCTCTATGAGAGGTATATGGAGATTATTTGGTGATGGTTTAGGAGGTATTTGGAGTTATTTCTTGATATTTTGTGATGTGTGGAGTTGGTATAATGAGTTATGTGTACTCTTGTGAGTCTCGTTAGACATTGTTATGATTGAGGCTTGACTCTCCCCTTGGTTGGTATGGACTATTGGATATTGTCTTGGCACTATGTTGGTACAGTCATGGTTTTCTTTGGGTCTTGTGATACTCGTTGTATATGTATCAGTGTGATGATTATGTTTGTCAGTCATATGTGTGTACTAGATCTATGTCTAGGATGTAATTGTTGGAAATTCTTTTCTATGTGGACTACTTGTTGTCATTCCATGGAGGAATTAAAAGACCCTGTGATATGATACAATCATGAAAGTAGGCAGCAAGATGTCTCATGGGTTGTTGTGTTATGTTAAGTTTTGTGTGACCTTTTGATGTTAGTTATTGTTGGGCACCCATGCACTTAAGACAACTGAAAAAATTCTGAACAATGAATATTATAATCTTGAGATAAGAAATACTATAAAAGAAAATGCTAACTAAGTAATAAGGTAAACTGGAACTACCAATCTTCACAGAACCTTGAAAGTTAAAATTTCTACCTGATGTTCCTAGGGCCACCCCGTGGCCATGACTTTGTGTCTGAAATCTTAACCTTAGAGCGTGCCTTCGCCATATTCGTCCCTTGTTGCTTACCTTTCTCTTTCTTCATTGTATGTCACATCGAGGACGATGCTTTCTTAAGGGGAGGAGAATGTAATGCCCCATTCCTCGTTCTTCTTTTTCTTCTTCGACGACTGTGTTGCTAAGCGTTTAACGTTGTTGTGCTCCTGCTGATCCTTGTTGGCTTCACCTTTTCGATTACCCTGTTAAGGAAAAATATCTTCTCGAATTCGATAGGTGGTTTGAATGATGACTTGATGTTGTTAGAGTGTGACCAACTAGAGGGATCACCCACGTAATAATAATTATTCTTTCGAATTGTCGATTCCTACTATTATTGTTTTGGTCAAGCTTAAATGTTGGTCCTTATTAATACGAGTAATAAAGTATTATTAAGTTGTAATAATAATAGTAATAAAAATAATAGTAATATTATTATTTTGATTAGCAATTTTATTGTTTGGATTGGTCACCTTGGTCCGCACAAAGAAGACGGTCTCTTGTTGTGACACCATGGTCGGTCCTTGTCCTGTGTCCGGTTTCAAACTCCTACCACTAGTTCTACCTTGGCCGATCGAGTCTCCTCTCGTATTGTTTTTTTTTATGTATACCTATTTTAATGAGAAGATTTGGATGCTTTCACCCACGTTGGAAATTTTTGTTGGCGTCCCACCATTTCATGGAAATGTGTTTGTTTGGATATCTAGTCACCGAGCTCATGTGGTGTAATGGCTATGGCCAATTCTAGAATGTAGTGCCACTTGTCATTGCACCAGGATGGTATCTCCTTTTTCCCGTCTTTGGATTACTATTAATCTTTTTTAAAATTATTTGTTTCATTTTAGGGTTTTTATGTTCTTTAGTTAAAACAAACAAATAAATAAATAAAATAAAAGAGTTAAATTTAAAAGGCCCGTGAATTAGGGCGGATTTTTAAAAAGAAAAAAATTTAAAAATAGGGGCGCTAGGGCTCCTTATTAGATTTTTCTTCCTTTTTGGACAGAGCAGTCACCACTGCCATGGGAAAGGAGCTCAATCTATTTTGTGCATATAGCAAAGGTCAAAGGAAGCGTAAGAGATAGGAGAGTTTTCTGATGTTGTTGTTGGAAATAGTTTGATAGCCATGCATGCAAAACATGGAAGCATTTGTGCAACACATGAACTGTTTGACTGAAATCCTCAAATCAATGTGCATGAGGGCATTTTTTTAGTTGTTCAAAGAAATGCCTCGCCGGATGTCTTCTCATGGGGTGCCATGGTTGTGGCAAAAATCCTCCTAGCATGTGTCAAACAAAAACTCACCCACTTGTGTGGACTTCTATCAACACATAGAGGGGTTTTGTCAGATGTTGTAGTTGCAAATGATTTGATGGATGCATATGAGGCTATGCCATTTTAGGCCTCCACACCCATTTATGCTGGAGATAGATTTGGGTTTGGTTGCTTCTTAAGATGTTGTTTCCTTTGTTACTTTCTAGAGCCAAAGTGGTAGAGATGCTGATAAAGAAACACCTTTTCCAGCATAATCTTAGACCGTGGCAAAATATGAGTATTGGAACAGGGTATGAACAATAGAATCTAGTTTTTTTGTAAGATTTTGTACTTGCAAGTGTCATAGTTGATATGCGTGAAAAATGTGGAAGTGTGTCATAGTTGGTATGTATGAAAAATGTGGAAGTGTATTCAAGGCATGTGAATTGTTTGACAAAATGCCTCAGATATTTCATCTCATGGAATGCAATGGTTTCAGGGTATTCATAGATGAGCTTGTTGTAAAGGCCTTTGAAACTTTGAAGGAAATGTATTTGGCAGTTGTAAAGCAACACTTAACAACCTTTTCCAACACCCTCTCAGTTGTGCCAAAATAAGTGTTTTAAATTGGGTATGGACATCCTTCAAAGAATTATGGAAAAGGGTTTTTGACATTTTATACAGTTGGAGAAAAGCATACACATAAGGTAGGAGAAATATTTGACAAAATGCCTCAAAGAAATGTGGTCTCATGGAGTGCCATGATTGTAGGATATGCACAAAATGGATTTGTTGAAAAGGCGTGTGAACTGTTTGACATAGAAAATGTGGTCTCATGGATCGGGATGACTACTTGAAAGCACAAAATGTTTTTTTTGATGAGACATGGGTGCACAACGAATGGCTTGGTTTGCACGTGACTATCTGGCATCATGTGGCAATAATGGTGGTCTCAACGATCACGAGTGTAAACCACTTGGAGCCCCTTATACCCGTTTCACTCATTGTTTCCAGGCATGGTTCATCTTCCCTTACCTCTCATAATTCTCGTGTTTTAGTTATCTTTTGCAACTTAATAGAATTTTAAAATATTAGGATTTTAATACCGTTAAATGTTTATTTCAACTCGTTGTAAAACAATGAAATGTCGTGTCGAAACTCACTAAGTCAAAATAACCCGTTTGCATTAAAACATGAACTTCCACCCTCATTCTGAGGTGATGTAGAAAATGTCCTACCCAACTGAATCGATACAACATTTTTTTATCGACCAGAAGAAATTGACTTCCCAGTAATACCGTTGATCATCTCCTAGTTTAAATAGTTAATTTTTGCACTTTTCGAGACTCATTTAGTACCCTTCGTAACTCTAAAAATGAGATGTTAAGCTTCATTCGTGTACCTTGTTATGTGAGCAGTTACCTTGACCTCATGGAATGACCTCAAAGTAACATAGGTGATGTTTTTGATGCTTTTATAGGAGCCTTGTTACACTAGTTTATAGTAGTAGAAAGTTGTTAAATCTAAAGTTGGCTTTCGCTTTGAACCGCCATTTGAAACATGGATAGAGAAACTATTTCCGTGTTCGCAAACCTTAGTGTTTATACTAGAAAATTGAATGGAACATTTAACTTAGGTAAAATAATTTTTTTGGATAGTTTGGAAAATCCATTTTGTAGGCCTCTGGTGTAGTTTGACGAGGTCAAACAGGACCAATTTTGACTTGTCTCTCTAAAAAAATTGTCACCGTTTGAAAATGGTTTTATAGTTCTTAATCTCATCGACTCGAGGAATTCTCCTTATATAGGAGAACTTGTAGGAAGTGTCTCATTTTGTGCTCATCCATCAAATGTCAGTTATGGATGTGGTTTTCTGGACCTTTGAGTTAACTTTTGTTCATTTGCAACTAGGTCAATTTATGACTGAGTAGCCCCGAAAACTAATCGCCAAACGTAAACCGCTTTTTTTTTCCCAATTTCGTCAGCTTGCTTTGAACTCTTGGTATATCTAGGGACATGTAGAAAGTTAATCGTGGTGTGCGTTCTCATTGGAAGATAACTTTTGGAAGCATTTTCTTAGCCTTCGAGCCCATTTTGAATGTTTTTGTAGCTAGTAAGAAAATGTAAAAAATAGAAAGCTGTGGGACCCTCGTCGGGTTGTCAAACCACCCTGGAACTTTTAACACATGCAAATAACTATTTAAAAATCTATAGTGTAACTTGTTGTGTGAAATATAACTTTTGAAAAATGGTGTTTTCTCTCTCTTCCCTTCTCTTTCTCTCTCCTGGGTTACAAAATGAAGTGAAATGAAATGCATTGAATACATGTCTCTAAACTTTTTCTCTCGCTTGCAAATTGTAATTATTATTATATGTAAATGGGAAAACTGAAAAATGATAATTATGTTAGATTAGGGTGGATGCCATGCCAGTGAATTATCATTGATATCATGCTCACGTGGTTTTACAGGATGAAAGAATGATGACGAAAAGGTGATGTGTAATTCATTTATTTATCTTTGTAATTTATATAGTTCATTGTTAAATGAATAAATGTATAATGTTGTCTCATGTTACAGACTGTTATATTTGATAATTTGTTGATATGTATGAGATGTTGGTTTCAAGGACATCTAGGAAATGTGCATTTAATCTTAGGTTCAATTTTGATTCATAGTACACATGGTAAAAAGGGTTTGATATTTATATAAGGTAAATGAAATTGAAGTAATATCTTGTAGTGCATATTTAGTGTTCAATAAATGTTAAACGAGTCATCTTGGGCATTCATACTTTGTAAATGTAATAAAGAGATTTAATCAAAACACTCTACCCTTGTTCAACATTGGGACATAACTTGTTTTTCATGTGCGATACTCCTTACCGTAGTAGACATTGAAAACCGTATAATGAACTTAAACTCGCACTCGATGGAACCTCATAGTTTGAGTAAACAAGAGCCAAATAATGGGTTGATCATCTTAGTCATTATGGATAGTGACATTGCCATAAACTTGGTGGATAGGAGTGACATAGTCAAACTTTATTTGGAGTATGTGGAGCTAACTCCTCCTTCATATCCTTATGGACTATCTTGTCTTCTAAAGATAGATTTAAAATTAATTTTCTTCTTCTAATGAGATCCTTGTTGATCCATAAGACATAGATGGAGGTTGTGACTTAGTTGTTCTAGGTCTTAAACTCTCATTAATGAACTCCTTAGCTCCACTCTACCAAATGTGTTACCTTGGGTTCCCTTAACATAACACTTTGGTCCTTTCTAGAAGGTGGTTTATCATAAATTTGTCCTCTCGCTTAAAACACATATATAGTTGAGGGGTAGACCCTTAGGTGAAGCTGGGATTAATAAAAAATTTAGTTGATTTAGATGTTAACTTAGGATTCGTGTGTAGCTTCAAGTCTCTTAATCATATATGTCTTCAAGAGGTTAGAAAACCATTTTATAACTATTTTTACAAGACTCGCTTGTAATAAGGCCATAATGTGACGTAGAAAATTAAGCATGTAAGACTAAAAATAAGAGTGGAGGTTCGAGACTAATGCCACTATTGAAGTCCTTATAACTTAATTAAATATATGCATTTGTTTCAAAGAATATGAATTGCCTTGGTGTAATCAACCTTCAAGAAAACAAAATACATATATAAAACAAAATGGAATTTCTCAATTCATTTAATTAGAATAACTAACCCTTGATCGGGTATGTTTTCTATAAAAATCTATCTCACATCTAAATCTCTTTTAAAACCTAATATCACTATATGGACACCAAGTCACATCCACTTGAGTTGTAAGAGTAAAAAGGTAGACATTGAATATATGTTCGAGAAGAATATTCTTCACATAAGAACAAGATAATTAAGTATTTTGTACGCATTTGAACTAAGCCAAATAAGTATGCAAGTTATGGAAACTTTTGTAAAGAATAAGAAACCAACTTAAAAGGGGTGAATGATAATTTAACCACGGTATGAACTTAAGAACCTGTCGGTGGAAAAACGAGAAATTTTTCCTTTCACAATAATATTCTTAGAATGTTAATCGTAACTAAAATACAATTAAAGAAAAGATGTGTTGTGGGTTTTCCTATCCTTGAGTCTTCTTTCTGTGGTTAGGGCATTTCTAGTATTCGTTCATTGGGAAAAGTGTGGCATCGACATGCCTATGTTATTTTCATGTGTTTTGTGAGTCGATGACTTATGTGATTGTCGTTGCGAGTCAAGTTTCTATACTTGAAGCCCATGATGTGTTGCGTGTAGTGAGCAATGTAAGTCAAAAATAAATTATCCCGGCATTTAAATATTGTAATTGTGTGTGTGAAATGAGAGCACTACAATCTAGGTGGTGTAGAAGAAGAAGGGGATAATGGGGATGTGGTCATGATAGTTGATGTGGTAGGTGTGGGTAGAAGCACAGAAAGAGGAGCCAATATGGAATCCAAGGACGATACGATAGGAAAAGGTAAAAGAGATGTGTAAGAGGGAACAAGATCTAGTGTAGTGGATTGAGTGGATTTAGGTATAGAATCAATAGTAGGAGTAGATGTGAGGGTTTCTTGACAATGCAGCTTCTAATAAGTGATTAGATTCATTCACTTATGTCAACCCACATTTGTTTAGAAAAAGTGATGTAAAGGATGAAATTATAGAAACATGAATATTACTAAATCTGAAAGATGATAAAAATTATGTAAAGGATAATTAGATGAAAATATATGTAAATTGATTGTTACATGGTTTGAGTAGATGGAAATCCAGTGATGCGCAGGCAGGTTGAGTCGATTTTGGTGACTCGGGAGGGTAGATCTAGACTATAAGATGAATATGCAGACTGAAAGCTCAATGTCAACTAGGAGGATGATAAGATCCTATGTATGCTATGAGTAATCTGTAGGAAAGAACCAGAGATATAAATCCATAGGAAATGACTGAAAATAACAATAGAAGAAGTTTGTTTGGAAAAATGGGCCCGAGTTGAGGGTGACTTGATTGATTCAAAGAACGATCGTAGCAAGATTAGATGAAGCCAAGGATAAATGGATGAGAAAGATAACCTACAAGAAAAATGGACAAAGAGGAAGGTTTTTAAAGAAGCTCTGAGTCTTGATATTGATGGTTTAAAACTGCAAGAGATTAGATACAATAAATACCTAGATAATATAATAAAAATTTGAATAAAGCAATATGGTGATAATGATAAACCTCACGAAAGATGATTGTGGGAGATGCAATCATGTTGAAAAGATGTCTAGAAGTTCTATGGATGTTTCATGGATGTTCCAACGCTGGGAAGGATGGTTAACTCATAAGAGAGCTTGAAGTTACATGAATCTAATCTTAAATAGAAGGAAAAAGTTAGTTTTAAAGGGGTCGATGATGACTAGGATGGGTCAACCTTGATTGTGGGGAAATTTTCCCCTCTTGGATTTTTTTGTGTGCTTTTTATGGGATTTTAGTGTTTTTAAGGATTGGGAAAGTGATTTAAAGAAAGTATGTGGGATTAGGTTTCTTGGGGATGAATTTAAGTTAGTTAGGGCATAAAAATAGATAGGATAAAAGCTAGAAAAGAAAGGTGATGTGTGTATAGGATAAAAGCATCCTAATTAGAAGGTTGGTTAGGGAAATGGATGAGGATTAATTAATTAATGGGCATAAATATTAATGTGGATGGGATAATTGGGCATGTAATATATTAAATGATTAATTAATTAATGTCACTTAATTAATTAATGAGGATTGGGAGGGAATTTAATTAAATAAGGGGGATGATTGAATAAATATGTGCACGTGGGCGATGAGGGTATAAATACCGAATTTAGGTGTCTAAAAATGCATCCTTGTGGTGGCCTTATTGGTCAAGGAGGAGCTAGAAAGACTATTAGGCGTAGGCTTCATTCATCCTATCGACTTCTCGAGTGGATATAAAATGTTATACCTTTGTAGAAAAATCTAGTGGGTATCGAATTTGTACGGATTTTATAGACATAAAAAAATATTTTCCTAAAGCCAACTTTCCTCTTCCTAATGTCAACATGATTGTCGATTCTAAAACTGGTTATGAAATTCTATCACTCATGGATGGATTTTCTAGTTACAATCAAATCAAGATTATGGAGGAGGACTAACATAAGACAAATTTCCCGACCCTTTGGGGAACTTTTCTTAGCATAATTTAGCATAGGCATATTTATTGCATTTTATTGCATTGTCTTTTATTTAATAATGTGCAACATGTGCACTCTAGTCTAGTGACTTGCATTCAATATTGTTATGTTGGATAACATTCAATATTGGTATTAGTAGTAATTACATGTGCATGTGAGATGGGTCTTATCATCTCGTAGTTGGTGCCTGATAGGGTGTCATGTCTATCCATATGAGGCTGTCTAATATCTATAAATATTATAGCTCTTGCATTGTTATGTAATCTGATTTCATGATCAATAATATTTGTGAGGCTTTCGTCCCTCTTTGGTCATTGCAATATTATTCTATTCTATCATTTGGTATCTAAGCTATACCATTATTATCATTTGGTATCAGAGCAGGTTCTATCCAAGCAAGGTCAAGAGGATCACTATTGGAGAGGATCCATTGAGAAGAAGATTTGCATCAAAAGCGAGCCATCAAGCATCCCGCAGCTTCCATTCCTTCCAAGCATCCCTCAACTAAAATTTAACCTATCCACTTATTTGGAAGGTAATTTTTTTGATTAGTCATTAGCATAGCCAATTGATCCAATATATTGGTGGAATATTTTAGATTTGGAGATCTTTAAAAAAAAGGAGAAAGATGTTGAAAAAAATTTGTAGATCTAAAAAAAAAAAAGATTTGTGAAAAAAAAAGATCTTAAAAAAAGGAGAGAGATCTTGAAAAAATTACAGATCTAAAAAAAAAAAAGAGATCAGATCTAAAAAAAAAAAAAAAAATCAGATCTGAAAGTGGAGGTGTGAAGAATTCGGGAGCAAAGGTCAAGCAGTCCGGCAACAAAATTTCAGTAGATATCTCTTAGAAAAAAGGACATAAATTTTTCATACAATGTCAGATTGATGTACTGGTTTTATTTCTGGAAAGATAAGAAGGAGACACAAAACTTTGAAGTTTACATCATCTTCAAATTTGGCCTCTACATATGACGAAAAGTTTGTACAAGTCGGATCATTTTTTCTGAAAAAAATCAGATCTAGCTAGTAAATTGGTAAGATCTCAAAAACTAAGATTTCGATTCTTCTAAAATTTTGTGGGTTTCAAGAAAAATATTGTATGATGCTACTGTAAAATTTTTAGAAAAACTTAGATCACGGTTTGTGAGAAAAGGTGAAAACAATATTCAGATTGTTTGTTTGGATCTTAGGAACAAACAGGTCAGCGGTTCGATTCCCACTCTCTCCATATTTTTTATTAAATTATTTTTTTTAGAAAATTTGGAGAAATTACTAAATTTTGGGAGATTTCTAAATTTAGAAGCTCACCAAACACATTTAGAGCCACCGCTAAATTTAGCGGAAAAACACCTATTGGGGGGTAAAAAATATTTTTGGCTTAAATTGTGTATTTTGTGATTCTAGACTCTTTTTTATAAAGAGAGGGGACACAAAAAACTTCATTTTGATGTAATTTTGGAGCATTTTGTACTAATATTGGTGCATAAAGTTGAAAAGAAAAAAAAAGTGCAAATTTTTTATTTTATGTTTGGTTCTATCACACGAGATCTTTGATCTCATAGCAGCGTTCGGTATATACGGTGCCTCTGGGAAGCGCTTATGGGTGATGCCGTCGCGACTACTACTGCACTTAACGCCTAACACATCTTCCTAAACGTTGTCTAGGCATCGACCCTATAAAATCGATGGGGAGTAATAAGATCACAATACACACACATTTGAGCCCTCCCATCTATTTGTGCTTGCACAAACCCCTCTCTCGTACTATCTACGTACCACGTACTAAATTATTTCACGTGCGTTAACACCTCTTTCCGTACTAACGGGTATATTGAAAGGGTGATCTTCTTCCACATACCGATGGGTATATCGGAAGGGAGTGTATATAGAAAGGTTTGGTATATCGGCTTGATGGTATATTGAGAGGGAGACCATAAACCTGGAGTGATAAGAGCCTTACCCTTTGTCAGAAATTCAAAGTTTCAGAAATTTAGATTACAGAAATGGGTGCACAAGCACCAAAGTTCTTCTTTCCAGATTCACAACTACTTAGAGGAGACAACTATGCTTGCATGGAAACCGAAGATCAAGATGTTACTTGAGTTTGAAGACCTATGGATAGTTGTAGATGGAAAAACAACAAGATCACTTGATGATGGAAGACAACAAGTTCAATTTGATAGGGCCAATCAAAAGGCCAAGTTGATCATCTTGTTTAGCGTAATGGATGATGTGCAACCCCACATTAGAGATGCCACATCGCCAAGGATGCATGGGATAAGTTGAGCACAATCTATGAGGAAAAGAACAAGAATGCCATCCTCAACCTACTATCACAACTGCATACTCTCAAGTTCAAGCACAATGAGAAGGTTGAAGTTTTTTTGAGACGAGTTGCTACTTTGAGGGCATCTCTATTGGCATTGGGAAAAGAGATAAGTGATGAAGACCTCGTACCAATTGTGTTGCGAGCACTTCCTCCTTCCTATAGAATCTTTGTGACAACTATCAATATGAGTGAACACATAGTCACCTTTGAGAAGTTGGTCAATCTACTCCAACAAGAAGAGGCAATGAACAACAAAGATCATGAAGATGAGCAAGCACTATCTTCCAATCATAAAGGAAAGGGGAAATTTCAGTCCAATCACAAGAAGTCCCAACAAAATCAAAGTCAACAAAGGGACCAAAGTCAACGAGACAACACCAAGAAGTGTCCCATTTGCAATAGAGGGGGACATGACATCAAAGATTGTTGGTACAATTCCTACAAAAAGGGTTCATCAAGCAATTCAAAACCCAATAACCAACAGGGTAACAACAATTCAAATAAAGGGAAGTCCAACAACAACAACAATCAAGGGTAGAAAAATGGTAATTGGAAAAGAAAACCCAAACAACAAGGGTACATTTCCGAACATGAGGATGATTCAGATGAAGGACACCACATGTATTCTGCTCAATTTGATGAAGAAACCAAGTCCACACAAGATATCTGGTATGTTGACTTGGGTGCAACTCGACACATGACTGGATGTAAGGATTGGTTCTACACACTACGTGACTCACCTAACAAGAACCATGTGTCATTAGGTGATGACTCATCATACAGTGTTAAGGGGATTGGAAACATTTCACTACCTCTTGGAAAGCATGACTGCAAAATCACAAATGTATTGTATGTACCTAGGTTGACCAAAGAATTTGCTATCGCTAGTCAACTCCTTGACCATAAATTGAAGTTGGATTTTGACAGTAATAATGGAGAAAAAGTGTGCTTGATAAGAGATAAGTCAAGAGGTTCCAAGATTGTAGCAAGAGCCTCCAATGTGGGATGCATGTTCCAACTTGATTTTGTCCATAAGGATGATTAAGCTTTAGTGGCCAAAGACACACAATCTACAGAACTATGGCATCGCAGATATGGTCACATCAGTTTTGGCTATCTCCAAACACTTCAAAAGGGAAACATGGTGAAAGGATTTCCTACACTCAAGCACAACACTGACAAGTGTCACAATTGCCTAGCTGGAAAGCAACATAGAGTACCCTTCCAGAAGAACACATATAGAGCTAAGAGAAAGCTTGATTTGGTGCACACCGATATTTGCGGGCCCATGCAACCAAGTCATTCTAGATTTCAATACTTCATGCTTTGTGTTGATGACTACTCAAGAAAGATGTGGATATATTGTCTAAGAAACAAGAGTCAAGCCTTTGAGACATTTCAAAAGTTCAAAGCACTTGTTGAGAATGAAGTTGGTTGCAAGATCAAAACTCTCTGCTCAGATCGAGGGGGGGAATTCACAAGCAATGAGTTCAAGACTTACCTGGAAGCTCATGGGATTTGTAAATAAATGCCTCCTACTCACACACCACAATAGAATGGTATAGTTGAGAGAAGGAATCATACTATCATGGAAATGGTGCGATGTATGATTAACGACTTAGGTTTAACAAAGACATTTTGGGCAGAAGCTGCAAGAACTGCAGTCTATTTGTTGAATAGAGTGCCCACAGTAGCTCTTGAAGGAGTGACACCTCAAGAAGCATGGTCAAATCAAAACCATCAATTTCACACCTAAGAGTATTTGGGTGTAAAGCTAGCATGCACATACCCAACAAGAACAGGAACAAGTTGGATATGAAAGCTGAGAAACTGATATTCATTGGATACAGTGAAGAAGAACTTGGGTATAGATTATGGGATCCAAAAGCAAAGAAAGTATACACAAGTAGGGATGTTTAGTTCTTTGAGAAGAAACAAGTAAATGCTCCACTCAACGACTCAACAAACATGCAGAATACACCTCTTGTGAAGACAAAATTTGATGTTCCCACTGAATATGACAGTGATGAATTGGATGATGGTGAAAAATTGGATCCACCACAAGCCAATGGAATAGCTAAGAAGTTACCTAAATGGTATACTCAATTAATAAGAGATGCAAATTTGGATGAAGCACCTAGCACATCATCCAATCCTAGACCTAGAACTCACAGTCAAGCTCGTGAAGAGGTCAATTATGCCCTAATGAGAAGAGTTGTTGAAACAATTGAGCCATCTATAGTTCAGGAAGCCCTACAATAAAAATCTTGGAAATATGCCATGGATTCAGAGTATCAGTCAGTGATGAAGAACAACACATGGCAACTTGTCAACCTTCCACCAGGGAAGAAACCCTTTGGATGCAGATGGATATTCAAGACTAAGTACAAGAAGAACGACAACTTCTTCTTGACAGGATATTCAGATTCAGATCATGCAGGAAACATGGATGATAGGAAGTCAACATCAGGCTTCGTCTTCTTTATGGGATCTGGACCGATATCATGGGGAAGCAAGAAACAAAACTTTGTTTCTCACTCTTCTATAGAAGCAGAGTATCGAGCTGCAGGTGAAGCTATTTGTGAAGCAATATGGCTACGCCGAATACTGGAAGGAATTGGTCTACCACAACAGAAATCTACTCTAGTATATGTTGATAATGAAGGAGTTCTGAAGCTTGTTCGCAATCTAGTATTTCATGAGAGAACCAAGCATATTGAAGTACATGTTCATTTCATACGTGAGCATGTCTTGAAGCACAACATACAGCTCCAGTTCTGTCCTACAGCTGAACAGAAGGCATATGTTTTCACTAAGTCACTTGCACGTGACAAATTCACACTGTTCAGAGAGTTCCTCTCCACTTCATTAGAAACTATGCAAAATTAAGGGGGGGAATGTTAGCATAATTTAGCATAGGCATATTTATTACATTTTATTGCATTGTCTTTTATTTAATAATGTGCAACATGTGCACTCTAGTCTAGTGACTTGCATTCAATATCATTATGTTGGATAACATTCAATATTGGTATTAGTAGTAATTACATGTGCATTTGAGATGGGTCTTATCATCTCGTAGTTGGTGCCCGATAGGGTGTCATGTCTATCCGTATGAGGCAGTCTAATATCTATAAATATTATAGCTCTTGCATTGTTATGTAATCTGATTTCATGATCAATAATATTTGTGAGGCTTCGTCCCTCTTTGGTCATTGCAATCTTATTCTATTTTATCATTTGGTATCTAAGCTATACCATTATTATCAACTTTTTGTTACCAAGTCACGCCCTTTGGCCTCAACAATTCAGAGCAACTTATCGTTGGGAAATGAAATTCATCTTTCATGATATTATCAATGAAATAATGAAATATTATGTAGATGTCATTTTGGGCAAGTTCACAACAAGAGAGGATATTTCAAATTTTCTATGGTGCATATTTTAGCATCTAAGGGACTACGAGTCTTTTTAAACCCAAATAAATGTGTCTTTGGCATGATATTAGGAAATTGCTAGTATTTATGATATCATAGAGGGAATAGAAGTAGACCCAACAAAGGTCTCGGCCATCACAGATTTACCTCCTATAAACATCAAACAACTGCACAACTTACGGGGAAAATACAAGCAATCAGGAGATTTTTCCCAACTCACAGATAAGTGTCACACATTTACACATCTTCTCAAGAAATATGTCAACTTTTTATGGGGTCCAAAACAACAAAAGCATTTTCTTTGCTAAAATAATATCTTTTAAGACCCCTATGCTATTGACACCTCATGCAGGCATACCATTACTATTATATATTGCTTCTACACAATTTACAATTGGAGCACTCTTGGCCCAATATGATAGAGAGCAGAGGGAAAAATATATGTACTATCTAAGTTGGACATTGATTGCTTATGAGATAAATTATCTAAATCGAGAAATCATGATTGGTTGTAGTTTTTCCTTTCAAAAACTATGTCATTATTTGTTAAACAAAAAGGTCAAGCTTATCTCAAAGGTGGACCCACTGAAATATCTATTGTCAAAACCAGCACTTACAAGATGGATGACCAATTGGATCATCCTACTCAAAGTGAATTTGACATAGAATTTGTCCATCGAAATCAATCAAGGGGCAGGTACTTGGTAGATCAATTAGTTGAAGCCCCTCTACCAGGAATAAAACCATTGAGTCTGGAACTTCCAAATGCTTCACTCATGTATATCGAGGAGTCCATATTATGGCACATGTCTTTTGATGGATCCTTCACATTTCATGGTTCAGGAGTAGGAGTTTTGCTTATAACTCCTTCAAGGGACTTGATCCCACAAGCTTTCAAAATAGGATTCCCATGCACAAACAACATAGCGGAATATGAAGCTCTCCTTACAAGGCTTGAGATATCTATATGTTATGACATTAGGAAGCTCAACATGACTAGAGATTCTATGTTGATTATCAAGTAGTTCATAAATGAGTATAAAGTTAAGGATGAAAAACTCATTCCTTACAAAAATGGTTGATACATTAAAGGATTACTTTGTGTAGATCACTTTTGAACAAACTCTTCGATTAAACAATCGAGTAGCAGATGCCATGGAAACAATGGGTTATTTTCTAACCATACCACTTGGAAAAAATGATATACCATTCTTTATGGATCACTTGCGACACCAAACATACGATATACCTTATTCATGTCTCGGTATGTGAATTTTTTCATCCCTATTCACCCTGGTACTATGATATTTTCAACTACCTTAATGATGGAACCTTCCCACCTGACATTTCCCTCTCTAATAAACAAAACCTCATCTAACATATAGCCTTATACACCTTACTTGGGAGCACTCTCTATCGTAGAGGGTATGATGGGAATCTGTTGTGTTGTCTTAACATTGATGAATCTATCTTAGCAATTAAAGAGGTTCACAAAGGTATCTGTGGGGCTCATACCAATGGCATAGTTCTAGCTAAGAAGATACTAAGAGTAGGATACTATTGTCTTAACATGGAAAATGATTGTTGTAAGTATGTAAATAAGTGTTTGTTGTGTTAAAAGTATGACAATCTGATTCATGCGTCGATGTAATCCTTGTAGCCTATTACAACATCATGGCCTTTCTCAAAGTGGGGGATCGATCTCATAGGAAAGATTACCCCAACATCATCTGATAGACACATGTTCATTATAACTACCACTGAGTACTTTATAAAGTGGGTACAACATTTTCCTTTCACGTATATTAGAGGTGCGCAGATATCCAAGTTTTTATAATGAACCATATATTTTTTCATTATGACATCCCTTCTGCCCTTGTCACAAATAATGGCAAATATTTTAAGAATAAAACTTTGAAGGTGTTATGAAAATGTTTTAAAATCACTCTCAAGTACTGCACCCCCTATTATCCCAATGGTAATGGATAGGATGAGGCCACCAATAAAACCCTTTTCTATATCATGGAGAAGATGGTGAATAAAATCGGTTGTAATTGGCATCTGTAGATTCACCCAGCCCTCTAGGCATACAAAACATCCATCCACACCCCTACTGGTGCAACTCCATATTCCTTAGTATTCGGAACTGAATCCATTTTACCTCTTGAGATCAAGCTCCCATCTTTGCATATAGAATTGAGAGAGTATCTAGATAAAGAGGAGGATTATAGAGTGGATCAGCTAGCAGAGTTAGAGTTATTGGATGAGAAGAGACTTCACACCCTTGATCACCTAAAAGTGTATCATAACCGAGTGTGTAAAATTTATAACAAAATAATGTTTCCTCACCAGTTTGAGGTAGGAGACCTTGTGATGAAGGAGAATTAGTTCAATACCACAAAGGAACATGAGAAGAAAGGAAAGTTCAAGCCAAACTGGTTAGGGCCATATGTTGTGGTTGCTAAATTTTATTCAAGTGCATACAAGATTTCCTACTTTGATGGTGATAAAATCAAGGAACCCATGAATGCTATACATCTCAAGCAGTTTAATACTTGAGTATGGGGTTCCTAAAAAATTATAAAAATAAAATAAAGAAGTATAAATACAGAAACGAAAAGATAAATCAATGCATCTAAGTGTGAAAACCATGCAATTTAGGCATTTTGGGAAATTAATTTGGTGAAAATGGGTTTCGCGCCGTTGGAGGGTCCATTGTTCACAAGCATATTCAAATATATGATTATGATGGCTTTATCCTAGGCTAGTCCTTTCCTATCTTTGAGATACTTTTGAGCCTATCCCTCTTGGCCTTGATCCAGCTGATCCAATTTTTGTGTAAAGGGTTTTCCTTTGTATATTACCATCTCATGCTAGGGGTAACTTTTCATCTTCAATTCTTGAACATATGCATGGAATTCTACCCTTGTACATATCATCTAACGTTGGGAGCATCCACATTTATTTGTTTCCTTGCACATAACTTTAGAAAAATTTGAAAAAAAAAAAAAAAACATGTGTATGAATTTTTTAAAATTCCTAAACACTCGAATAGGTTTCATATAAAACTCCAAAACAATAAAAAATTGTCTTGAGATACTACCAAAACAACGTAAAAAGTCTCAAAACTATCCCGCAAAAACAAAGTAGTAGTTTTCTTACTTTAGTTGTTTGTTTGTACATAGTTTTGATTACCTTCCATATTCGTGTTGCATGAATTAATTTGATTCATTGGTTTCCTTAGATTGAGCATTACTTTAATCTATTTTTAATTTCATTTTAGTTCATTTTATCTTGCATACTTGTATATAAATTGTGTGATTAGATTAGATTTTATTTTAACTTGTGTTTATTGTTTTCTTGTACATTTTGTTATCATCTCATCATCAATATCATCTATCATCACATCTATACATCATATATCAAAAAATTCTAAGTCTACATCAAACATGTATGCTAAGCTAATCATCATACCGTATCATCAATGGGGCAAGAGGGGTTGTGCTAATCACATTCTATCCCCCCACACCAATATCAAAAATAAAAACATGGTCTAATCAAAGTATCTCATCAACATGCAATGTGATATCATCAAATTAATATCTCATAATCAAACAAAATGTGATAAAAACATACATCATAATAAAGTCATCATCATATATCATCATAATAACAAATTTCCATGTACAAAATCATGTGTCTTGATACATATTAGATACAATATGCCATCATGGGCATGGGTAAAAATGTGCCTTCAATCACGAGGCATAATAAAAAACAATATATAAAGTACATATGTACAAAAGTGTGCCTTCATATTGAGGTGTACATCAAAAATATACATCAAGTACATCAATAAAATGAGTCATCCATGACTCTCTCCCATGTATGGATTGCGAGGTCTTCCACTAGGCGGGGTAGTTGCTATGATGGACCCGTGGAAGGCACTTTGCACTATGATGTGCTCCACTTTGTCTTGACCTTATTAATGGTGACATCCTCTATGATATAGATCTAGATCTTCTATTAGGTAGCTCACTAAAAGGAGTGGCTCTTTGTCCCTCTAGGATGTCCTAATGGTAAAAATCCTGTAGTAAGTTGCCTCACCAATGGTTGTCATTAATTCTACTAATATGTCATGCATCCCAACTACTGTGGATTCACGCCGCAGAGCTTAACACTCTCATTTCAATCTTCCTATATATGCATGATAATGTTTCCACTCTACATTCCAGTGAGTCCTTTTTAGATCTAGCTGATCCCTCTTAGCCTACAACTATGCCCTCTCCATGACTATTTGATCTCTCTCTAAAGCAATTTGGTCCTCTCTAATGGCCTCAAGCTATAGGGATATCACCTACTCTATTGCTAAAGGTACCCAACTCCTCGACACCTTATATATCCTCTCCATCTCCCCATCCCCTCCATCTCCCGGTGGAATGTGTGGTAGGATCATATGAGGTGGTGATAAAGGTCCCTGAGGAATCTATAATGGAAACAAAAATGGCATCTTTGGAGCTTATACCTATGGCTCTACCACTACCTAATGCTACTACAACCACATGTCATTGCTAATAATTTTTTTGGTACCTATGGGGCCTACAACTCCCCTATGGTCGACATTTACCCTTATATATATTAGCCTCTCCATCTCCCCCCCTGCATCCCCTCCATCTCTTGGTGGAATGTGTAATAGTATATGATCATAGATAATAAGAGGTGATAAACTACACCCAAGGCCGGGGATCAAAGACCCAAATCCCAATATGAGGAATCTCTAATGGATCTCATCACAGAAAGATGAGACAAACTTTGGACCTATCTAATCTATACCACTCAAGGATGTAGTCTCTTCTCCCAATAATGAAGTTCTCACACTATTTTGAGCTCAATAATGTCCTCGGCCACTGATGATACAACCTATATGGCATGTCATGTAATCATATGAGGTTATTCTCATAAAAAGTTACTTGTTGTCCCATATTCCCAAAAACGTCATCATTATCTAGAACCCATGATGGATGGATCATCGATAACTTGAGCTTGCAATGCTTCTACCATATCATGTCGATATGATCCTAGCCCATAATTAAACTAAACATCTACTAACCATGGTAAGCTATCGTCAAATGTGTACAAATGGGCTAGACTTCCCCCATAATACCCTCCCCATGGATAAGTGCTATATCACTACTCTAAAATGAGAACTATCTCGTCAAATAAATATGCCACTAACAAGAGCATTAGATATACTAGCACCCATACAAGCCGCTAATTTACAAACATCTAGTAATGTCAATTTGCATACATACCCCAAAGAGGTCTATCTCACTACTCTAAACATCTCATAAATACTCAAACATTATGGCCATGGTGGCCATCATAAGTAACCAACTGACCCTAAATATGCACTCTCAAAATGTACCAGACATCCTCTAGTGTGACACTCATCTCGCCTGTCGAAGGTAAAACGTCGACTCTCATTCCGCCATCTCTCAACTAAGGTTGTGAGAAAGCTATGGTCAAAGTGATCTATGGAATGCAAGCCACATGTGAAAGACCTTTCACATCCAGTGTAATCTCCAAATAGATGAGATCCCATCATGAAAATGTGGCCTCATAGGCCCTCAACCACCCATGCCAATCTCATGTCTTCAATCGGGGTCAACCAATCTACAAAATAGGCCTAAACACTCATTAACATCATTTTCTTATACAAATCATCATTTAATTTATTCTATTAAAGCTCTAAGTTTTTCTACAAACTTCCTAAATGTTTCTAAGGTCATTCAAAATTTCCCTTTTCCTGCTAACGCACCCATGGAAATGTTAGTGTGCCCATTTTGACACTAGCGCACCCTTGCACTAGCACCCCCCTTACGCACCAACACCTACATTTTTGCATAGGCACACCTCCTTTTCCCCCAACCATGGTTGGATGTCAACATGTCTGTTATGATGCTAATGTGCCCTAACTAGCGCCTATGCAGATGCACCGGTGTTTTTACACACAGTGCATCCATCCATTCACCATCTCATGCTAACATGATTTTGGCATCCATACATAGATGCATATGCGCACTTTCATGCCAATTCTAACCCCGTGAATGCATGTGTGCCCCAAGTGCTACACTAATACATTCACGCATTTTCTAACTATAATAAATATATTTAAATAAAGCTTAAATTCAAAAAAATTTCTTTATGTACATGTAGGTCATCCCAAGGAAGCCTCATGTAGTCTCGAACTCAATCTGCGTAATGCCTATGGTTCTAAAACCTCACTATTTATCTCACAAGTCGGTGCAAAAAATTTCAGTTAAAATGGTAAGGGTAAATATTAAATAACTCGCCACGATGGTTTTTACCCCTCGTGACTTGGTTTAAATACCCGTTGTGACCCCTCACATCATGTATCTTGTACCAAGCACTATAGGACCTTCTTAATTCTTCTAATTTCTTCTACCACTCGCCGTGATGATTATTTTTAATAAATAATCATTTTTCACCCGTATCTGCTACATTAGAGTATGTTTTTGCCTCCTAACGACCCTTTCTTTCGCTACTGCGGCAAATAGTTTGGCTTTCAAGTGTTATTTAGCAATGTCACACAACATTTCCATTCCTCCATAATCATTTTCTTCTCAAAAATTTTAAATTTCTAAAAATTAAAAAAAAAAAAAACCCAAAAATTGGATTTTTCTTTTTAAAATACAAAAAAATCGTAAAATCATAAAAATCCAAAAACATGTAAAATCAAAATTTTGTGAAAATTGGTAAAAGGCATGCATAAAGCATGTAGATAAAGCATTTTCCTCAAACATCGAAATTTGTCTTATAAAATCATCTTTCTTTAGTTTTCACTTGTTCTCACGCAACGACTTGTGGATCATTTTGATCTACCTCCATTAACAAAAGCCGCTACATGTTATGTCCAGTACTATCTTGACACCATTTGCCTATTACTATGTTATAGTGCATGAATGATTTTTCATGGGACTACTTGTGTCCTCTTGTTATTCCCCTTGCATGTATCCTTTCTTGGGGCACCATTTTCAACCCTTGTCATTAAACAAGAACAATCGGAATGAAGCTTGATAACAAAACATTAGTACAACAGTCTTGAATGTTGTTTATTTGAGTATGTGTGTATGTACTTATTTCCCTATCAAGCTAGCTTGTTTAGTTTCATGTATTACATTGCATTGTGTATGTTGCATGGAGTTAAGCATCTTTTACTTTCTCGTATTGCATTACATTATGTATGTTGCATGGAGTTAAGCATTTTTAGCAATGAACAATTGTTCATATTATAAATTTCAATGTTATTTTACACTTTTGTTGTATGCATATATTTTAATAAGGGAAATGATGTTGATCATTTAAGAAAAGTGATGAAATAAATTTGTTGATTGAATGAGCAAGATGCAAAAATCTATTCCCACTTTCATCTATCAATTCTCATTGTTATTCAAGGTTTCTTTCTTCTAGATTTTTCTGTCTATGTCATTCAAATTTGTGATCATCAATCAACTTCTTCTATCACCCCATTAACACTCAAGGGGGCATCCTCTATTCTACTAATTTTTCTTCAAAAATTACTTGTTTATGCTTGTCTACTTTCTTTACAGTGATGTCACTTATGCCACCTTGAAGAGGGGAAAATGTAGACACCTAAAATCCACTTCCACAGTTTTAATCGTAAAGTGGTAGTCATAATCCTCTATTTCACCTTTTTTAATAATTAGTGATTTCTACTAATTAACTAACGTTTCCTTATAATTTGGTCAATTAACAAAACTTCATTAATTAACTAGCTTCTATCACATTCCTGGATGCCAATTAATGGCACTTCATTAGTTATAATCCTTTTTGAATCAATAATAAACTATTAATTAGATAATTAAGCCTTTTTAACAAGAATTTAATCAATAAACCCTCTTATTGGCTAAATCTCGCTTTCAAATGCTTCCAATCTTATCAAATTCCTCTTCAAACACCTTCAAATAGCATAAAAGCTTATTTTAGCCTATTAATTAATCATAATTGATTAATTAAAGCACTCTCAACTCCCATAAAGTATTAAATCACTTGTTAACTCACCTTTCTATGGTTAATTAACCTAAGTTTACTTTATGCTTTATTCATTAGTCCCACATGCACTAAGTTGCAAGCCTTTTTCCAAATAGAAAGCTATAAAAAGGGTTCATCTCCTTCCTCTCAAATTTACACCATGTTTTAAATAACATTAATCATATAAAACATATGAGCCTTACTCCATTTTTGGAATATCACGCATCCCCATTTGCATCCATTTATTCAATTTGGTTAGTAAATAAATAGCTAATATGGCCTTATAACCATTGTTAGAGAGGTCCTTTCACCTTTAATGAAGTAACAACAACACACACTTTTTTGTTTTTGATCTTCATAGGTTCAATTCTTATAATAATAAATTAAACATAGTAAGAATTATTGTATTTTAAATGGTTAAATTTATTTACATTTCCTTTTCATTCCATTAAGATTTAATCTTGATGGTTCATTGATGAATTTATTAGCTTAGTTCTAAAACTACTTGGTGTTAGTTTTAGGTTCTAATTGATTTTCTTACAATTTTATTGAGTTCACGGTCCTATTATGAATTTTCCACCATTGAAGACTATTGGTTAGACTGTTTTGATTAATATTAGGTTAGGAAGAGATAATTTGATATAATTTCCTAAAGTAGATCAAAGACTTCGATGTGTACCAGTTCGATTCCTAAGGATTTAGAGGACGACAATAGAGATTTTTATTCCATGGAGTTTCTCAATACTATCCAGGATATGCCTCTTTCCACTATTGACCAGTCCCAAAAGGAAAGAGATGATCCCTCATATATGAATAATCCATTGATTGTGAGAACCAGGAAATGGTTTAACAGAATAATGAAAGAATACAAACAAGTAAAACAATAGTCTTCTTCTCAGGAAGCCTCCAATTTTCAAAAGGAAGTATCCTCTTTTAAGAAGTTATAGTTCAACTTACTCTATATTCCTCACCCTTAGATACATATAACAAGGTATACTTCAAGAAATAAAAGACTAAAGGGATTGAGAAGATTGATGAAACACCTGAGAAAGAGGAGCTAGAGAAAGAACATGGATCAACTTGTGAAGTCCCTACTTGAGTTGAACAAATATCTCACCTTTGGGAGAAGAAGGAAAAGATACTTGATTAACATAAGGATGAATATGAGAAAGAGACAAAGGAACATAAAAATAGTGGTGATGAAGAAGAAAGTACTTGAAGAATATGAATATGAGGAAGATGAAGTAAAAATCATAGAAGAGCTAGATTCTATGAAGGTGAGTGCATCAAGGCCCAAATCACCATTAAAAAAATCTTCCTCCTTTGTTGAGGTACCCACTCTAGAGGTCTAACTTATACTCCACCTTCCACTGATTATTTCACATGGGTTTGACCCATGATTGATAATAAGAAAATAAAATGTACTCTCAAAATAGTTGCTCTTGATTTTGATGTTGTGGATTCTCTTCTTGGTACAAATCCCACCCCTCCATCAAATAAGGATAAGACAACTTCCATACTGGTTTCAGATTCAAAGGGAAATTAATTCTTGGAAATTGTAAAACCAAGGGGAGAGAAGGATGAAAAGAATATTACTCTTTCTGACTTGAAGCTCATAAGGATTTCACTTGGTGAATCTACTCTTAAAGGGGAGGTTCGAATGTGAAGGAGATAGTTTCAAAATTCATTGAAAGAGTTTAGAAAGATAAGAAAAAATAATAGTAGTTGGAATAAAAGGTCCAAGTTCTTTCCAATTTTATTAAGTATTTTCTTTCAAGTGATAAATTTATTTACATAACCCCTCTCTCCTCAATTCCTCCTCCAACTATTCTTTGATAGGATGATGTCAAATCCATGAAGGAAATCCACATGCATGTTTCATATGGTAGGGTTGTTGAGGCATTCGCTGAAGGATTGCTAATCTCTGGCATGAATTTCATTCATGAAGCATATAAAGTATATGATAACATCTCTATAGCTCAAGAACAGTTCACCTTAGCTATCATGGGAGTAGAGAAAGAACTCAAGTTATGGCTGGATTACATCCAAGATTTGAGGATCATGAGCACCATAGATGAGAAAATCCTTCTTTATCATAAATGTTTTGATGACTCCAAGAATAATATTTCTAAGAAATGGGTGTATAGTGTTGAATGGAAAATCAAGGTATTTGAAGAGGCAACCACTAAACTCAATAATATGGTACAAAAAGGAAAAGATTTCAAATCAAATATATTTACTAATATACAGCTCTAAGGTGCCAATTCTACAAAGACAATTCTGCAGAAAGGAACCCATTAGATGATGTCAAGGTAAAACTCAAGGAATTGATCAAGGATGATATTTTCAAAGCTGATAATTTCAAAAAGAGATGATGGAGGAGATCATAGAGCTACATAATGTTTTTGTAGAGACCACCAAGGGCTTGTTACAAAATGGATGCATTTCTTAGGAAATGGAATACTCTCTTGGCAGCTAGTTGAATGCTATAGAGGAGAAAAAAATAGTCCAAAGGTTATGGAAATTTCTAGTGCTCTAGCAAAGTTATGAATTCATGTGCTTAAAGTCAAGATCCTAGTTGCATCTCTCTCCAGTGTTCCTTCTTATAGCTCTTGATTTATTTCTTTCTAATTATTATGTTTTGAAATTATCTTTATCTTTTTTAAAATTAAAAAATTGTAAATAAAGATAGCTTATGTAATTGATTAATTAAGTTCTATCACTTAATTAAATGACAATTAGTTAGAGATTTAGTTAGAAACACCCCTTGGCCTATATAAGGCCTCTTTCTCATTGTAAATGGGTTGGATTTTTTTTTTTAATGTAGTGATACAAAGCAATTGAAATAAAAAAGAAGAAGTTATCTCCCTCTTATTTGTGCTCTTCCTATTTATTTTCGTTGCAATTTTGAACTTGAATATAGTATATTTGAATATAGAAATTGTGTGTTCAATACATTTTCTATACTATGAAGAACTTTGTGTCTATTGCATCTATATTTGGTGGATTTTTGATATTCTAATTCATGTGTTCTTGAAGCTCCATGCATGCATAAGTAAGATGTTACTCTACGGTCTCTATATCTAACGTGCTTCCTTCTCCGCTCCTTTTCTTACAATAGTGAGTAATCTTAGACACCCAAGGATAATAAAAGTATTCTTGACTCATGGGTTAGATTGAACTTTGTGTCCCTAATTCACTCCTCTTACTCATACAAGCTATTATTTCCTCCTCCAAAATCTAATCCCTTTTTCATCTTTTGTATTGAGGTTAAGAGAATATGAAGACATTATTTACACCAAAATCCTCATTTCATGATTTTTAGGTTGTATATTGGTAAATAATTAGATTTCCATATTTTTAGTGAATAAGGAAACCTCCCCATAAAGAGGAGGGATTGATGTCCCCTTCACTATTGCTTGTGTCTAATGACAAAATTTCCAACCAAAATTTTGTTAGCACCCACCGTGGGGGGGACGTATGGTGATTCCCACTAGATAATCTTCAAATTAAACCAATATTCATAGTATACTGGAGGAAAGAAGATATACATGAGTTAAAAGAGCCCAAGGTTTTGAGTATCCTTATTTTCAGTTGTTGGAGTAGCAAGGTTTTCAAATTTCTCCAGAAATAAGAGGTAGAAATTAATGGTGTTCAAGCACTCCTTCCACAAAAGAAAGAGAAATTCCATCCTCTCGGAAGACACTAACATTCAGCCGCAAGTAAGTTCTAGTGCTAAGGATTTAGTTTTATCAAGTGTTGTTGTTCCTTTACATGTTGTTTTTCCTACAATGGTTGTACCTTTTCCTTGGGGCCAATGAGTTGGACTTTAGCTCTTCCAAAACCTCTCGCACAACTTACCTAAGGGGAATAGGAAGAATTTTCCAAAATTCGGAGGTGATGGCAAGGTACACCTAGATAAACACATTGTAGCTTTTATTATTGCATGTGGGATTCCTAGGGTGGAGAATGAACATGTATCAATCATATTTTTGTTGAGACTTTGCAGGATAATGTTGTAGACTAGTTTTACCATATCTCAACCGGTACATGCTGATTACCAATCGAACTCTATGAAGACTCAATTTGAGAATATGTTCAAGCATGATGAAGATTTTCATGCCCTCTTAGCTAAAATTTCCTAGATAAAGATGAAACCTTATTAATCTTTGTGGGAATTTGTTGCCAAATTTAAAAATTGGTTGATAAAATTATAAAGCGACTACTTGCCTTGTTGATAAAATTATGAAATGTTTATTCCATAATGATCATTTTCTAGAGGTGAGTTATACGTTAAGGAGAGCCAATATTTCTAATCTCAATGTTGATCACTTATTGGACATAAGCATAGACGATGACATGATAATGTCAAGAAATTTGAGAAAATAACTACCCAAGACTAAATCTTTTACTTCGGTATGTCAAGCTCCGAATGCTTAGTTAAAAGATGGAAAATGATTTGATTGCAATCAAGAAGCAAATTTCTTAAAATGTGCACTATAAGGACATTCCACGAAGGAATTTTCAGCCAAGAAATTATCTTCCTCCTACTCAACCAAAGTTGCCAATTGAAGCTCCTCATGTTAAAGTCCCAGTGAATGCATCCTATGAAGTCCAGGAGCCTGATGATGAGATAAAAGATGGAAGAACCTAAAGAAGAACTAGAAGATGTCCAAGAAGAGGTAAAGGATTCTCAAATCAATTACCTCACTACCAAGGGAGTTGATGATGATGATGATGATGATTATGATGAAGTAGTTGCAGACATGAACAACGGGTCTTATGTTATCATAACTAGAGAATAATTGAATAAAAATAAGTGGTGTAACCTAAAAAGAAAGAGAAGTCTAAGGAATCCCTAGACACCATTCCATTAGTCGTAAGGAGAGGAACATCTATCCCTACTACTGCTTTACTCATAAAGGAATTACTACTTCTCCATATAATGTTCCTTCCACTCCCTCTTTTATACCTAAAGTAACTGCACCTTCTACTCTAGTATCTAAAGCACCCATAACTTCAAAATCTCATAAGCCTAAAACCTTTATTGTGTCAAATCAAGAATTCACATCTACCTCGGGGTCTTTTGATATCATTGATCATATCAAGAAGACCAAAATTCACATTTTTGAAGCTGAATTTTCCGACTCATCTAGAAGCCTTTTACTCAAGTTGTGAAAATTTTCAAATCTAAGTGATCTAAAAATCAAATTTAACTAGCATTGTGCACACACATTTCTTTTCTTTGTATTGATTTTCGATGTAAAAATTGAGCATTATATCCTTTTGTTTTTTTAATAAAAAAATTAAAACTGCAAGTACTATGCAAATATTTAAAGAAATGAAGAGAATTCACCAGATTTTGACACAAGAATTGATAACGGAGTTTGGTGCTTGAGGCCTACGTCTCCGGTTCGATTAAATGGGACCCGAGACGTAGGCCTCAAGCACCAAACTCCGTTATCAATTCTTGTGTCAAATTTTTCTTTAAATATTTACACAAAGACTTTTAGTTTTAATTCTTTTATTAAAAAAAAAGGATATAATGCTCAATTTTTACATCGAAAATCAATACAAAGCAAAGAAATGTGTGTGCACAATTGCTAGTTAAATTTGATTTTCAGATCATTGGTATCAGAGCTGGTTTTGACTGATTTTTGGTTCAGATTAATGTGTTTTGGATTACAAGTTGTGTGTTGGATGTTAACAAGGTCTCGATCTAAGAAGGGTGAAGGAGAGTTAGTTGAAGGAGATCCCAAAATTGGTACCAGACGATCTCGAAGTCCTACAATGGCGGATCGAGAGGAAGTGGAAGAAAACTTTCATCAATCATTCCAACAGATGAAGGAAATGGTGGAAGAAATGTACCAAGATAGGCAAAGGGAAAAGGGAACTAGAGGAGGTAAGAAAGAAGAAAGCTCTAGTTCTGATATTCCAAAAAGAGACTCTTTAAAATCTGATTTTCCTTCATTAAAGTTAGATATCAAGTTTGAATTGCCTATGTATACTGGAGAGCTAAATGCAGAGAAAGCTGATAAGCTGGTCAAGAAGATAGAAGTATATTGTAGGGTTCATAGAATTATTGATGATGAAGCAAAGATTCATCTGGAAAATCTTTGGATGGGTGGCACAACACTCATTTGGTGGGAGAGTAAGCTTTAGGAAGTGGAAGAAAACAAAGGTATAGAAATCACTTCTTGGTCTGAATTTGTTTCAAATCTTAGGAAACAATTTTATCCTCTTGGTTATAAGCAACAAACTATCATGGATTGGCAAACATTAAGAAAAAATAAGGGACAAAGTGTTCAAGAATACACACAAGAATTTAGGAAAAGGGCTCTAATTCTAGGAATTTCCCTAAACATAGAAGAAACACTACTCAAATATATTGGTGGATTGCATAGTTATCTAAGGCATATGATACTTGTTTTAGGTCCTACTAATCTTGATGCAGTATGTGTTCAAGCAACCCATTTGGAAGAACGAGGGAAAATGAAAAAGGATTCCTCATTCTCTTCTTTTTAATCAAAAGAACAAGCAATCTGAAGGAAAAGGTTCAAAAAAACAAGGAAAAGGAAAGGGTAAGCATAAAACAAACTCTACTGTTAAGAAGGAAGATGAAAAACCATTTTGTAATCATTGTAAAAAAAACCGTGATGAGTCTAAATGTTGGAAATTACATCCTGAAAAGAAGCCTAAATGGATGGTTAAGAAAGGAAAAGAAAAGAAAAGAAACACTATAGTGCATGATCTTGGTTCTGATTTAGGTGATGAAACCAAAATCACAGATATGAGTTTTCAAGGTAAATCAAATCTTTCAATTTCCAACAATAGCACTACAAATTTTGCATCTTCTTCTAGTAAACAAACTATACCTGATGATAAGAAAAGGAATGAGCTTTTCCACATTAGAGTAATTTCAAAGCATACAAAAATTGATACTCTTTTTGATAGTGGATCTCAAGCTAATCTAATTTCTGAGGAGGTTGTTAAGAAACTAGGACTCAAAACTAAACCACATCCTAAGCCTTATCCTTTGGGTTGGGTTTGTGATGATGCAAAACTACAGGTAACTAAAACTTGTACTTTCATATTTGCCATTACAGACAAGTTTATTGATGAGGTTGAATTGGATGTAGTTCCTTTGGATATTTGTGGGGTGGTTTTGGGAAGTCCTTATTTGTATGATCGTAAAGAAATCTTCTATAGGGAAGAAAATAAATATTTTCTTGTAAAGGATGGAATTGAGTTTATTATTAGAGCTCACCATGAAAAGAATAATCTATCCTTGGTAACTGCAGGTCAAATGAAAAGGCTTGTAAACTCAAGCAAAAGTTTTGTGCTCATGGTGGTCAAAGCCAAAGAAAAAGAACATGAGATGGATTTTGAGACTTGCGATATGAAACATAAGGATGAATTGGTAAAAATTGTTTCTCATTTTGATGATGTTTTTCAGGATCCACAGGGTCTACCTCCCAAAAGAGGGTTTTAAAATGAGATACAGTTGCTTCAGGATGCACCTCTTCCCAATATCGGAATGTACAGGTTGTCAGTAGTAAAGAATGAGGAAATCAAGAGACAGTAATGGAACTTTTGGCTCAAGGTATAATTCATCCAAGTACATCCCCATGTGGTTCACCAATTATATTGGTTCTATAGAAGGATGGCACTTGGCGAATGTGTGTTGATTTTTGTGGTTTAAACAAGATTATTATAAAGAATCATTACCCTCTTCCTAGAATAGATGATTTATTGGATCAATTAAAGAATGCAATTTATTTCACTAAGTTAGACTTAAGAAGTGGTTATCACCAAGTAAGAATTGCAGAAGGTGATGTTTGGAAAACTACTTTTAAAACAAAACATGGATTGTTTGAATGGTTAGTGATGCCTTTTGGTTTGTGTAATGCACCAGCAACATTCATGAGAGTTATGAATGAAATATTTAGACCATTCATTGATAATTTTGTTATTGTCTACTTAGATGATATTCTTATTTTCAGTAAGTCATGGGATGAACATGTTAAACACATCCAGAAAGTCTTAGATGCACTAAGGAAAGAGAAATTGTATTTGAAGATGTTAAAATGTGAATTTGGAACAACATCTTTAATTTACTTGGGTTATATTGTAGGAAATGGAGAATTGAGAATTGATCCTGCAAAAATAGAGGTTATTGTGAAATGGCCTAGACCCACTAATGTGACGGAAGTTAGAAGTTTTCTAGGTGCAGTTCAGTACTGGAGAAAATTTATTGCTAACTTCTCATATATTGCATCTCCTTTGCATGCTTTGACAAGTATTAAATAGGTCTTTTAGTGGGGAGGAAAACAACAAAAGCCTTTTATACACTGAAAGAGAAGATAAGTACTACTTAAATCTTTGCACTTCCAGATTTACAACATTCATTTGAGATTGAGACAGATGCTAGTGACTACGCAATGGGGGCAGTTTTGATGCAGAAAAAATGACTAGTGTGTTACCATTCAGAAACCTTTACAAGTGCGGTAATAAACTATCCAACTTATGATAAAGATTTGTATGCTTTGGTTAAAAGTGTTAAAAAGTGGAAGCATTATTTAATGGGAAAAGAAACAATTATCCATACTGACCATCAACCGCTTCAATACTTACAAACACAAACCAAATTGCAGCAGTCTAGACATTTCAGGTGGATGGGATTTTTGCAACAATTTCATCTTGTAATCAGGTATAAAAAAGGTATTCAAAACAAGGTTGCCAACATGTTATCTAGACCACCAGTGGTAGTAGCATCTATTCTTTTGCAACATAGTTCTTTGGCTCATGTTAGTTACAAGGAACAATATGTAAATGATGTTGATTTTAGAGAAGTGTATGAGGATCTAGTAAGTGGGAAACAAGTAGGAGAAAAATATTATCATTTGCATGAAGGATTGTTATATCATTCTGGAAAACTTTGTATTCCAGAAAATGAGCATGTGCATATGATTAGGGAAGCACATACTTCTCTTATTTTAGGGCATTTTGGTATTAGTAAGACAATTGCACATTTACAAAAATATTGTTATTGGCCTAGAATGCATGAACATGTAAATAGGTATATTAAGGGATGTGTTCTTTGTGCCACAAGCAAGCCAAGTAATAGGAAATTAGGACTTTACACTCCTCTTCCTGTTCCAACAAGGCCTTGGGAAAGTGTTTCCATGGACTTTGTAGGAGGCTTTCCCATGACACGGAAGAAACATGATTACTTATATGTGGTAGTGGACAAATTTAGCAAAATGTGTGTGTTGGTTCCATGTACTAAACAAATAACTGGTGAGGGAACTACACATTTGTTTTTTCAATTTGTTTGGGTTCATTTTGGTTTACCTACTTCAATTATATCTGATCGGATTCTAGATTTCTTGGGAATTTTGGTCAACATTGTGGGGGTTAATGGACACAAAACTGAAAAAGAGCACTGCTTTTCATCCACAGAATGATGGTCAAATAGAGGTTGTAAACCACACAGTGGTACAATTACTTAGGGGCTATAGTAACAAACATCCTAAATTGTGGGATGAAAATATTTATTATGTGCAACATGCTTATAATCATGCCTTACATTCTTCTACTTTGAAGTCTCCATTTGAGACTTGTTATGGATATCTGCCTAATTCTCCATTAGATATATATTATGGACATGAAACTATTGTTAATGGTGTAAGTGATTCTGACAAGGCTAAAATATTTGTGTAGAGAATACAACAGGTTCATTAGTATGTTCGTGAACAATTGGAGAAAAGTCAGGCTAAGTATAAAGCTAGGCATGATAAACATAGAACTGATCACAAGTTCAAAGTTGGTGATTTAGTTTGGCTTCACATCAGCAAGGAAAGACTGACAGGTGAAGGTAAAAAATTGAAACCTATACGGTATGGTCCGTTCCAAAAATTGGAAAAAATTGGTAACAACGCTTTCTGATTGGATTTACCTCCATATATACAATTTCTTCTCGGTTGTAAATTTTGAGAATTTAAGATTGTATGAACCGCCTATGATTTTTGATCATGATGATTCTAACATAATGCCTTCCATTGATGATTTTTCTCCTGAGTATCTTGATGAGTTTTAGGAAGACATCATTTTGGATAGGAAAGTAAGAACTTCACAAAGGGGTGATATTAAGTATCTTCGTGTTGGGTTCAAAGGAATGCATCCAAACAAGGCTAAATGGATGGAAACCGAAAATGTGAGGGAGAAATACCCTCACCTATTCACCAATTAAGTTGAATTTTGGGGTCCAAAAGTTTCTCAGTGGGGAGGAATGATCCAGAGGATCCTCACAGAGAAACACCGATCTAAGATCTTCTCAAAATAAGTTGCAGTCATTTTTAAAGTGTGGAGAAAAATTATATGATTCTGTCAATATCTTGTTTGCAGGAAACGGAGCTCATTTGCAAAAGTTATAGCCCGCTGAAATTTTCAGCAACTGGCAAAATTTGGAGTTTTTTGTAGGTTGGACATGTGCACGCTCACCAAGTGTTTCAATTATATTGTGACACGTGGAAAATTTGTGTGACGAACTAAAATTGGTTTTTGGGAATTCCAGTCTTGGACACTCGTTTTCGGACAAATGGACCCCGCTATTTACTGGCTAGGGGCCCTCAGCCAGGTTCGACACACTCGATTATGGAGGGGTGTCTTGGCCTCCTTCTCATTTAATCACTATACCAACTTGTGTATATATATGCCTGTAATTGCATTTGTGCTATGCATGTGGGACTATTTGATATGCCTTTTTAAAGTATGCAATTACTATATTCCACGCATTTTTATTTAATTCCATATTCCACGCATTGCATCCAAATCCCTAATACCTATTCCACGCATTATATTTGGCATTATTCAAGGTGCCTAAAAATACCATATCCATACTTATCCAAGTGCCATCCTTATACAACCAACTAATGCGCCACTTCCCACGGCTAAGGTGGCTCTTAAGCCACTTAAACAATGCACCAACCAACCATTTAAAACCGCCTCCTATTCCTCATGCGCCAAATGTGGGATTTTGTTCCCTTGGTGATAAGAAAAATGTGCTGGAGGAGAATGGAACCTGGGTGGGCCATGTAAAAGGATAAGCACCCAGCCGGTATGCTAGTGGGCTTAGAAACATTATAAAAGGAGTGTTATTTTATTTGAATAGCATTCGGTTTGTGCTAAAATATTGAAATGCTCATAACTTGAGCTAGGAGTGGAATTTTGAGGAGATGTAAAAGCAACTCCTATTATTTTTGACAAAGAAATACTGTGAGAAGATCATAATTTTGTAGAATTATTTGTAAAGAATTATTTTCAAGATTTTAATAGATCGGTCCCATTCAACCGGACCCGGAGATGTAGGCCTCAAGCACCAAACTCCGTTATCAATTCTTGTGTCAAATTGCTGGTGAATTCTCTTCATTTCTTTAAATATTTGTATAGTACTTGTAGTTTTAATTCTTTTATTAAAAAAACAAAAGGATATAATGTTCAATTTTTATGTCAAAAATCAATACAAAGCAAAGAAATGTGTGTGCACAATTGCTAGTTAAATTTGATTTTCAGATCACTAAGCCTATTCAATCTCAAAAAAATATAAAGGCCTTTTTCCTACTCCCATCTCCCCTTCCCCACATAATTTGATGGCCTCTTTACCCTCCACTTCTGATAAGATCAAGCCCTTATATGTCACGCTACTAATAATTGGCCATAAAATTTGTAATTATGTCATTGATTCCTAGAACATCGAACAACGTAATGCCCGCCAAAGTCGATCATGCCTTTGGCCTCACCTTGACCCAAAACTTTGGTTCATTTTACTCAATGGAGAATAAGGAGGTGCCCCTAGTTGGGAGAATAAAATATGATCAATTATCTTTTGTTTCATTCCAAGAGAAAAGAGTCAAGGCTACAATATTTGTTGTAGAAATACCTCCTTCTTGTGGTATGTTATTGAGTAGAAACTTCTGCAGGGAATTTGGAGGAGAGATACATATGGAATTGTATCATACTCTTATTCTATTCAATGAACAAATGAAGAATTTGTTGTTGTAGAGGACAGGATGAATATATTATCCAAAAGAAAGATGACCTTAAGGCTCATATTATTTATGAAGATATTGGTCATGAAAATTATATGGTGATGTCTCGAAAAGCGGGGCTCAAACTCCCAAGGTGGTTCAGGATGATCCTAATGACATTTGGATCCTTGAGTTTGACAAATGTTGTTCCATAATTGGTTCTATAGAGCAGAATTGTGTTGGTCTCACCTGATGGTAAGCTCCATCCTTTCTCCTACAAGCTTCAATTTTCTAACACTAATAATACTTTTGAGTATGAGGTCCTTCTTCTCTTCCTAGCAATAGTGAGAGAAATGGGAATAAAGAATCCTTGTGCACAAGGAGATGTAGAACTTATCATCAAACAAGTTCTCTAAGATTTTCAAGTAAAGAATCAGAGGATGAAACACTACATAAATATGGTATGGGATTTTGTTGAGTTATTGGATGCATTTTTGATTAATGTTGTGCCTAGAGAAAGTAATACTAAAGAATATGCTATAACAGTTTTTGGGACCTTGCTCATTCCTCACCTTGATTTTTCCCAAGATAAATTTATAATGGAGATGATTTTTAGACCCAGTGTCCCTTAAAATGTAGATAAGTGGTAGGTGTTCAATGATTACCAATACCTGATTTCCTTTCTTGAATTAAAATATAAATTTAACCAATTGTATTTTGAGAGAAGCAAAGCTAGTCATCATGAGTCCACTTCAACTTTTTTGTCGAAGGAGTTAAGGAAAAATCTAATTAAGAAGATTGTATTAAGCTAAAAGGAAATAAGATACCTAAGGGCCTTATGAGTTTAGAATATTTGTTTGATAAGCATGACAGGTACATCAAAGGAAAGGTATCACAAGAAGTTTTTCAATCAGCCAAATTCAAAAGGGTTAATATAAGAAGGGATGAGGAACCCAAATTTTTCAATATTGGTAAATGTTGTTTTGGTAAAGAGAGAAATAAAATGGTTAAATTTTTGAAGAATTAAATAGATGTTTTGAATTACTCATATGGTTATTTAGAAACTATTAAACCAAAGGAGATGTAGCATTACATTCCTTAAAGTCGGTATTCAAATGTTTTACCGAAACATTTGAATACCTTAATTTGAAAATGACAGAAAAATTCACCAAGAAATACATAAATTATTGAATGCTAGAATAATTTTCCCTATTCATCATTCAACTTGGGTTTCCAATATTGTGCTAGTGAGAAAGAAGAATGGAGAAATCCAGATTTGTGTTGATTTTTGACATCTAAATCAAAATTCTCTCAAGGATAACTATCCTTTTCCTATGATGGACTAGATTTTGTAGGATGTCACTTGTTTAGAGATGTTGTCCATGCTCGATGGATTTTAGGTTATAACCTAGTTGAGGTGGATGCATAGGACCAACATAAAACTACTTTCACAACTCCCTAGGGCACATTTTCCTATAGAAGAATCAAATTTGGTCACATTATCGAAGGTGTAACATTTAATAGGGCAATGGAATTGGAATTTGGTGATTTGAAGAAAAATTGCATAGTGATATATCTTGATGATGTGACTATTTTCTCAAAGAAAATAGAAGATCACTTTTACCACCTAAAAACTATACTTCAAAGGTGTATGGACCATGGGATTTCATTGAATCTAAAGAATTATATCTTCATTGTAATAGAGGGAAAGTTTCTCGGGCATATTGTATCTAAGGATGGAATTAAGATTGATCCAGAATGTGTCCAACAAATCCAAAACATACCCCTTTCAACAAGTAAGAAAGGCATGCATTCCTTCTTTGAAAAGATTAATTTCCTTAGAATATTTATTCCTATTTTTGTAGAGTTGACTAGGAATATATCTCATATGATGAAAGAAAATAAATCCTTTTACTTTGGACTACCGAGGGGATTAATTCCTTTGAAAATATTAAGATAGCTATTTCCAATACTCCTATTTTTTCTTGTGCATATTTAAATGAATATTTTATAATCTATAGGTATGCCACTAAGAACGCTCTAAGAACAATTATAGTACAAAATAAATTTTCAGGGGATGTGAAGTGCCTATAACATTTATGAGCTATGTCTTAAAAGCTCATGAGATGAATTAATCTCAAATGGAGAAACATTCCCTTATTTTCATAAAAGAAATAAAATATTTTTGTTCTATATCTTGAATTCTAATTCCACAATGTCCATGCTAGATATAGTCATGAATTCAATTCTCACACGGTAGGAGGTTTTGGTCCAAGCGAGGAAATTGGGTAGCGAAAGTCTAGGAATACAACCTTGATATCAAGCCAACCATGATTGTTCAGATTAAGGCCTTTGTGAATTTCTTTCTAATGGTCCAAAGAGTGGGTTAATTGAAAAGAAAACTACTAGTGCTCTAACTGTACTATTTATTAGTTCTTCGGTGAGTGGTACATAGACATCACTCATTTTATCACCTATGGAGAATGTCAGAACATTTGAGTCCCAAATTAAAAAAGTTTTTAAGCTTCGATCTACATAGTATATACTCTAGGAAAATTCATTATTCAAGATAGGAATAGATGGTAAATACCTCAGATGTGAAGATAAAGAGAAAAAGAAGATATTATTGAGGGCTTTCCATGATTAGGCTTATGGAGGTCACTTTTCTTCCTTAGTGACATCTCATGAAATTCTCCTCATAGGGTATTATTGGCTAACACTTTTCAAATATGCAATAAAGTTGGTTTCGAAATGCAAATTATGTCAAAATTTTTGGGTAGACCCAAGTTGGCCACCTTTCCCCTTAAACTAGTGGTTATTGAAGAGACCTTCCAACAATGGGGGCTAAATTTTAGAGTAACTCTTAATCCAACCTCAAGTTCAGACACACACACATTTTAACATCTACTAACTATTTCGAAAGTGGGTTGAATAAATTCTACTTAGGAAGACCAATTCGAACTAGTCTCGTGATTTCATTAAAGAAAATATGGTGGTCATATTTGGAATTCCAAACAATATTGTTATAGAAAATGCCCCCAAATTTTCTTCCCATGAGATAATTGATTTTTTCTATGGTTATGGTATTTATCTTGCACACTCTTCGATTATTATCCACAAGGGAATGGGTAGGTTGAATAAAAAAAAAAACTGGTAACAATTATCGGAAACAAGTAGATGAATCACATAGGAATCAACATAAGAAGTTGTATGCTGCTCCTTGAGTAGATATGATCACACCAAAGAGAGCCATCAAGATGTCTCCATTCCAGTTGTGTATGAGATGGAATATCAACTACCAATAACAAAGTGGATTTACCTACACTTCACCTTGGAAAAAATATTGAAGATGAAGAGTTATCAATTTCCATTAAGAAAAGGGTGATGTACATACAAAATATGGATAAAGAAAGATTGTAGGTTGTGTAAAAAATTACCACACACCAGTAAAAGCTTAAGAAATTGTTTGACAAGAAATCCAAGCCCAGTGACTTCCAAGTCGGACATGTTATACTACTATGGGACAAAATGTGTGAACCATAAGAAATTCATGGTAATTTTAATTCATTTTGGCTTTGTCCTTTCAAGATTAGACATTTTCATATGGTGGCCAATATTTGAAGTTATTCTAGTCTCGATTAAGGAACAATCATTGTATATAGTTTTATAAATAGCCTTGTATAGTATTTGTTTTTAGTCTATGTTGTGTCTGTCTTTCTATGTTCTTTTGTATGGTCTTGTTTTGTATAAATTTTCCTAATTTTTCCTAGGGTCCTTTTCCCTATCTTTTTCACTCTATGTCAAGTCAGGTCCAATCCCCGGAAAGAGGCGGTTTATGTCACTTACCTAGAAAAATGTGCAATTTAAAAAATTTTGAAATTTTTGTTCAAGTGACCCCTTTTCCAATTGTTTTCCTTTTTGAAGTCATGAAGAGTGAAAAAACAATAATTAGTAAGTCATTTTTAGTGTTTTGGGTCAAGTTCCTTTGTATTGCGGTGATTTCTAGTTTTGGAGGAACAAGGTCCTCCGGGCCTTCACTTCCCTACATCCTCGCTTTACCCGCAATATTATGTTTCCCTTTATGTGTGGATATTTAATGATTCAAATTCCATTATTTCCCATAAGTCCTTTTTTATTATTATATATATATATATATATATATTGATACATCAGAATTTTTGTTTCTTTAGACCCTTGTTCCATTGGGCCTTATGTTTCCCGAATGTCCGAGTTGTCCCCACTACCCCGGACTCACTTTATATTTCAGTTCTTTTAGATGTTTTCATAACTCTTGACCCTTTTTTCATCCAACCCTCTATTACCAACACTTTTCTTCTTCTCACAAGCCTTTTCCTTTTCATAAACACCTCCTTTTATTATGGACACTTTGGATGAATCATTCTATCATGACCCTTGTTCCTCACGGCCCTCTGTTCCCCACAATCTTTATTTTTCCTCATCTTGAAGTATTTTTATATTGCATATAACTTGGGTGTTTTAAGCCCTCAAGCCCCTTGTTCCCTCGGGCCTCCATTTCTTTGAAACTCTTTCATATTTGCATTGTAAGGGGAAAATGATAAATCATTCCATTAGACACTTCATTCCCAATTTTTTAAAACACTCAAATTGATCATTCATCGAGTCATTTTTCAAATAGAAAGTTTAAAAGGGTAAAAGTAATCCATTGTCACTATTCCAATTGTGAATTTTTAACTGATCATTTTTCCCGATTCCTGCATTGCCCTAAATCACATTTTAAACTATAATTTAGCGATTACTTTGGTCCCATTTTCAAAAATTCAAATTATGTCGGGATCCCTAGCAAAACATCTTTATTCCTGTGATAAAGGTGAGTTGATCCATAACATGTTTATTTTTCTTGATATCAAATCTAATTTTCTTCCCTCCCATTTGATTTCTTTTGAAATCCATTGTCAAACCTCATTTATTTGAATCTTTCTCTTTTCTTTCACCATGAAGTTTCGTTACGGGGTACAAACTCATCTCTTCCCTAGATACCTTTGTCCCCAACATAGGGGATAATGACATTAGGAAAATCAATCTTGATGATTTTTGGGCTTGAATAATTGATGATTCTCCCACTCTTATGGCCCAATGTATTAGTAATTTTGGAATTTCCTATGTAGCCGCTTTTCTCCTCTCCTTATAGTGTATTGATATTGTCCTTGATTGTGCCTCATGCTTTGACCTGTAACTAAGGATATTAGGGATCCCCAAGGCCAAACTATTTCTAAACTTGATGTTTTCTACATAAACTCAACCCTTTGTATCCATATGTTTGAGGATTCCAACACCTTGACCTTGGCTTAAGCTCAAACTATCTTCAAGCAAGATAAAGATAAGTACAAAGCAATGATATCCAAATCATGGCTTAATGACCCAAAGAGAGGAGGTTCTAAATTGTCAAAATTCATGTACATATCTGATTTGAGGGAGGAAGTGTCATGCATGATTACTCTTCTTGCAAGACCGATGGGTCTACCTTCCATGAATGAGTTTAAATTTTAGATGTGTGTCTACATTAACATCATTTGTGAAGGGAAGAAGAGTTTAAATTCAGGGAAATAATTTGTGAAAACCTCACTAAAAAATTAGTGAATGTGCACCGAGAGAAAACCTTCCACATGACCTCTTACCTTATGTACACAATTGCAGCTTACAAGATATGGGTAGGATTATTTGATCAAGTTGATAAGAAGAATGATCTTGTTTTTGAATTATACCCATAACTCACATTTGAGAAAAAAAAACACCACTATATGAGGGTAAATGATGCCATTACAATGTACATTGTTAGACTTCTTGTGGGTAACACAATTGAAATAATTTCTAAAGAAGCTAAGCAATTGTTTGTTACATATGGTAACCTCTTCATACAATTCAAGAATTTTTCATACATTAGGCTAGTTGGTTTTGAAGGTTCACCCAATAATATGCCAATGTATTCTAATGATAAATTAATTTTGGTGGAGGTTTGCTAACAACTTGACATGCTTCATAGGACATGGAGGGATAAAAGCTCTTAGGAATATAATTTCCCATGTCTTTGGGGAATTATATATAGATCAACCCTTGATGCCTATAATGTTGAGGGAACAATCTCTAACTTCAAGTTTCATTCATACAATAAGAGATCATATTTTGATATCAAGGTATTCATTTCAAAACATCTGAGAATATATTATTACCAATTTACCACCATTGAATACTATTTGATAGATGGTTATGATGTATATGAGGTTAGGAAGAGATACTTTGGCCGATTTTCCCTAAAGCAAATCAAAGACTTCAATGTATACCAGGTTCATATTCTTGAGGATTGAGAGGATTAAAATATATATTTTTATTCTAGCATGATTCTCAAGACTATCCATCATATTCCTCTTTCCACTATCGACTAGTCCCAAAAAAGAAAAGAGATGATCCCTAATATATGAACAATCCAATGATTGTGAGAATAAGGAAGTGGTTTAATAGAATAAGGAAATAATATAAACAAGAAAAATAGAATTATTCTTCTCAAGAACCCTCCACTTCTTAAAAGGAATTATTCTTCTCAATCCCTTTAGTCTTGTACACATTGGCCCATCACTCAAACAGATATGAGTGCTCACCCGAAGCACGCAAAGATATAAGGTCCCTCTTTTAATACCATATTTGTCAAGAAGTTAGCATGATAAACCATACATTCTATATCCATAACAAGTAATTAAAGGTAAAGTGTGACAAGAGCTAGATTAAAACCATGATGCATAAATAAATAAAAATGTATCAATATCATATTTACCATGTAATTACCATATTCATAAGCATCCACAACAAGTATCCATCCACTTAAATCCATCATATTAATTCATCACGAACATGGTATCTGAATACATCAAAATCATCATCACAAAGTCATGCGCACAAATACACCAACAACATAAATACGTTGATCTTGCGTCATGCACACTCTAAGTCATGCAAAGAAACACACACACACACACACACACACACACACACACACACACACACACACACACACACACACACACACACAGGTGGGGAAATTTCCCTTCACCACCCATGCATTATCAAAAATAGGTTGTATGATAATAATAACCATGCGCCACTAGAAAAGTAAATAGAAGCATGAAAGATTCTCCTAATAATAAATTACCTATAAATATATCTATTCATAATCCTATTATTAGCTTGAACTTTGCATGATGCTTCATCTCCTTATTTATCAAAAAATATCTTGGAGAGTCTTCCAAGTCTTCTATCAAAATGTTCTCAACACTTAATGATGAGGATCGTAAATCCTCTCCATTAATAATTTCAATCTAGGGTTGGTGTCTGATGGTTGTATGCATTAAGAGAAAAAATATCTTTCGAAAACAACTCCGTTAAACACAATCCAAAATTACATAAAATAAATCACACATGCAGAAATGTAAAGGCACACTTGCAGAAATAAAGTTTTCATGAAGGAAACACACTTGCATAAATGAAATTTCTAAATTAAAATAAACAAAAGATAAATCAAACACCTGTAGGTTCACAAAAAAATTATACGGAAAGAAAGATCACATAACATGAAATCAAAAATTTACAACAAAAGGAAAACTACAAAATAAAGAACTGAACATAAAACATTAAAATTAAATAACATAAAACATTGATCCTTCTTCCTTGGAATTAATGGCTAACTCATTCATTATAAGAGGACTTAATTCATACTTTCAAACTTAATTCAAAACTTGCAGAATAATTTCTCTCAAAAGATTAATGAGGAAGAACAAATATATTATTCTTGGTAGTGAAAATTACATATAAGAGTGTGGGAGGTTGCATTTATAATTCATGCATCCAACCAACTCCTTATTTTAGGAAATACAAGTATGATCTTATCTTTATTCTAATCCTAACAACTAAGATCTCCATCTCCACAAAATATGGAGAGAGATATATTATTGGAGTCAAAGTCTTATCTTGCTTATTTTAGGAATATTTTCTCCTAAATCTTCTCCTTGATTTTTGGTAATAAGAATCACATTGATTTTATTCTCTAATTTATTGTAAGAATTTTTGACTCAAAACATTACTTTGACCAAATACCTCTCTTGGATTTTCCATTTGACTTTTTGTTTCTTGGCCGTGGAACTTTTGGTGCTCGCCCTGATACACTTTTCCTTGAACAATAACTCACTAAAAGTTAGATTCATTTTTATTAGTAAAAATGTAGAAAATATGAATGAGTTTTTTTAAACACATTAATAGAACAAAATAATCTCTCGGAATTTCCATTTGACTTTTCTATTTCTAGTTTGTGGAACTTTTGGTGCTCATCTAATACACTTTTCCTTAGATTGCAGCTCACTAAAAGTTAGATTCCTTTTTATTGGTAAAACCTATAGAAATATGAATGATAGTTTTGCAAAAAAACCTCTCTCATATTTTCCATTTGAATTTTTGTTTCTGGCTGTGGAACTTTTAGTGCTCATCTGATACACTTTTCCTTGGACTGCAACTCACTAAAAGTTAGATTTATCCTTATTGGTAAAACCTATAGCAAATTTGAATGAGGTTTTTGTTAAAAACATTTCTATGAATAAATTTTTCTCAAATTTCCCATTGGATTATCTGATTATTCACAATTTCCCATTTTATGCAGGTTTGAAACTAAAACTGCAAGTTCCAGAACTAAATCTTCAAGTTCCGAACTAAAACTGCAAGTTTTGAAGCTAACTTCAATTGTTTCAAAGCTAACTCCCATTGTTATAGATCTAACTCCAATTGTTCTAACTAAATCTACAAGTTCTGGAACTAAATCTATAAGTTCCAGAACTAAATTTGCAAGTTCTAGAACTAAAACTGCAAATTCTGGAGCTAACTCTAATTATTTCGGAGCTAACTAAAAACAAATATAACTTTTGCACATGATCTCGGATTGAGATGATTCTTTTTTTGAAATTGCATAATTTTCTAAGAGAAATATGGGTATGAAATCATATTTGAGTTTAGATATATAATTCATTATCAATTCCATTTTTCCCATAACTAGCATTACCTTTCTTTTATGGCCTACATACACAAGACTTTGCATCTTTCCTAAATAATCAATAGGATTAGTCAAAATAATAGATAAAAAAAGAATTCTAAAGAATTAACAAGGTATATATCCTATATTATATCTTAATAAAACTAGAAGTTCCAAGATTACATTTAAATCCACTTTCAAAGGTAGCTTGGAAGGACAAAATAATGGTAATTTGTGGCCAATTTATGGCCTCATCACTTAATCCCATCTTAACCATGTATGAAAAATGGATAAGTATTGATCTTTGACTTCCCTGGGTGTGAAACTACAAGGAAAAATTCTATCTAAATTTTGTTCCTAACTACATGCCCATTACTTCCACTCCTTCAATACTTAGGCAATATATTACCAACCCAAAATTACCACACACTAGTTTCTTTTCCACCCCGACAATAAGTAATCATGCCTTATCTATCCAAGAATAAAGAATAAAGAATAAAATAATGTTGATACATAATGATTGAACAAATATAATAAATAATTTGGGCACCCTACTCCTCTAAAGCTAGAATTAACTCAGGACACTGACTCTTGATCTATGTCTCTAATTCGTTCCAATCACCGAGCAACTTATTCATCTTTCCCAAGATTTGTAAGTACTCCTTCCATCTCATCCAAATTCATGTTCTCACCCTCATTCTGCAACACTCTAAGAATATTATCTATACTTGAGATCATCCCATCCATCCCATCCATACGCCAGGATATAAGCTTCCCAATTTCCTTTATCTTTTCTTTGTGAGGGTCCCAGGATAGTGTAAGTGAATCACACTTTTCTACTAACAATGTCAGCCTCTCCTCATGCCCAAGTGTCTCATCATACTTCATAAAAATGACTGCATTATCCTCAACCAAAGTACTTTTCTTAATTATTACCTCAAGGTCTACACACATATTTAATGCCATGTCTACATTTTTCATCTCATCCTTTCGTGTTTCGAGTAGATATTCATACTGAGTTATTCGACATGCTATTATAGATTTTTACTTTTCTTTATATTCTACAACATTATTCTATCTTGGAACATGTACTATACCTCATTTAAGACCAAGTGAACCAACATGTGTAAGTAATGCAAAGTAGATGGAAATATTTTAGACACCTTTTCTTCATACTGTGGCCTTGCCTACAAAATTTCATCACCAATCTGCCCCTCCATATCAAGTACTACATGTTCCATCTCTCATCCCTCTCTTTATCCTTTATCAAGCACTTAATCTATTCTTATTTATCTATCTTATCCTCTAACCGTGTCTAAATAGTTGTTGATTTATCTATATCCTATGCGCAACCTATATAGATATCTTTGTCCAAGCATTACTTGCTTTTTCATTTGAGAACTGATTTATCTTGATGGTTACATATCGAGAATGTGGTGATTTCTTCATCCTCCAAGAGATACATGACTCTTAAAACACATAAAAAATAGGCTCATCTATGTGAGTCGACATAGTCCATGAAAATTAATTTCGGTGCATGTGTTCACCATCTTGGGATCCATCACCTCCCATCCATCATCTTAGGATCCATTCCCTCAACTTCTAGAACCACCTGATCCTCTTGATCCTCCTTTATAGAAAACACCAAACCATAGTATGTGTTTACTTATATTCCCATAGTTATACAAAATGTAATTCCCGTGGTTTGCAAAGTCGTGCTACTTTTAGATGTATTACCAACATTCTACGTGCCCATGTTCTTCCCTGAAGATGCCTCATAAAATATACCACCAATAGGACCACCAAAAAAAGAAGATTGCGTGGCCATCTAAAAAACTCTTGTATTCAAAGGAAAATGAAAGCTACCTATCACTACTGAAGTACCTACACTATCTTGATTCTCAATAACTATTTCAGGAACTAGAACACTAAGCAAAATGTAAGCATCATCAAAAATTCATGCACACAAATACACAAGCAACATATATTTTTACTCTCACATCACGCACACTCTAATCTATATAAATCAACACACACACACACACACACACACACACACACACACACACACACACACACACACACACACAAAAAAAAAAAAAATATATATATATAGGGGTGGGGAATTTTCCATTCACCACCCATGCATTCTCCAAAATATGTTGTATGCTAATAATATCCATGTACCACTATAGAAGCAACTAGGAAACATGTAAGCTTTGTCTAATAATAGATTACCTATAAATATATCTATTTTTAATCTTATTATTAGCTACAACTTTGCATGATGCTTCATATCCTTCTTGTTCCCAAAATATCTTAATGAGTATTCCAAATCTTCTATCAAAACATGCTCAACACTCAATCCCATCTTAGCCCGTGTATGCAAAATGACTAAGTATTGATCTCTAACATCCCAAGGTGCAAAACTACAGGGTGAAAATTTGTCTGAATTCCAGGCCCCATATTTCTTTTCCTTTAATAATTAGGTAATATCTTACGAAACCAAAATTTATTTCAGAGGATGATGTCAAATCCATCAAGGAAAGCCGAGAGACATGCTTCATATGGAAGGGTTGTTGATGAATTAGTTGAAGGATTGTTAATATCTGACCTAAATTTCATTGATGAAGCATATAAAGTATATGATAACATCTCTATAGCTCAAGAATAGTTCAACTCCACTATCATGGGAGTAGATAAAGAATTCAAGTTGTGGGTGGAGTGTATCCAATATTTCAGGATCATGAGAATCACATATGAGAAAATCCTTCTTTCTCATAAAATTTTTGATGACTCCAAGAATTATATTTACAAGAATTGGGTGTACAAAGTGTTGAATGGAAAATGAGGGTATTTAAAGAGGCATCCACTAGACTCAAGAATATGGTACAAAATGGAGAGGCTTTCAAATCATAAATATTTTCTACCTATAAGATTTAAGGTGCCAATTCTAGAAATAGGGAACTCAATAGATGATGTCAAGGTAAAATTCAAGGCATTGATCAAGGAGGATATTTTTAAAGATGAGAATTTCAATAAAGAGAAGATGGAGGAGATCACTGAGCTGCATAATGTTGTTGTAAAAGCCACCAAGGGCTTGTTACAAAATGGAGGAATTTCTAAGGAAATGGAATACTCTCTTAACAGTTGGTTTAATGCTATGACAAACAAAACCATTCCAAAGGTTATGGAAATTTCTAGTGCTCTAGTGAAGTTCAGACTTCATGTGCTTAAAGTAAAGATCCCATTACATCTCTCTCAACATTACTTCTTCTAGCTCTTGATTTCTTTCTTTCTAATTGTTATGTTTTGAAGTTAGCTTTATCATTTTGAAAATTAAAAAATTGTAAATAAAGATAGCTTATGTAATTGATTAATTAAGTGTTAGCACTTAATTAAATGACAATTAGTTAGAAAGTTGGTTACAACCACCCCTCATCCTATATAAGGCTTCTTTCTCATTGTAAAGGGGTTGGATTTTGGTGTTTTTGAATGTAGAGATACGAGATAATTTAAAATAAATAAAGAGGAAGAAGTTATCTCCCTCTTGTTTGTGTTCTTCCTATTTCTTTTCCCTGTAATTGTGAATTTGAATCTAGTATATTTAAATATAGAAACTATGTGTTCAATCCATTTTCTATATTATGAAGAAATTTTTGTCTGTTACATCTATATTTGGTTGATTTTATGATATACTAATTCATGTGTTCTTGAAGATCTATGCATGCATAAGTAAGATGTTACTCTACAATCTCTATATCTGAACATGCTTCCTTCTTCACTCCTTTTCTTACAATAGTGAGTAATCTTGCACAACCAAGGAGAATACTTGTATTCTTGACTGGTGGATTAGATTGAACTTTGTGTCCCTAGTTCACTCCTCTTACTCATACAAGATATTGTTTCCTCCTCCAAATCCTTCTCCCTTTTTCATCTTTTGTATTGAGGTTATAAGAATATGAAGACATTATTTACACCAAAATCCTCATTTAATGATTGTTAGTTTGTATATTTGTAAATAAGTAGATTTCTAGATTTTTGGTGAATAAGGGAACCTCCCCACAAAGAGGAGGGACTAATGTCCCTTGAACTATTGCTTGTTTTCTAAAGACAAAATTTCCAACCAACAAGGAGGTTTAAGCCCAATTATGATTGTATTTTTCTTAATCCATGAAAATTCCTTCTTTACATACAATGTGGCCAATAAACACTTCAAAAGGTGTAAAGAAAAATCATTTATTAAAATTTAATGCAATGTGAAATGTTATACATCATCCTAGCGTTAAAAAACCTTATATACATGCTCTTTGAATATAGATAAAAATGCCCAATAATCCAAATTTACTTCCAATAAATCATGCATAAAATATTTAAACATAGTGGTAACATCTCCGATAATATTGTAGGTGCACTTTTTAATCCAAAAGAAATTACCCATTATGTAAAACTACCCCATTTGGTTGTAAAACTGATTTTTTCCCGATCATCTTAAATAATCAAATCTTGGTGGTAGTTGTTGAATTTATTTGTAAATGAATATACCTCATTTCATACTAATGATTTCAAAATTTCATATTGGAATGACATTAGAAACCGTTTGTTAATGTGTGCATCATTCAAGGCTTTATAATCACCACATATTATAATTTTTCCCATTTTCTTTAGTTAGGTGATTACTAGACTCACCAATTTGATTTATCTATAGGATAGATTAGTCCTACTTTTACCATGTAGACCATTTTTTCCATAAAATTTTCCCTCATGTTTTTATTTAATCTATACATCCTTTTCTTGGCATGTTTTTCTACCTCTTCTAATTAGATGTGCATTTTGCTAATGATGGTTCCACCGGCTTGATTTTCCTAAATTTAGTGCGGAACACATCTCCATAATCTCGTGATAATTGTAAAATTGCAAACATCTCTTTCTACATCCAATAGTCTCATATATTGGATAACTTTACTATGTGGCTATTATTCCTTTTAATGCACATTTTAGTATGTTAGTCCATGTATCGTTTTGAGGTTCATGTTTGTAAAATTTAACCAAGAATGCATCTACTTGAAGTATTGCAAATTTCATTTTTCTTATACCTAAACCATTCTCTTTGGCCTTACCTAATTCTCTCTATGCATTCAATAGTTCAAACCTACATCTAAATACCCACCAATCGAAGATTGTATCTCCCATGAAATATTCCTTTCTCTATTTGTCTCATTAAAATCATGATCATATTGTAGAAACACATATAATTGTGATATCTCGAATTATTCGAGAGACTTAATATTGTATTCATCCATGACTAGATTCTTGGTTTGCACAAAGGACAAGAAATTCCAAATTATTCAACTCATATGCATTCATCTTCTTTCTACATTGTGGAGTTATAGCCTTTTATTTATGCCCAACCTTAAACCAACTTTCAACAACATGCACATATAGAGACATATGGTGTATACGAAAGTGCATACACAAAAGTATTATAGAAAATATAGCAAAGTGTTAGTGAAAAGTAATAGAAATATGACATACTATATGTTGGTAACAACATGCAAGTACACACAAGTATAATAGTTATGGAAAAAATGTGCTACATACATGAGACACCACTCAAGATTTTGTAATACAATCGAGGTACTCAATGCTAATAATAAAAAAGCAAGTAAAATAAGGCATTTCCAAAAATAAGTGATAGCATAGATCAAGAATGTAAAATAAGGGACAACCCATAGAATGAAAATGATTCTAGTTTAGAAGTGACTTGTATAACTAATACTACACATAAATCACCCATTAACATGTTAGAGAAATAAATAGTATGACATGATGTATGTATTGAGTAAATTATGTAAGAGGAAGTAAATTAGTAAATATTGGAATGATATAACTTATGTATAAGTGTCGACAAAAACTCACACACTTTTGGTATTTATCTATTCTTGATCACATACTACTATTCATATGATTCCTAAGCAAGAAAAGTAATAATTAACCCATGTGGTTTTACCTCTTTTCTTGCATTCATTTAACCTTATTGGTCTCACACATCTTATTTCCCAGGTTTGACCTAGAGCCGGGATGTCACCGCAGTGCCCTAAACCTCTTTCTACTTTACTCACCTCTTTTGGGTCATTTCCAGTTGTTTGGGCATCTTATCTTTTGGTGATTGAACTTTTCGGGGTTAGTTACAAAATTAAAGACAAGGAATCATATAAATATAAAGTTATGTGATGATATTAAAGGACCAAGCACTAAGCATTATCTATCACCACCCAAGGTTGTATCCAAGAGCATTCTAAGAGCATTGAAGAATCCATCTAGCTCCACATAAGGGACAAGGGTGTTTCACCATTTTCTTTATGTTATTGAGACAAAACAGATAAGGGTAAGGGCCAAGGAGGAATACTTGTTGTGTTGGTTTGGATTTTGATGGTTCTTGCACATGTTATGATTTCTCAATCCAATACTAATTATGAGAGCTACCTTTTGGATGAGAGGAACTACCTGAAATAGAAAACAAGACCACAAAAGAAGAATAAAAAAATATGATAGTGGACCCCTAGCGTGTGCTAGATTTGGGAAGTGTGATACTCCCTAGATGGTTGTCAATCCACTGTTTAAAACAACTTAATGCAAGAGATAAGAAAATTCCTATTGTAGTTGATATGATTTAGGTATTTCATTCAAGCACAATAAGAAAATATAACATAATAGGCTAGGCTATAGTCAGATCTGAAGGGTAGGTAGGTGTCAGGGTACTAGGACTAGTCAAGGTCAGGTTCTAGGTTGTTTAGGTCACTTGGTAGAAGGTTATTTGGTTCTTTTATTGGAAAAAGGTATGAAACACAGAGACCGATGTCAACTAGGTATAAGTGATGACATTTTAAAAGGGACTGAAGATAGTCATGGATAACCGATGTCGGTAAATTCAAGGTGAAAGGAACTTAATAAGATTTGATTATGGGGATTGAACTAGAGCTAAAAAAATATGGAAGGGTGGATGGGGAGGTCTATAAAAGTCTCAGGTATACTCAGAGGTAGGTAGTAGGTGAGAATGGGTGATTTGGTGGTGTGGGTAGAGGAATGGCTGAATCTACAAGTAGGTAGGAGATGGGAAATGGACATGTAAAGTATAAATTGATAATAGAAGTAACAAAGGCTATTATACTGAAATGGACTATGCTAGTAGAAGGTATACTTACTATGATACAAGTTTGATGGTTGAATGGTGATGGAATTTGATCATAAGAATGGTGTTTGGTGCCATAGTAGTGCTTCCTGAATGCTTCCATGAGTGTAATACCTCTAGATCTGTCCTAGTGTTGGCTATGGATTTCTGAGTGCGTGAAAAGACTCTGGTTCTGCTTGCATGCAGCTCTCTTCTTGTCTCCTTGATCTCAAAATGTGCCAACCCAAAAAAAGGTTGCTAAGGTGAATAAATGGTAACTAACGATGGTTTCGGGTTGATCGGCATCGGTTTAGGGGTGACCAACATCGGTTAAGGTAGGATTCCCTAGGTTTACTAAAAATGGAAGATCTCGCATCTTTTGGATTAGGTTCATTCCTTTATCCACCGATCAAAATAGACATTACATTTTTATGAGTGGGAAGGTGGTTAGAGGGATAATAGGCATTGATTTTTAGGGTTGAACTAAGTCTTAGCTCATTAAGGTAAGTGGGACCAAGTCTTAGTTAATTATGGAAACATGCCAAGAATAGGTCTAGGGTGAGGTGGCTAGGTGAGGTGTCTAGGTGAGGTGGAGGGGTGAGGTGGAAATTAGCTTAATTAAAATAATTAAGTAATGAATATTGTGAGGATGGGTATTAATTTAATTAATTAATTAATATTATGTGGGGTAGAAGGGGCCATGGTTAGGTGAATATATTTGAGTTGGCTATTTGATGGGGGCAAGTGAAGTGTGACCCAATTTTAGTGTCTACATTTTCCCTTTTTTTTGTGTAGCTTGTATTGGTAAGTGACGCCGACAAAAAATAAGATGTGGATGCCCCATGTGTGGGTGAAGGTAATCCCCCTCAAACTAGGAATTGATGAGGTGATAGATGGAAGTGGTGAGTGGTTTGAAAAAATGAGTAGGTGGGAAAATGAAGATCAGTGGGCACATTGGGTAAAGGTAAAAGATCAAGTCAGGTAAATAGGTAAATGGGCCAGGGTCAAAGGTAGTGGCAGTTGAATGCACACACACATTGGAAATTGTGGTACAGTACTAGGTTGAGAAGCTTTCAAAATCTATGTCATCTAAGGTTGATAGGTCTATCCAAATAGGGTTGAAGTGATTTTGGTATCCAAGGTATAGGATATAGTGTGAAAACACAACATAGGTCAGGTACAGGAACATTTAGGTATGTTCTGGTACACCAAAGGTCAGGTCAGGATAAACAACATGGCAATAGGAAATGTAAGGTCAGTAGGCCAAACAACACGGGTAACCACGTCACAAGGTACAATGAGAACGAAGGGTCAAAGGTCAAAAATAGTGTTTCGGTCTAGGCATATATGTCACGACATGGGTAGTGCCAAGGTATAGGGAGAATAAAAAATCTAAGATGTAGTAAAGGCATGGTAAGGGTAGGTTGGGTGTGTAGGTGCACGGGTCAATGGGTGTTCATGATGATAAAGAGGGGCATGGGTACAAATTATGGTAAGAAATTGGCACCGTAGTAAGACTAAATAAAAGGGTAGGGTAGACCAATGCCGCATGACAGAGGGTTACCAATGTGTCGGTTTGCTAGGCACAAAGAGGACCGAGTCGGTCGATCGGTTGGGGTGAGTTTATAAAACCAAAAATTCTATATTTTTGGAATCATTGTTGCATTGTATTGTTTGAGAAAAAAACATAGCACTTCGACTTTTGAACTTGTGATGGAGAGAAGGACAAGGTAGCATACCTAGCTAGGGTAGAGTACCGGTTGGTGAGAAAAGTCGGTTAGGCGGGTCCATGAGGTTAGGGTGAGTGATTTGATTGGGTGGAGGTCAGGATCAGATCTAGTGATGGAAGAGGTGGGAGAGGGGTCGGGTGGGCTACCACCAAGTAGCGGCAGTTGTGCCACCACATCGACATGACACCGGGATGAGGTAGGGTCTCAACCTTTCTTCGTATTTAAATAGAAAAGGGAGATATGGGTATGGGTTTTTGGGTAGGGAAATATAATAAATTTGTGGTTAAAATTGGTGAAATGAGGGAGGGGGAGGTTCAGGTTGGGTAAATAGGGGTGGGGAGGGGTTTAGGTTAGCTTTGGGTAGGGTTAGTTTTGAATTTTTTTGAAAAAATGGTGGGGTTTTGAATGGTTTTGGCTCTAGCGACAGTGACCAACGCTTGCCAGGGTTGGCAAACATCGGTTAGAAACTTCTGGCATTGGTTATGTAGTAGGTGACCAATGCCGGTCATAAAGGCCCGATCTAATAAGGTTTAGAGGAGAATAGATCAATAGGTAGAAAAGGCTGGGAAAATAAGGGTAAGGGATGGGAGATAGAAGTAAGGGGAGTGATAATAGTAAGGGTAATATGTTTACAAAGGGTAATGAGTAGGGAATAGGTATAAGGTACATGAATAGATTGGTTTAGCAAGGGAAAATTGGTAGAGTGAGTACAATAATCAATAAGGTTTAGGGACAAGGTTTGTTGGGTATATTATGGGTTTGGTATGGGAATGTTTTGACAATAGTGTGTTTTTTGGGTGTAAGCGAGGGACCAGCTACGGATGCAAGATAGGTACCACCCTTATTACTTACATAGATGTTCGGGGGACATAATCGATGAGGAGTGAGGGACATGACCGAGGTGGGTCTGATTGGGATTTGACGTTATAGGTGTATAGCTCGTGATCCGAGTTTGATGGTTTCTCTCATCGATAGATGGGATTCCGTGACCAAACATGTTCTATTTACCAATAGATGAGATGACCATCAGGACATTTACAATTGCCAATAGTAGGGGGCGTAGTGTATTCTATTTCTTTGGAGGCATCAAAGGAGTTGATGCTTGAAAATATTTGAAGAGGGATGGAAAAGATGAGGTTTCATATCACCAACTTGAGCTATGGAGAGATGTACATGGCTCATCCTGAAGGGATGAGGCTAGTGGTCTTGATTATGGAGACAGTTTGTTGTTTTGTACTACTAGATGCAGAGGGTGGGAGATTCCCATGAGACGATGGGATTCCCTCATGATATGATGGAGGAGAGAACCTACTTTTCTTGGGCATCTACCTACTTGGTACAACTATACGGGAGAGTATGGGGGTCTACAGGGAGACTACAGAGGTTCAACTTATGCTGCACTTTTCTTCTATACTTGTTGTCATATGAACACATTGTGTGTATTCATCTGATTGGGTTTCCCTTGCTGGATGCATTTGAGCCAGGTATGGTCCGAGTTGGTTACAGGTGATGGGTGCCAGTTGGTGGGGTGTGCTAGGGGGTTAGGGATATGCATGATGTAGCCCACTATAGGAAGATACTAGAGGGGTTGTCTGGGGTAGACATCATTTGGAGGTCGTATGTGGGATTCCCATCATATAGGAAGATGTCTGTAGGGTTAGATGAGCTATAGAGAGCACGATATGATACATGTTGACAGGGTTAGACATCAGTTTGGGTTGCCACAGGATATACCTCCATCATTCCCACAATACAAGAGGGATGACATGGAGAGGCCTATGCCTCTACCATAACCAACAGTGCCTACAGGGTAGGAGGAGCAGGTGGTCGATTGGTGGATTGATGATGTCAGAGTTACAGACGAGTACAAATAGTGGTGGGCAATGCGACATTTAAGAGTTGTACCACCAAGGTCGGGGAAACCATACTTAGCCACCATCACGGTGCAGAGAGATCCCTCCAGTGGTAGGTGGCAAACCCTAGTTATATAGTTAGGGATAGTGTAGGGACAACCGGTAGGGTCGAGGGCATAGGTTTCCGCATTACGAGCACATGTGATAGGGCTGCAGGGCCAGATTGGCCACTACATAGAGTACATGATTGGGCCCTACACACCCCAGGTACAGGCACAGGCACCCCCAAAATCTCAGGGATAGGTACCCACACAGGCTCAGGGACAGGGTCCCATTTTATAGACAGGGGTGGGATAGGTTCCCTAGAGAAGGTACCAACCTGGACAGGGTTCCGAGAGATATGTATAGAGGCCAAGACCAATGGTGCCTCCATAGACCATCCCGATGGCCAGGTTTAGAGATGCCTTAGGAGAGGCACAATATTATCAAGATCACTTGATGGCTTTAGGGATAGATGTCCCATCCTATGTAGAGTACAAAGCATAATAGGCCTCAAGTGAGATGACCAGGTCTTGCATGGATAGTGTAGAGAGTACAAGGGGGCAACAGCCCTAGGACAAGGTTAGGGCAAGGCTACCAGTGTACGAAGGCTAGCTATAGTTACGATACCAACCAAGGGTAGATCGAGGCCTATGGTGGGTGGTGAGATGCTAGTAGGATGCCATGGTAGTGGAGGAGGAGGAGGAGACAAGTGAGACAGATATGGAGGATATCTAGTAGGGTGATGCATGATAGCCTTATATACCTCCAATTTTGTGTAGTTGTTTATTTTTGATATATAATGACTTGCGTGACAAAAAGAGTGAGGATTTATATGAGAGTTTTGAGAGTTTGGATCATATAATGGCCCACATGCTTTGAAGATGGTGAGGCTGTATATGAGAGTTTTTAATTTTTGATCATATATTGGCCTACGTGCCAAAGATGGTGAGGTTGTATATGAGAGGTTTTTGAGAGATGCATATTATTTGGTATCAGTGTATATTGTATGGGTACACAAATTTGTATGATGATATGGATAATTTTTTGTTGATGTACTTGTGTTGTCAGAATTTGATTGTTATGTATAGATGGATGGAAAATAGGTGTGTTTAGGCATGGTGGAGTCAGGTCATAGGTATAATTGAGTTAGATTATAGGAATGGTTGAGTTAGGTGGTAGGCATGGTTGAGTTAGGTCATAGGCATGATGGATTCAAGTTGGTTTAGGTATGATTGAGTCAGGTGGTAGGTATGGTTGAGTTAGGTCATAGGCATGATGGAGTCAAGTTGGTTTAGGCATGAGGTAATTTCTAAGTTGTAGGTAACATGGGGACAAATGGTGATGTATATATAGGTTATGGTTTTAATTTCCAAATATGTGCTATAGTGGAAATGTGAAAATGATAAATGAATGATTTGATGATGTAATAAAAATGTGTATTAATTGATGCTTGTTTGGTTTAATTTCCAGTTATTGATATAAAATGGAAACTAACTAGGGTATAATGTGAATAGGAAAGTAAAAGGGGTTTTGGTTAGGGTAAAGAGTGGCCAAGCTAACCTCCAAGGGCCCCATGCCCTTGAAGTGTTTCCTACATAGTCCCGGTGAAAAGGGACCTCATGCCAATGTAGTTCTCCTATAAGCTAGGGAAGATTATGATGAAGTAGAGGAATGGGTTGGTAGGTGTTAGGCATGGGTGAATGGAGGTCATAGGCATGGTTGAGTTGTTTTAAATATAGGTGTCGATGATTTGGTCTTGTATAGGATAATCAATAAGTAATGAGGAAGGAGAATGGTAAGAGGTGGTAAAAGAGCCGCTTAATTGATAAGAACCCTAATGAGTCGACCATACCTAAGAGGGGATCATGAACATAAGACCCTAAAGGCATTGCATAATGGACCATTCTAAGGGTGAATAAAGTCACATAATCACAAAAATGTCACGGTTGTGGTAATTCCCTTGAGTAGTAAAGAGGAGTTTAGGATAAAAAGGAAAAGAGTTAAGAATGGGAGGTTTAGCGTAACTTAGTTTCGACAACTTTTTTTCTTAGCAAGAAACCTAGGATCAAAAATAGGCAAGTCCATGACGAAAATTTCATTATTTTCTTCATTTGTTTTTTTTTTTAGATTGATCGATGTGGGAAGTCTATCGGGATGAGGAAGTCTATATGGGATTAGTATATTATGACTTTCCTTCAAGGAGCAAGTCTATTTATAGCGGTGGAAATAGAGTGAAGAGATGTCCCTTTTGAGGGAGTCATCTTTTGCTAGAAGTTTGACTCAAGGAGTTGCATCCCTTTTTTTTTGGACGTTTAAGTCATGGACAAGACTATAAAGGAAGGGTAGGATCTTGTTCGGATGAAAAACCATAGTACACAGGAGTTAACTATGAAAGGGGTGGTTTTGAGTGATGAACAACCATGGGATTCCATCCTAGAGAAGATAAAAAGTGTCCATGAGAATCATGCTATGAGTAGAGCCATGGTACTCATATTGAAGATAAGGTTGAGAGGTGATGGGTAATCACATGATTCTTGTTTAGTCATGGATCCTCAAAATGTGGAATATGGAAGGTGGACAACACTCAAGGGATGAGTGATCAACTGATAGAGAGTGATATAGAACTTGATGTCAACAATAAAATGGTCGAAGATGTAAGGCATTAAGGGGCTTAGGTTTAGGTTTACCTTTAAGTGAAGACAAACGATAAGTACCTGATCTATAGGTATGGGTAATGATATAGGGACCAAGCCAATTGGGAGCAAATTTTCCCCACTTACTTTTTCCTCTTTTGTTACATGTTTATTTTATTTCGGAAAAGTTCACTAACCTGAAAGGTTCATTCATGAACAAGTTTTTCATAGGCACATTTGATACATTTTTGGTAGATTTGAAGATGGTCAAGAGTATTGAGATGACATTCATCTAATAACTCAAGTTGTGCCAAACGATCTTGGCGAAAGTCATCATCATTGAGCATGTCTTGTAGTGAGATGCAGAGAGATGGAATCTAGACTTTGAGGGTAAGATATCCTCAGTACTGTAGACCAAAGAAAAGGGTGAGGCAGCAGTAAAAGTGTGAATACTAATGCGATAAGCCCACAAGATGAAAGGAATGTGTGTATGCCAATCCTTCCCAGTATTGTTGACTATCTTCATAAGAATATTGTTCAAGGTTTTATTGGTCAATTCGGCTTGGCCATTGGTTTCCGGGTAATAAGGTGATGAGAAGCTAAATTGGATGCCAAAAGCATTGCATAATTTGTGTAGGGTTTTTTTTTGAATTGCTTTCCATTATCATTGATGAGGTGGTGAGGAACACCAAAGTGAAAAATGATGTGATGGTTTATGAATTCACATATTTTCTCAACTTTTGTAGAAATGAGGGGAATGGCCTCTACCCATTTAGTGTAATATTCAGTAGTGGTTATGATCCATTGGTGGCATTGTGAAGAATGGGGATTGATCTCACCGATAAGATCCAAACCCCATTGAGAGAAAGGACAAAGGTCTCGTGCTACCTGTAAGGCATGACTAGGTGTGTGATGGAGGTTAGCATGTTGTTGGCATTTCACACAACATTTTACATAATCACAATAGTCATGGTTTAGGGTTTGCCATTAATAGCCCAGGAAAATAATGCATTTAGTGACAGCTAAACCACTAAAGTGACCTCTAAAAATTCCATCATGGACTTCCTTAATGGTGTAGGGAATTTCATAACTTGTAAGGCATTGTAAGAGGATGTCATCGAATCCGCACTTGTAAAGAAGACCACCCATGATGACATAATGAGAGACACTTTTAAGAAAGGCATGTTGTCTATTACGAGTGAGATTGGCGGGTAGAATGGAAAGGGAAAGATAGTTTGCATATTGCTTATACCAAAGGTCACGTGGGTCGGGGGAATGGTTCCGACGGAGTAGACTCACAAGGTAAATAAGAGGGTGATTTTAGGATTTATATTGTGACAAATATTTTAGAGTTAGCGGGTGAAGTATGTATCTGAGAAGCCATGCAGGCCATGGTATCACAAATTTATTGGTATAACTTGGGGTGGTTTGAAGTGCGTAATGGTCAAAGGTGGTCAAAAGTATGTCTATGTGATGCTTATACTTTTGAAGTATCTCATTACGACACTGGTATATACCATTGACTTGGTTTACAACCAGTTGAGAATCACCAAATATATTAATGGACTTAACATCTAAGGCATAAGTAGCCTAGAGACCCAATATGAGTGCTTTGTATTTAGCAATATTGTTTGTATAATTAAAATCGAGTTTGAAAGACAAAGGCATAGACTCACCATAAAGAGGAATGAGGATAACACCAGCCCCACCCCCATGCTTGACACTTGGAGCCATCAAAGAAGAGTGTCATTTGGTAAGGGTTCGTCCAGGGAAAGGGTAGTTATAGACTTGTATGGGAAATCAAAGTTAGATGGTTGATTCCTAGAAATAGGTGCATCACCGATTGGTTATAGATAGCCCGGCCCTTAAGGGACTTTTGAGAAATGAATTCAAGGTTGAGGTCGAAAGAAGCATAAACCAACATGCGGCATGTTGATGTTGATAGGGTTTGGCATACATATAATGTAGTGGGTCAATAGTAGTAGTAATGACAAAGGTTTTTTGGTTGAGTAGGTAATGGCGGAGCTTGGTGGTGATGAAAACTAAAGCTAAGATTTTTTTTTTGGCATGGGTATATATAGTTTCGTAGTCCAAAAGGGTATGACTTATGTAATAAACCGCTTGCTCTCAGTGCTACTCATCGTGATGAGCAAGCATAACACCTAAAGAATGGTCAGTGGCAGAAATATATAGGTAAAATGGTTGGTCATCCTTAGGAGGAATGAGAACTAGTGGTTGAAGGAGGTATTGTTTTAAGGATTCAAAGGCTTTATGAATTTCATCATCCCATTTGAATGAAACATATTTCTTGAGAAGATGATGAAATGGTTGATAATGGTCAAAAAGTTGTGAGATAAAAAGATGAATGGATTTCAACTTACCTTGTAGGCTTTGAAGTTGACAAAGATTAGTGGGTGGAAGCATTTCTAGAATAACATTGACTTTAGTAGGAATGAATTCTATGCCATGCAAAGAAACGATGAAACCTAGTATTTTTCTAGAAAGTACTGCAAAGACACACTTCTTTTGTTGAAGACGCACACAATACTTGATGAGATGGTCAAAGATGACCTTAACGATGGGCGAGATGTTTGTTTCATGTTTATATTTTTCTTGAAGATCATCTACATAGTCTTCCAATATGTGATGCATGATGTCATGGAAGATGTAAGTCATGTCTTGCTTATATGTGGTACCAACATTTTTAAGGCCAAAAGGCATGAGACGATAGTAGAATGTCCCCCAAGGGGTGATGAAGGTAGTCTTGTGTTGATCTTATGGAGATAGTAATATTTGATTGTTTCCTAAGAAACCATCCATGAGTGATAACATTTAATGTCCAGCGGTGAGATCAACTAGTTGGTTGATGCCTGGTAGGGGGAAATCATCTTTGGGACAAGCTAGGTTGAGGTCATGGAAGTCTATGCAAATGTGGAGTCCCCCTGTCTTCTTTGTGATATGAATGATATTAGAAATCCATTGGGGATAGTCAATGGGTAGTATGAAGGAAACTAAGAGAAGGCACTTTGTGAGCTCTTCTTTGACTAGAAAAGCAATGCATGGATGCATTTTTCGTAGCTTTTTTAATGGGTTTGGTATCAGGAATGGTTACAATATTGTGTACTATGATTTTGGGTCGGTACCAGGCATATTGACATAGGACCAGGAAAAAGCATTGTTATGGTCCCGAAGGAAAGAGGTGAAGGCTTCCTGTTCAATAGTGTCTAAGGATTGGCTGATCTTTAGAATGTATGGGTAATCATGAGTGTTAATGTTGATTTCGATGGTTGATTCATTCAACATGGTTTGCATCTCAAATGGTAACAATTGAACTATAAGAATCTTCCGCACCAAGGTAGGTGAGGATGGATTCATCATCTTGCCATTGAACGACATTAATAGAATTTGTATCATCATCGATCATGCAAGGGTACAAGAATGGGAGAGAAGAGGCAGCCTCACCATCGCTTTGATAGGTCAGAGGTCCCAGGGAAATGGTGTTTATGAAAAAAAAGTTAGGAGGAATAGATTTGAGATCTATAGACTCTGTGGGTGAAGAAGGTAATGTGGGTGAATGAGGTGGGGAAGGTTTTCTATCCTAAATGAGGTAGGTGTGAACCTTCTTGGAATGTGGTGCATCAAAAATAATGCCACTACGATCATTGTGTTTATGAGAGGTACAAGAAATGAGAGTATGGTGGCCCTATTCATAAAATTTGAAGCCAAATCCTTTCAATGCGTATCGGTGGAGGAAACTATGAGTGAAATGATGGTTAGTGAGGGATTGTAGGTTAGATGAAAATGGTTGGGTTTGGGATGGAGGTTCAGGTTTATAGGTGGTAATATCAAGTCCCCCATACATTAGATTAGTGCGAAGGCGGGGAGAGGTATAAGGAAAAACTTCACCTATACAGATGTCATAACTTGGGTGTTGACGCAACTTCCCCTACTCTTGTGGGGAGAGGAAAGTGTCGATATTTTATAGGTGGTTTTCCCCTAGAGTGAGGTGTTGAAAAACACCTTTTAAGGGATTAGTAGTCGATATGTGGGTAGCAGGGATAGATGACTTGCTAGAAGATGGGGAAATAGGTGAGTCAGCGGTAGAGGCCACAACGGTAGTAGGGATAGCAGGGTTAGATGTGGGAGAGGTTGTGGCAGTCTGGGTGGATGGGCTTGTAGGTGAAGGTGAAGTGGGGATAGTGGCAGATACCTTGATTGGTACAAGCACATCATTGGGCCGGTATAGCATGTTACAGGTCTTGAAAGGTGATGGGTCGGCAGGGATGGTGTAATTATGTCCCTCGTGTTCAAATTTGAGGTAGTGGTGTAAAGTCGAAGGGACACAACCCATGACACGGATCCAAGGCCGACCTAACAATAGATTATATTGGAACTCCCCTTCTAGGACATATAAAATTTACGAGCTAGTGTGGGGACCCACACGGACATGGAGAATGATAGTACCTAGGGTAGAGGTCATGGTGTCATTGAATGACCACAACATAATCTGGGTTACCATGCATGTAATTGGTAGGTATTCACATTTGGTTGTATGTATGGGAGGAGATGATGTTAATACTAGCACCACCATCAATCATAACGCATCATATGCATATATTATTGATAAAGATGGAGATGAAAAGAGTGGGGTCGGGGTCATCGGGATAGAAGTGATCTCTTCATCCGAAAAAATTAGGAAGATACTTGGTGAGTAGGTGGAAGTGTAGAGGAAAGTGATGACCTAGTGAGAGAGGCTACGTGGTGAGGGGTTGTAGTCATTTTTGCACCCACCAAGAACAAGGGAACCTCATGCGCACCGGCCTATCACCCAGCTGGGCATTGGGAACTCACCCGAGCACATGAGAGGGAGCCAAGTCTCTCTTTTATGTGAGTCTAGTGGAAGGCATAGTTCATGATTCTGACTTAGTGATTTAACAGACATGAAGAAGCTATAGAGCTCAAGACGGCTTCTACACCCCTTCGATTAGTTATTTAAGAGACATGAAGAAGTTATAGAGCTCAAGACGGCTTCTACACCCCTTCAGTCATAACAGAAACAAAGCGCGTAACATAAATAATAGAACCAAGAAGTTGTAAATCCACAAATATACTTAATCATTCAAGTAAGGTCCATGATTATACAAGATCAAAAGCAAAGTAAAAACATGTAGATAATACAGAAGGAGATCTTAATGTAAACATGGTGGTAACCTTATCATATTCATTCATAGTCTTGCTACAAAGTATCACAGAGAGGCAAACCATAGTCATGCGCCATATCTGGATCCATACATGTATTCTCACAAAACAAAATTTGTATTCCCCATTTCCCCATTACATCCTTATTGGAATCCTTTACCCATTTTCATCCCATAGTTCTCACAGTAATTTTATAGCTCCACTACCTCACTTTTGTCTCTGTTCTTTGCCAAGGGCGCACATATAAATAGGCATCTGAGCTATAATAAACTCCTCTGCAGCCTCATATCTGGCCCCAAGTGTCAACGTGTGGTTCACCCAAGGTGCATGCCTCTCCATGTCATGATTAAATTTTTGGACCTTTCTATCGCAAGGTATATTCCTTCCAGGACACCTTGTTGCCAGGCTAGAACCTTATCCAAAAGGAACACGTTCTTCATGTGTTATGTCCAAAAGGCAAAAAATGGCTAAGTCCAAAATTGTGCTTCGTGGGTGCGTGGCCTTGGTTCTCCAGGAACCATTTTTGAATCATGCCTTGCGTGCCTTCACTTGTGCCTACGCGCCTTTAAGATTTGGAAGCTATATTAGGGGCCCAACATTACCCCACACTTCACCTGTTCTCCATCCTCGGGAACCTTCTCAAAGAATGTAGTACAAAAATAATGCAAGGCCTTGCCTTGGAAAATAATGGAGGGAAAGAATAAAGAATGGGGAGAGAAAGAATATGGGGAAAATTACCTAAAGAAGAAGGGGAAAATTTTTCCGTAGGTCAGCCTCCAGTGTACTCCAAGCGCTAACTTCATCCTGCGCTTTAGTGCAGATATCACCAACCAAGGTGCTCACCTCATCGAAGGTTAACCCTTCCCCTTGTGTGGTAATGGTTTCAACCACAATCTCTATTTCCTTAGTGTGATCTTTCAGGGCATCCGTCTTCCTCGTGATGACCTTGTAGATATCTTTTAGCCAAGTTTTGATTGAGACTCACCGATTCACAATACCTTGATTTATTTTCCACTTTGGCTACGATCCTTTCTCACTCAGCACTATTACCCTTATTATTTTCCTAAAGTCCTTCACTCAGCCTCATCATTGGAAAGTAGTATGTTTTTCACTTTTTCTTGATCCACGTAATGTTCGTAAGAAACCCCGTGGTTCGTGCAACTGATCTTATGTCAGCAAGCACCTTGTTGTATTCAGCCACAAGTGCGATGACCTTAAACTTATCTTCCTTCTCTAAGCATGTCGCTACCTCCTCTTCCCTCGAATCCAATGCTAAAGGCTGCCTTTCCATGGTGAGGATTCGAATCAAGTCCTCTAGACACTCCAAGGAGGATCTATACTTTTGCATGAGAGGGTTAAGGTTTGGGTGCTTCATGATAATCACTTGGGAGATGAGTGCCAATTTCTTGGAAACTTCACATACCCTAGCCTTTTCCTCCTAAAGCTCCCTCTGTAGTTGAGCGCTAATTAATTTCTCAAGGCTGAGGTCCTTCATTAGCTTCACTACTTCTTCCTTCTTCTTCTCTAATAGGTCCTCTAAGACTTTAACCCTATCATTCCTACCAAAATCCTAGCCTCGATTTCCACAGATACTTTGTTGAGCACGTTACACAATTGCTCATCTGATAGTTGTTGCGTGTTTACAATGGGGTTGTCCCCTTTCCTTTAGACAACATTAATACTGCTCCTTGGTTAACCTCAAACTCAAGCTCATCAAGGTGGGAGTCAAATGCCGATGATAGCATCTTCCTTGTTCATGGGTATCCACCTCAGGATCAAAGGAATCCATGGCGGTGAGATCCTTGGTGGACATGGTACTCTAGAAATGTGCACGCAAAACTTTTTGGGTTCATTAATGTAACCCATCATTGTTCTTTCACCTTCCACATGTTTTCCTCCCTTGTGCATGCCCTTGGGAACAACTACCAAAAGAGTTGGACCTTTTGTGCTACCCACACTCTTCTCCCTCTGCTCTTCTTTGAATTCACTGAGCACTAGCTCCACACTACGCTCCAACTCCTCTTTGACCAGGGTATTGATTATCTTCTCTGCTTCCCTTGTTTCCTTCTCATTCACCTCCTCCTGAGTGAGCTTGGGCATATCTAGCTCCTTGGTACTAGCCCCTTCGCTCCTTTCTTCACTCTGTGTGCCTTCCTCCCTTTGGGCACCCTTCCTCCTTACAAAGATGAAAGCATCATTTGTATCCTCTACTTCCTCTCCCTCCAAATCATGGACATCAATCGGCTCTTGATCCACCTCCAACTCTTCCCCTCCATCATCATCCTTTTCACCTATATAGGCATTCGGGTCATCTGTATCTTTAGACCCTTGTTCCTCCGTCCCTTGTTCTTCTTCCCTTGTAGAAAACTCTAGAGTCGGGGATGTTGTCTTCTCTTCATCTGAAGGTTCTTCAGGGGATGGTGGCTTTGTAGGCTCCAGGGTCTTTTCCCTGACCACCATTCTCCTCTTCTTCCAGACGTAGGTACTTGGCCCTGTGGTATCTATGTTCTGCCTCTCCACCACTCTTTGTTGTTCTTCTTCTTCTTCCCTCTCCTTACGCTTTGGCATAGGATTCTTTCTTCCCATGGGGTCATCCAGAATGGATATCTCATTCTCCACGTATGTGCCCTTTTCAAATTTCAGCCTTATGTGCAGGTAGATCCTAGCAGCAATGCTCTTAGCAATCGGTAAGGTCAATGGCCTTACAATGTGCACATCCTGCAATATGTACCTTTCAACGTATGCATGCTTCCCTAGGTAGACCAGCTTCTTTCTCATCTCCCTGTGCTCTCTGTCAAGGGTGGACAACTCCAGATTTAATTTCTTCAATTCCTTGTATCTGTTTACCCCTGCTTGGAAAAATTGGGCAGTAAATGAGAAGGGGAGTTTGCACCAGGGACTCCAACTGCCATCCACCAAGATGAATCTGCCAATGCAAAAGTACTGGTATACCACGAACTCTACTTCTCCTTCGATCTTCACAAGGAGTTGCTCAAGAATATGTCATTCATCCCCCAAATGTGTTCCTAAGGCGCGTGTACCATTTTTCTAAGTGCGCCTTGTGCACCCCTATCATTGACTCACATGTGTATTTCTGGAATCTATCCGTGGGTGAGGGATCTTCAGTGGGGTACTCCCATATGAATTTATCAGATGCATCTGGCACCCTGATTTCTGAGAACACAATTGTTAACAGAATGTTTCCAAACAAGATCTTTCCTCCATTCTTCGCATTACTTATGATTTCATCTGCTATGTACTTTAGGAGATGTTGTACACGGTGCCTTCCACGACCTTCCTGTAGACATTCAACTAGGGCTTTCTCACCTGGGTCCACCTCTCTTGTCCATTCAGCTTGGAGACAAGGTGCGCGGCCATCTTCATCACCGGATCATTGATATCTAAGACATCGTAGTATCTTGATCCCTTCTTATAATCCTGGGATGCAATGGTTTCTTTGATTGCCTCCTCATCCGGAGGTCATCTATGAGCGCGTCCCCTTTACATCTTAGGCTTGTAAAGTGTGAGATTAACTGGGGAGTTATGCACATTTTGCACCCTATGAAGCAGAAGAAATCTTCATGTATGTGCGTCATTAACCATTGGTACAAGTGCTTGGGCTTCCCAAAGTATGGAAACTCAAAATCTGGAGAAGCCATGCCTTCTCCATTTTCACCTTGACTACGTCATTGTAGATTGGCATCCCGTCAGTTTCATTTTTTGTGGGGTGCACCAGCTCCAACACCATTTCCTTTGCGATTATACTTGACCGATGATTGTAATCGATCATGGTCATCTGTCTTATGTGGGACTCCCACTCTTTCCCTAGCAAAACCCCATCCGGGTATTGCATCTCTGAGTACCATTCCTCATTGGTATCCAAGGGGATTTCTTCTTCTTTCTTCTTTCCTTTTCCCTTACCCTTTCCCTTCTTGGATTGTACTATAGGCTTATCAACTGGTTTTGTGGCCATCATTTTACCCTTTGCTTTCATTCCCTGGTTACTTTCGAGTTGTCTGAGAGTTTTCTTCATGCGCCCGTGCCCTAGAGCACAAACCCTAATCTCTGATTTTCCTCCTTCAATCATGGTGCTCTTTCCCAACATTCCTCACACCTGAATCACTTATGCTCTAGTTTGTAGATCTAACGGACCAATTACATGTAAGTTTTTGAGATTTTCCTTCACATGAGTTAGCTCTTGAAACCCTAACTCTTGAAAGAAAATCATTCTCCTTGTTTTTGCAAAGTAAAATAATGAACTGCCCATCCTTGTATTTATAGCTTTTCCCACTTTTACGCATTAAAGGCTAGGCTACCTACCATCGTACAACAATATTTAATGCAGCATTTTTCAAACAAACCCGACTTTAGTGCTATTCCTTACACGCCAAATCCTTGTATGAAAAGGTTTTCACCCATTCCTAATCCTTTCACGAACACTTTTTGACTTTCTAGTGCAAAAACAATCCATCTTGATAGAAGACTCTTGCATGCGTGTTACTAGTGCCAAAGGCACCTCTTCCATCCTCATGATTCTTGCTTTCACCTACCTCATGTTTTTGCACTTTTTCTCCTTATACGTGGATTTCCAATGTAACCTTATTTTGCCACCCATCTGCCTTCTTTTCTCCTAATGCATCTTTTCAATAGGGCCAGTTCAAATGGTCTACCAACCCAATCCTCCTACAGAATAACTTCATGCCTCTCTTTATCACCTCACCCCACACTAAATCGATGTGTGGTCCTCTGTGCATTCATAAGTTAAAAATTAATAAGGTTACCGGCGCCCAAGGCACAAAACAAGACAACAACGTGAAAGGGAAAAACAATAAAGGAAAAGCATAAAAGGAAATTCTAAACTAACTGGCAGAACTACCTTATTTAAAAACACCAAGAAGCATTATTTATAGTAGGGCTTCAACCTACTCCCATTGAAGTGTCTAGGTAATTTTGTTCCATCCAGTGCACTGGCACGCACCCAAATCAAGGATGTATGAAATTACATAAGGACCCAACCAATGCACCTTCAACTTTCTAGGATAGTGTAGGAATTTTGAATCATATAGAAATACCATCTTGCCAACCTCAAACTATATGTTCTTAATGTGGCAATCATGCCATGCCCTTTGCTTAGCTTTTTCAGTTGTTTGGCTCCATCTTGCTAGCGAGCACCTTTCATCCAACTTCATCAATTCATCTATTCTCTCTTCTAGTGCTTGTTCATCATCCAATCCTCCTGTGTGCGCTATATGCAGCGATGGTAGCATAAATTCAACCGGAAAAACAGCCTCCATGCTAAACACCAGTTGAAATGGTGTGGCCTTGTTCAACCTTTTATACATTGTTCTGTATGCCCAAAGAACTATTGATACCTTGTCATCCCAATCCGCCTACCCACATCACATATCTTAGTCAATGTGTGACTAAGGATTTTGTTGAATGCCTCTACAGTCCCATTTTCCTGAGGGTGATAAGGGGTAGTCTTGTGATGGGCTACCATGAATTCTGCTAATAGAATCCTGATTGTTTCATTTAAGAAGTGAGTGCCCCTATCACTTGTTAAACTTAATGGGCACCCATACTTGCTAATAATGTTCTCCCATAAAAATCTAGCAGCCGTGGCTATGGTGCAATCCTTAGTGGGTGCGGCCTCTGCCCACCTTGTTAGATAATCAGTACAGGTAATGATATACCGTGAGTTAGTCCTTCACGCAACTGGTGAGATTGGTTCGACAAAGTTTATTGCCCATTTTTCAAAAGTTTTTTCTGGAAATGGGGTGCAAGGGCATCTCATCCCTTTTTCCAGGTTTATCAAGGCATTGGTAGTGGTCATAGGCCTTGCAAAACTCAATGCAATCTTGGTGAATTGTCTCCCACTATAGTCCGGTGACTAGGATCTTGCACGCAGTTACATTCCCTACATAGTGTCCTCTAGTAATCCCACCATGGGCTTCTTCTATTATGGCCACGCGTTCATGTTCTAATACGCACCGATGCAAAACCTCATCATGGCCCATTTTATACAAATCCCCATTGATCAACATGAAGGGCGTGGTGCGTATGGCTAACCTTTTCCTCTCTAGAGCATTCATCCCTTCGTGCACCACACCTTCCTTGAGAAAAATGGAAATGTCTTTTAATTCTAAGGGTGCTTACCGCAACTGAATAGTTGTGTTTCCAAAGATGGTTTCCTTGAGACTTTGTGCATCCTCTCTCAAATCAATCCTTGATAAATGATCTGGCCCACAATTGTTCTTTCTTGATTTTACCACCACTTTGAATTCAAATTCCTAAAGTAAAAGTACCCAACAGCATATGTGCCCTTGCAACATTGCTTTGTTTACTAGATACTTCAAGGCCATATGGTCAGTGTAGAATATGAAGGGAGTTGTTAGTAGATATTATCTAAATTTGTGGAGTGCGTAGATCATTGACAATTCCTCGTTCTTGGTCATTGTATAATTTTTTTTGCTTTGGTGTCAACTTTTTTACAAAACACAAGGGATGATCAAAATCTCCTCTTACGGTTGAGCAAGAATGGCTACCATTGTTGTACCAAAGGCATCCACATGGACATACAAATTTTTATCCCATGATGGGAATCGTAGAATAGGTGTGGTGATAAGCCTTTCTTTTAGAGTGTCAAATGCCCTCTATTGTGCCTCTCCCCACCGAAAGGCACTCTTATGTCTAAGCAATATTTCCAAAGGCACGGTAATCTTGGCGTACCCCTTAATGAAATTTCTATAGTACCCAGTGTGTCCAAGAAATCCACACATGGTGCTTTGGCTGGTAGGCTCCCCTAACCCCACAATAATAGCGCCACAATCACGGGATCCACCAATAAGCCCTCTTTGCATATGATATGCCCCAACAACATTCCAAAAGGAGTTGCAAAGATACATTTCTTGATGTTGAGGGAAATCCTCAACTACCAACATCTTTCAAACATCAACCTCAAGTTATCACAATGGTCCCTTACTAATCCATACACTATCCAATCATCCAAATATATTTGAAGGAACTTGTGGATGAAGTCCTTAAATTCTTGTACCACTATGCGCGAAAATACAACGGGCACATTCTTCAGCCCAAAGGGCATGACTATGTATGCAAAGCTTCCCCACATGGTGGCAAAAGTTGTATTTTCTTGGTTTTCCTTGGCAATCCTTACTTGGTGATATCCCGAGAATCCATCCGTAAAGGAATAGACCTTACGTCCAAAGAACTCCTTCCAAAATTTCTTCAATAAAGGGGGTGGGAAAAGGATCTATGATGCAAATAGTGTTCAATTCCCTGTAATCCACACATATCCTAATCCGCCCATCCTTCTTTATGTTGATCACCATTGGACTTATCCATTCTGATTCCTCCATAGCCTCAATGATACCGGATGCTATCATTTTTTCTAGCTCTTCTTTAACCCTTACGCGCATGTTGGGATTCATCTTGTAAGGCCTCTTCCTGACCGGGTGTGCACCATCTTTCAAATTTATCCTCATTTCCCCAATGAATGGTGGAAGCATTTCAACTCATGGTATCCACATGGGAATAAATCCTCAAACTCGACGCAATATATTGATGATCTTTGATACTTCTTTGTCTGACTAGTAGTCCCCAATGATAGCTTCCTTGGGCTCCCTCTCCAAGCCGATGTTAACTTTATTGGTTTTGAGTGGTTCATGATACATGAATACACATGCATCTACACTGTCAACCACTTCACGTGTCCCAATCGAATGTTCGACATTTAGGTTCTCCATCTCCTCTCCATCAACAATGTATACCATCTTTCCTTTCCCCTTTTTGGCACACGCGTGCTTAAATTATATGTCTTCTGGATCCTCCTCTTCGAACCACGCTTCCAAGATAGGTCCACCAAGTAAGTTTACTAATCTATATTCTGCCATGGCACAATCCCCTAGAGTGAGGCATTTGATAGTTTGCAACACCTCATCAACCGGTTGTATGGTACTTTGGTACTTGAATGTGTGAACCAAGTCAGCCGCTAATTCCTGCCAACTTCCCATTTGGTAGTGTGTTTCGAATGGATGTACCAAGCACGCGCACAACCTTGTAGTGTCAAATACAACTTGTGCACCCAAAGGGAGGGTGGTAAAGCTTCCGCGCCTTCTCTCCAGGCCCCCTTACATGCTTGGATGTGGGAAGAGTTGGGTCCATTGCCATTGTAATCCTTGATAGTGGTGGGTATGTTGCTTTTCGAGAATCAGACAGTGAGTGCAATTCTAACTTCACACCATTCCAACAAGTTTTCACTATACACGGCCCACCACCTCGCTGCTGTGCCTATCAAAACATAACCTAACATCCCTCGTTTCCCATCCTCCATCCATTGAGCTTCCATTTCTCTTAAAAATACCTCAAGGTATGCATCCCTAGAATACTTGGTTATTGCCTTTCCTCCTAGGTGCCGAACTATACATGCCATGGTTACCTTGGTCACCGATCCTTTCAGATGTCACCCAATCAATTCATAAGTCCCATGCACCCAATTATCGCATGCTATACCGGTAGTATCACTAGCATTGAGCATCATCAAACTGGATGACTCATTCTATAGGGTGGATGGTCTCTGATCTCATATGGAGTGCACATATATTCTGTCTAGGACCTCCTCTCCAAGGGGTTCAATATAGGGTGTGGAATTTCCATCAGCAAGTGGTATAATCACCCTTTTTCCTTATTTTCAAAGCTTATGTACCCCTTGTTAAACCAAAGATCTGCATTATTCTTATAACACCACAGGTGCCCAAGTAACACTGGGAAATTATCCACCTTGGAAAGTGCCAAGACTTTAAAATCCCCAGTGAACTTAGTCCCTTGAATGGTAATGGTCACATCCTTCAAGACAGCTATGGGCATTGCCTTTGTCTTATTTTCCATATACAACACATTTGAAGATGGCTGTAATTCAGGTCTTCCCATTTGATGTCGAGGCATCTAGAGTGAGAACATTAACCTTTGTTCTATGTCAATGAGGATATTGCTAACCAATCATCCATCCACTCTTTGCATTTAAGGTAATCTCTTTTTCATAATCAAGCCCAGCCAAGTGGGAGGTTTGCATGCGGCATCTACCTTTTGTGTTCTCCCCAGTGCGTGGTACCTTTTCCCTCAACCATGCTCCTAGAAGGGGAATAATATTTTTTACCTTAGCAGTTTACACACCTCCTTAACCTCATCTAAGTCATCCTTTGGTGCTTCTACAGTTCTTCTTTGCTCATCCTTTCTAGTCTACTCTTTTAAGCATTGGATCTCCTCTTGTAAACTTTGAATGATGTCCATGGTTTCCTGGTAGACTTCTTTTTGGTGAGCTAGGTTTGGATACTTCCCATGTACTACTTCTTCCCTTGAAACCAAATGTCTCTACCTAGGATATTCCCTTGCGCACGCAGACTCCGCCCTTGTTTTCACCATAACAGGATCTAGTTCTGATTCATGTATTACTCGCGGAAGCCATTGTGCATCAGCCTTCTTAATACTCACCATGGTAGTGCCCTTATCCTTCCAATACTGCTGACTCATATGTTCATATAACTCTGGGCACTCTTTGTACTTATGTTTTTTTCCACACCATGATCATTGTAGAAGTTCTATACATTCGTGCTTATAATGGTCTGTGGCTCCACAATTAAAACACGTCCCCACGCGGAACTCACTTCTTCCTCCATGGTTACCATGACCACGAAATCCTCCATGAAATCCTATTTCATGTGCACCTCCATCTTCGTGCTCTCCATACCCATGGTCATCTCCTTTGGAACTACTGGTAATTCTAGTTTGGCGCACACCAAGATCAATTGCCCCATGAATCTAGTCAATCAATCTATAATTCTTGGTGTTATGTGTGGTTGAAGTACATATCTTACAATAACAAGATACATTTTGTGGATCACGCACTATAGTAAGGGCACCTAATTACATCATGGTCCTTGTGACATATTTTGTAATTAACCAAGTATAGCGTGCACCGCCTTCCGAGTACATACCCCACCATTATCCTTTGTGTTCCCTTCTATGTTACAATCCATGCACCACATCCCACCATGAATCTTTGGAACTGTGTTGGCAGATAATTTCTCTAATTGCTTAGCCATGGCAGCGATGATCTGAGCTTCCAAAAAGGGGCTAACACTAGTGTCAACACTACCAACTACCTCATCGTGCAAAGCAGCTTCCAACACTTCACATGGGTCCATGAATGTTTTATGAGATAAATACCTCCTAAAGGGTGTGATCAATCCTCGACAAACCATTGAGCATGTTGTGAAGGGTGGATATCATAAGATAGTTTAGACAAAAGAGTTTTAAAGCACGCATCATATTCTCGCATGCTCTCTACCATGCCCTGTTGGATTTCTTTGAGAGAGTTGATGCTCTTTTGTTCAAACTCAGGTATGTGGAATTCCACCAAGAATGTATTTCTTAGCATGGTATAATCCACAACAATCTGATGAGGGTCATAATTTCTATACCAACTATGTGCACTTCCTTGCAAGGTCGTCAAAATTGGTTGACGCCTTTCGATCTTAGGTCATGATTCCCTTCGCACGCCATAGCAACTCACACTTATGCACATGTTTTGTGGCATCTTCTATCCCACTGTAATCTAGTAAGTGTAGAGACATCTCAAAAATACTTGAGGAGGTGGCTAAGGCCTTGTCCTCCCAATCCAGTCCCTTGGTTTCCTCCGGTGTTTCCTCCTCCTCCAGGACCCACTAGATCTTGAGCCACCAGCTCCACCACTTCCACCTCCATATCCTCCTATGTTAGGTACAGGGCCTATGTTTGTCATGCCGAATGCTCCCATCATCCCACTGAATTACACACCGATAGTTTGTGAACTAGTACCACTCCCAGTACCTCCACTTCCTAATGCACTTCCAAAACTAGTTGTATACGTTCCTTGTCCAAACATTCCACCAAATACCGAAATAGTGTGTGAAGCCATAGAAGTCCCAAATGAGAAGTTGTATCTTCTAGGCACCGATCGGTTACTTCCACTAATATCAAATGGATCAACTATACTTTTCCCTCATTTGAAAAAATCAAGTGCCAAGGTTTGGTCGCTAGGTGGGGTCAGATGCACACCAATGACTCTTATTTCTCTACGTGAAAGACTCTCATCAGAAGCCACAAGGTTTTCTCTCCTGCGCTTACCAAGATGGGGTACCACAGACTGTTTGAGTTCCACATCCTCTACATGAACCTCAACTCCTTTCCACCATGTCTAGCTCCATAACCCACTTGTAATCCCACGTTGTCTATTGATCTCCTTTTCACGCACTTCGTTATACTTGAGCCGTCTCTCCTCCCTTTCCTATTCAGTTGTCAAATCAGCCATCCTTCCCCAACCTGGCTTCCTTTCGCCAAAGTGCTCAGGGTGGTTTATCCAGCCATAGGAAATGCCTCTAAACCCATGGTTACCATCAAGATTTTGATCACAAGGGGAATAACATGTAGAAATGATCCCCTGGGCTCTCACAAGAACTCAAACTCAACAACTTCTAGATAGGAATATGTGGAAATGGCATATTCTAGAGTGTAGCTAGTCAATACTCCCTTCCACCAATGATCTATAGCACGGGTCCACGTTAGATTAGCATCTTGTAAGTTTTGATATGTTTCTTGGGTCCAAGGGTGTGATTTATAACACCACCCTGATCTAGATGTATAAGCCGAGAGCCATTCGAATAACTCTACTGGGAAACAACAGAAGAAGGTTTCGTACAACTCATGATAAAGAGTGTCTTCCACCCATATTCGTGCATATCAAACCTAGATCCAGTACTGAATCTCTGAGTGAATTCATCCTCCATGATTTTAAACCAATCTTCAACACCTTCAAGTGTTAAGTGCTCCGCCATCACTTTTTGCATAGATCATGATGTATGCCATGTTCCACTACAACTTTGAAAAGAGGTCCTAGCAACGGAACCAAGATGTAGTCATTTTGCACCCACCAAGAACAAGGGAACCTCATGCATGCTAGCCTATCACCCAACGAGCATTGGGTGCTCACCCAAGGCGTGCAAGAGGGAGTTGAGTCTCTCTTTTATGTGAGTCTAGTGGAAGGCATAGTTCATGATTCTAACTTAGTGATTTAATAGACATGAAGAAGCTATAGAGCTTAGGACAGATTCTACACCCCTTCAGTCATAACAGAAACAAAGCATGCAACAAAAATAATAGAACCAAGAAGTTGTAAATCCATAAATATACTTAATCATTCAAGTAAGGTCCATGATTATACAAGATCAAAAGTAGAGTAAAAACATGTAGATAATACAGAAGGAGATCTTAATGTAAACATGGTGGTAACCTTATCATATTCATTCATAGTCTTGCTACAAAGTATCACAGAGAGGTAGACCATAGTCATGCGCCATATCTGGATCCATACATGTATTCTCACAAAACAAAATTTTCATTCCCCATTTCCCCATTACATCCTTACTGGAATCCTTTACCCATTTTCATCCCATAGTTCTCGCAGTAATTCTGCAGAGCTTCACTACCTCACTTATGTCTCTGTTCTTTGCCAAGGGCATGCGTATAAATTGGCATTTGAGTTTTAACAAACTCCTCTACAGCCTCAGATCTGGCCCCAAGTGTCAAGGTGTGGTTCGCCCTAGGCGCATGCCTCTCCATGTCATGATTAACTTTTGGATCTTTCTATCAAAAGCTATATTCATTCCAGACACCCTATTGCCAGTGGAACCTTATCCAAATATAACATGTTCTTCATGTGTTTGGTCAAAAAGGCCAAAAATGGCTAAGTCCCGAATTTTGCTTCATGGGCACGTGGCCTTGGTTCTCGAGGAACCATTTTTAAATCTTGCCTTGCACCCCTTCACTTGCGTGCTTCCTCCAAACATGCACACCTACACACCTTTAAGATTTAGAAGATATATTAGGGGCCCAACAAGGGTAATGATGGAGGCTATGGGCATGGGATGATTTGGTAAAACCTTAATAGATTGAAGGACCTCCATGAGCGCTTAACGATGTGACTTAGAGGTTTAGACGAGGTCATATAAAGAAATTTTGAGGGGGTTGGTGCGTTTTTAGCATTGTGTGATATGTGACCCCATCGGAAAAAGTATATGTAAGACCTCAAATGGTGACTTTGGGTATGGGTGCAGATGGTATGTTGGGTACAGGGTTGGTTCATGGGCCAGTTGCCTTTTCCTTGCCTTTTTATTTCTAGGCACGGGTGGTAATGTTGATCATGTTGATCTCAAATCTCGAGGGTCGATCAAAGAGTTATGAGGGTGGAGATATTGGTCACTGATAAGGTAATGGAAGAGGCTCTGGGGAAATTGGTGAAGGAAAAATGGGGTCCTCATCAAGAAGATCTTCATCGACAAAATTTTCTTTGGTAGGACATAATTGGACAAGAGTGGTTTTAAAGCTTTATAGTTCTCTACATCATTTCTTGACATATGATGGTAGGCTAAAATTTTAGTTTCTTCAAACCCTTTTTGTTTTGGTTTGAGTAGGTCGTAAGGTCTAAGAGGTGGTAATGTGATGATAGAGGTTTCGAGGAGATTGATTAAGATTTTGGCGTAAGACCCTGCGAGTGGATCATAATGGGAGGTGAGTGTGGGTTTAGGTACATGTGTGGCTGATTGAGAAGGAATAGGATTTATAGGAGGGGGAATGGGTTGGTCCACTAGTTTGGTGTGTGGAGTGGTCTTAGGTCTTACAAGCATCTTTTTAGGTACGGGCATGGTAGAAGAGTTGGCGATGGAAGGTTTGGTTGGTTTAACTACCTTATTAGAGGGTAGTGGATTTTTAGCTTTAGGTTGCACCTTTTTGGGAAAAGGTGACATGTTTGTATGAGATGTAGAGGGGAAAGAAGATGGTGGAAGATGACGGGTTATCCACGGTGTAACCAAGTTGTTCGGAGGTGGTTGGTAGAGGTTGGGTAGAAGGTGTGAGTGGAAGAGAAGAAAGTGTCATGGGTAGTGAAGAAGTTATGGATGGTAGTGGTGGTATAGGTGGTAAGAAGGTTACGAGTGATGAAAGAGGTTGTGTGGATCACTTGGGTATATTAGGGGTTTGTGATGAGGAGGTGGGTTTTGTGTTCTTGGTTTACCGGTGGAAGGAGGTTGTTTGGCCAGGGTCGAGGGGTGAGGTCCTAGGATGGATGGAAGTGGTGACAGTGACAATGGTGTGGTAGGTGAGGTTGGTATATGGGGTCTAAGAGGTTGGGTCTTCCTTTGTGGGGTCAAAATAAGTTTAGTTTTGGTTTGGGAAGATGTGGCTAAATCTAATTTAATGGGTGGGTGAGTAAGGTTTGATGTTGGCATGACCCCTAAGGTGGTGATGGGTTTAAGTAAGGGAGATGATATAGGCGTGGGTAGGTGTTTAGGTGTAGATGTATGTTGGGTTGTGGCAGAGGTGTGTGTTGGGCTATGGTTGGTGACATGGAAGGTGTTGCAATAGTCATGGTTGTGTTTTGTTTGGTCACTTGAAACACTTTTGGATAGATAGTGGAGGTGTCGGTGAGTGATAATTGCATTTGGGTTGAAACAGGAAGTAGAAGGCATCCCCAAAGGCCCTATCAACATAGTCTAGGTGATTGGCTAGGTGTGAAAATGGTAAAGTTGTAAGAAAGGCCAACATGGATCGAGTAGCAATCCCCGTAAAATATGTTTGAGACAAAGGGAAATGGCTAACCTTAGATTCTGTGGGTAAGAGATCTAAAAGCACATCAATAGGATCTTGAAGGTCTGATGGAGAATGATCATCTAAAGGAAATGGTATTTCTATAGGATCCTCCATGGGTAGAGGAGAGGATGGGCCAAATGAGGTGGATTCTCCTTGTGATGGTGTAGGTTGTGGACATGTATCTCCTATGAGTAGGAGAGGTGCCACTAAAAACTTCATAGAAATTTGAGGGGTCAAAGGTGGCTTGCTAATTATAGGATCTTCCACGGGTAAAGGAGAAAATGAAGGGGTTCCTCTATGGGTGGAGGAGTAGATGAAATATGTTCTTATGTAGGTAGGGGAGCTTAGGCTAAGATTTCATCTATGGAAGGAACATGAGGCAATTGAGAAGCAACTGGTATGTCATTAAAAATAGCGTGGACCTCGCAGACATTTCTATCATTTGTTGAAGTGTCATCGGCTTGGCTAGAAGATGGGGCATGATTATGGAATGGATTCTTAAATATATTTAGGTTTTGGTTAGCAGGTGCCTTTGGGTTATCCAAGACTAGATCTCCATTGTCTAACATTTTTGGCTGATATTCTTGAAGGTGATGTAGTTATTGTCACTATGACCCTTGACATGATGATAGTTGAAAAAGTTATGTTATTCATACCACATGGGCATGTGGAACTCAGGGTCAAAATCATTGTGTGGTTTTATAGGTGGAAGGGTAATGAAACCATCCTTAATAAGATTTTCCAAAACAAAAGAATAAGGTTCTCCTATTGAAGTGTACTTTTGTTGTTCTCATCTGAACTGGAAAGCTTGGACGGGAGAGAGATTAGAAGGAGGTTTGGCTGGGTTTGATGGGTGAGGAGGAAAACTTAGAGAACTATGAAATTAGAATGTCCTTTGGGTTTTGAATAGTTGTTTTGGGGTTTTGAAGATGAAGAAGCATCATTTGATTTGAATGCGATGTTCTTGTTACACAATTGAATTTTCTTCTCTTTGATAACACGAATTTCCAATTTCCATGCCATGGTGAATGCCTCATCAAAAGTGCAAAAGGTCTGCACCTGCAAGGTTGGTGAGATGTGTCTAGCAAGCCCGAGTAAACAAATCTATGAGTTTAGTTTGAGGTAATTGAAATGTGAGCTGGTTAATTAGGTTGTGCCAGTGAGTGAAAAATTCAGCTATAGATTCATCGTCATACTATCATGTGGAATAAAGATTAGTCATGGTGACTTTCTTAACAATGTTGATTGAGAAGTGGTCTAATAAGGCTTGGGCTACTTGATTAAACGAGTAGATGTAATGTCTACTTAGCCCACTGTACCAGTCTAATGCAATTCCTATCAAGGACATCGGGAAGGTCCATAGGAGTAAAGCGTCATCATGGGTGATTAGGTAACACCCATGTTTGAAAGACTACAAATGCTGTTGCGAGTATTCTTTACTATTGAAATGGTTGAATTTTGGAATTTCCAAATATACAGGGTATGGGTGAATAGGGATGGATAGATGAATGGGCTCATTACCGATTTCATCGTAGGTGAGAGAATCGTGTGATCCGGAAACCGATGCTTCTAGTTTCGCATCCTTTCCATCATCAATTTGATGAGGCCATTGGTAGGTTATGATGGGAGGAAACCTCCTATGGTGTAAGGGGGCTAGTACTGAACATGTGATGTGGGCGGAATTCCAGTGTATGGTGATGCCGAATAGGGAGGTTGAGAATAGGGGACCGACATAGAGGGCATATCTACGAATGGGTGATGGATGAGATAGGGGGTTGTTGATAGTATGTGTATGTAGGTGGGATGGTCGCAGTGACTCTAGTAGCGATTGGGGAAGAGATTATGGGATGAAGAGGACAAGATTTTGGAATGGACTAGTGGTCACCAACACCACGGGTGGTTGTGTTGCAATTGGTATCTATGAGAAAATGGGTGTAGATGGGGTTATGTTATAGGTGGTCAATGAGGGGACAATAGATACTACAGGTGCAACTGATACTACAGATGCAGTGGTCATAAGCGGGTATGGGGCCTAGCTATGAAACCACTAAGGCTAAAGTAGCTTAAGGTAATCCCGCATTAGTAGGGACTGATGCAGAAGTGGGAATAAGAGAAGGCAAGATGGATATAGACATGCCATTTATCAACCGAATCCCAGAGGAGTCTCGGGTGGAAGAGTGGGAAAGGTATAAGCTCGTAAGGCTGTGGTATTATAATCGAGCGATCGTGAAAATTCCTCATCACTTGTAGAAATGGTGGTAGGTAGGGTTGGATCCATGGGTGATAGGAAAAAGGGTGGTGAAGGACTAGGCGGAGTGGTTGATGAATAATGTGGAATATAAGAGCGTTAGCTTGGTTGCAAGTCAACACCATGTGAATGAATGTATATCAGGTGATGATGTATCCTACAGATGACACAGAGTAGTAGGAATGAAGAAAATATGTGTTTATAGGTGGATTTGGGTAATGTATCAATTGAGATTCAATACAAGGTAACCGATGCCGGTTAAGGATGACCGATGACAGTTCAGGGGTAACCGAGGTTGGTTACTGATGAGAAAAGAACAATTTGACCAAAGGGGGCAAAAATTGATGAATGTCAAGTAGATAAGCTATATGATGACAGTTTATGAGAGTACAGAGAGTACAGAGACTCGAAAAACTCAAAATGGTGAAGCAATGAGAATATGTGTCCCTTGGGAAAGTTAACCAAAAGGACAGGGAACCGACAACGGTTAGGTAGAACCAATGATGGTGAGGTGTAAACCGACACCGGTGAATAAACCAATGCCGGTTACTGTGAAAATTTGAAGAATGTAAGAAAATAGATTATTGTGAACTAAGATCAAATGAATGATCAACCTAGAAGTCTGGAGATGATATAATGAGGTCCTAACACACTTAGAAGAAGTCAAAATACTCCAACTGTGATTGTGGAGTGTGTAAGGAAAACAATGGAAAATGGAGAGATGTATCCTCACACCTCAAAATTCATGTCAATTAAACACTAAAAACACATATCTAACAAGTGATTTTTAATTTGTTGATCTTATGTTATTTAGAATACTTGACTCATGAATTTAGAGTAGAGTTTTTGGTGAGGAAGGCTTCCTATGAAGAAGGATATCTAAAAGGAGAGGTTTTAGGTTATGTTATGGTAGGGGTGGGCCATCCTTTGAGGTAATGAATCGACAGAAGTAATGAGCTAGGGAGTATCTGCGAATCCTCTAATCACCGACAGAATTCCTAGATAGGTGTTATTTAAGAAAGATGTGTATATTTCAATTTTGTGTAGTTTGGTAGAAGAAGAAGAAGAAAGAGAATACTTTGCTATGATTATTTGTGTCAAACATCAGTTGGGCATGACTTCCAACATATAGGTTGCCCTCATTTTAATGTGAGCTAAATGCGAGAAAATCGAATGTAATGCAACCGAGTTTTAGCCCAAATCAAAAAATTATGTTATGTTGGCGAAAATTTGTCTTGTCGAAAAATTTGTGGGTTTCAAGCAAATGCTATGGGAATCTAAGTCCCTCTACTTGAGCGATGCAGCTTCCATAGGTGCATGAAAAAGGTGAATTTCAATGGTGGCCTTTTGACCAGAGAGATCCAGGGGGCACTCCATGACCCTATGGAAAAGCTAACAATGTCTCACTAGAGAAGAAACTTTGTCTTGGAAAGGGGAAGGGGAGTGGAAATAGAGGTAGGAGAAAACTAATGTTGTGAGTAGAATATCAGATGCCCACACACATTAATTATAAATTTCATTTACATGTATTTATAGTTAGAAGAAAAATAAATCTGCATGAGAAGCTACAAGACCGAATAGAATTCATTGGTCACAATGTACCAGTCAATCCCTCAATTAAAAAGGAAAAAAATCCTTGTTTTATTATTGAAGCTAAATTAGAGTTTGTACAAATCTTTGAGAATAGAGGAAATTCTAAGGAGAAGGGAAAATAGAAGAAGTATGGCATTTTCTATCTTTCCAGGTACAAAGCACTCTGGTCTTTTTGAAATCAATCGCCAACCATTGGAATGGATTTTGGGAGCCATTATATCTTATGCCAAAAAGGTTACAACTTTACAAACCATTTACGCCTCTTCAAATTCCTTCATTGCAAAGAAAACGCTCATGGCGGGTTAAAAACTAGATCTTGCAACACGAATGTTACATTTGGTTTGCTAGTTTGAATACAGACTATTTGATTTTCTATTATAACTTTGAAATCAGATCATCCACGTGGTAGGAAGAGATTGGAGTGGGTATGGGAGAAATCCTTTGCGTTTTGCAATTTTTAGAGATTTGGTAATTTGGAACAAATTTCCGCACCCTCGCTTCAACTTTTTAACTTAGGCACGTGGTACATTTTCATTGGAAATGGGGTCGTGGCCCTTTTCTCAACATTTTGACCTTTTGGAAAAAGGCTTAAAAACTCAAATTCCTCTGCTGACTCACTTTCTCCAATTGAACTCTTGACACGTGGAATCCTCTAGATTGGAAATGGGTTCATGACCCTTTTCTCAACATTTTAACCTTTTTGGAAAAAGGCTCAAAAACTCAAAGTTCTTCGTTATTCCGCTCCTCCGATTTAACTTTTCAACGGTGGGCCTGAGACCTTAGTGGAACCATGGAGCATTCTAGAACTTTTACTTCACTTTTAGGAATCTGGTTAAATTTCCAAAAGTGCCCCAATAACCCACTCATCCACTTTGAATTTTCAATATCGGGCTTCACCTTTGAATCTTCTCTGCGGGCTCAAAATTTGACTTTTACCTTTATAGCCTGATCGAGGCTGCGGGTCACTTTTTAAATTTTTGCCTTTTTTACAAAGAGGCTCAAAAACAAAAATTTCTCCACCGACCCGCTTCCAATTAGGTATGTCCATGTACCCATGGATGATGGGGCTAAAATTTGATGGGGAAGAAAACACCCATCGTTCTTGATTATGGGAAAAATACACAGAGGAAGAGAACATCATTTTGAGTCCAATTTTTGAATTTCATTCGTGATCCAGAGGCATGGAGGCAAAAACATGATTTGATGACCCAGGCCATAGAAAAATCAAACAATTTTGATAAAAAAGAGATTGTAAAGAGGATATTACGTGTAAAGACTAGGAGATGGAGAATTTCTCAAAACGAGCAAAACAAAGGTTTAAACAACACTAGGGCACGTATTTTGCTATTTCTTCGAACCTTCAACTTGGCTTAAATACTTTAGGAGGGCAAGAGCTCAAAATTTTAAATTTAACTTGGAAAATGAAAAGTGGTTTTCGGGAGACAACACATTTGATGAAGCAAATGATGAATAGGAGAGGGTATGCTCTTTCACTAAATGTAGAAAGCAAGAAAGAAGAATGATTATTTTTAAATGCACCAAGAGAAATGTTTCTTTTAGAGAAATTAGAAAGAAGAGAGGATTACCAGAGAAGAAGATTAATGTGTAAGCCTTTTAAAGGGAAACAAACACACAACTTTTACCTAAGAATGAAGAAAATGCAATAGAACCCCTGATGGGTCCCACTGGCATGCCAAAATGTTTCACCATTTCTTTATATTATTGAGACGAAAAAAATAAGGGTAAAGGATAAGGAGGAATACCTATTGTGTTGGTTTAGAGGTTGATGGTTGTTGTGCATGTTCTAACTTCTCAATCCAATGCTGAATGTGAGAGCTTCCTTTTGCCTGGGAGAAAATATCTGAAATAGAAAACAAGACCACACAATAACAATCAAATAATATATGACAATGGACTGCCTAGTGATGGGTGTCATTATTCCCTTCATTTAATCAACTTCTTGTTGATGTCATATTCAAATCGGGGTGTCTCCAAAGCTATATGCAACAAGAGTAATCCTATTGATCTAGTAGTTTACTATAGTTATTTTTATATTTTCTGGGGGATCTTTTCAATGTCTTAAGGACTTCTTGGTAAAAACCTTATTTAAATCATACTATGAAAAATTTGCTTTGAAAAGGAAACATAATTTGCGGAGATGGAAATAAACACACTTTATTTTGGAAATAAAAAAACTTGCTTTTGAAATTAAACACACTTGCTTCTGAAAGTAAACACACTTGCTTTTGGAAATAAACACACACAATTTAGAATGCTTAAAAATGATTGCAAGAAAAATAAGAATCTATCTAGATGCCTACAGGAACAAGTATACAACAGAGTTTAACTAGAAGAATTAAAAGTGATACAAAATTAACAGATCTAAACTATTTGCTTAGGAAATATAAATACCAAATAGACGAATATCCTGGTCCTTGGGGGAGTGGGCCCTTTCTCCTCCTTGAATCAGGATTTAAAAAATTAGAATTCTCTCAAACAGGAATGGCTATTTATTGATAAAACATTTAGTATTACAAAATGTATTAGATCTGTGTACTTATTCTATATCTATCTTCTTTGTTCTATCTCTATTTCATAGCCTCTATTTATCTACTGCAAGTCTTCTTATATATACAATTACAATCATAGTTTCCTTTACGATTTTGATGAAATCGAATCATGCCTAGAATAGATGCTTAGTCAGATTGTGGCTAATCAGACAGTTGTAAGATAACTATCCTGGATCTACATTCAGAAATCTTCTCATCCTTTCCTAATTGAAAGGGTTGTTGATGCAAAATCTCTGGATGTGGTTAGAATAGATAAACTTCCATTGGTTCTAGAACTTCAGAGAAGTTTTAGAACCATAGGAAATTGTTAAGGATCAAAATCGTGAGAGTTCCGGAGCTATACCCAGGAGTTATGGAACTAAGTCTGAAAATTTTGAAACTAAATACTGGAGTTCTAGAACTAAGTCCAAAAGTTCCAGAACTAGATAATGACTGTGTAATGGAGTTCCAAAACTAGCTTGGAAGTTCCAAAACTAATCGTGTTGTATGTGATGCTACCGAAAACATACTGAATGCTACATACTTCATTTCTTCGACTGATTAGACCTGCTTTATTACAAAACTAAATTTCAAACACACACTTTGTTAGGAATTTCAAAGCTTTTAAACATTAGAATCATAATCAATCAAAATAGAGAAAATTACATCCAAACTCATATCAGATCAAATAAAAGTCACAAAATGCAATCAAACTTAATAAAAAGGAGAGTAAGATGAGATCATATTTCATACATTAATTGGGCATATTATGGTGTCATCATTTCCCCAAACTTACTTATTTGTAAGTCCCTTTACAAATTTAATTCTTCAAAAGTGGGGTTATATGTTCGTAAATCCATTTGATTGCTCGAGATCAAATGGCTGAAACTGGATCTTCCAATGCCTAAACTTAGAGGTCTTGTGCCCAGCTCCTGCTTCTATTTTCCTCTCCCACTCTTTAAATTTAGTAGGATCTTGAGGTTATCTTTTTTTTCCGAGGATACATGGGGGTGAGAAGAAGAGGGGGACTTGTTCACATTCCCATCCATATTTTCCCGTAGGTGTCTCATTGATCCGAGTAGTTATTGTGTATAATACTTTTTCTCTTTCTAAACTCCAGATTAGATTTGTAGGGGATATTACTTCCCTTCTTCTCAAGGAAACAACAAGAAGTTCCCACCTCTTCGATCATCCTTCATAAATATCTTCAAACTTATCTTCCTCATAGGAGGTAAAGGTATCAATACTTTTTTGTAAGATGGAAAAATAATGTGTCTTGTATCACTCATAAAAGGCATGATTTCTAAAATTTATGAGGAAGGCAGAAGGTTTACTATAGTGAGCTCTCATGCAGAGACCAGTTGAGCGAGCTTTCAATAAAAACTTAGATTCCCTTTCCTTACATGAAATTTGGTTTTGTAGAATAGAGACAAATGCATTGAGCTGTCTTTCCCCCAAATACAAATTGATCATAAATCCTGTGTTTTTCTATAGCATAAAATTACAAAGATAAAATTCACATAGAATATTTTTCTGCTCAGGAATGGCTAAAGAATAAGTTGTCATGAATTGATTCATCTTTTAGTTCATGTGGAAGTCCACATGCAATCCTTGACAGCTACCAACGAATGAATTGTTCTTCTAAAAACACACTATATGCAGGAGAGGGCCTCCTGTAGGCAAGCAATTTTTCACTCATAATGCAGACCATATGAATTTTTGCAAGACATTTATATTTGTTTCCTTCTTCCTTATAAAACTTTTCTTCCCACTCTTTTCTTGCCTTCTTTTCTTCTTCCATCTTGGTCTTCAAATCTTCATTTGATGTTTTAGCTTCTCTGAGTTCCCTACAAGTGTCATTCCATAGTTGTTTGAGTGGCAAATAAGTTAAATTAGTCTATGCAGAGACTGTGGACACAACATTCTATTTTCTGGAAGTCTGACATTCTTCCTCTTTTTCTATCAGCTATTTCTTAATTACTAATAACTCCTCAATCCTAGCTAAAAGATGAGTTGTTAGCTCTCCAATGAGAATTTCCCTTTGTTCTAATTTGAGTTTGAGGAAATCCAATTCCTCATCCTTTCTATGATAATAAGCTCTTCTATAGAAAAGAACATAGCCTGTTTAACTTGATGTATTTCTTCTTCTTCTGAAATTACTTGAGGAGTTGAGCATTCTTCTTCTATGAAAGGAAATTTACCTTTTCATCTCTAGGATGCCAACTCTTCTTCTTCATGTGGCAATGTTGATGGTTTAACCAATTCTTGAAAATCCTGCTCCTCAAGTCTCTCATCTCCTTTGTCCATCTCAGCTTGGCTTGGTTCAGGAGGAGTCATGGCCATGCTGCCCAAAATATCAGTAGCTTCCTTTTCCATCTTTTCTTGTTCACTCCTTCCCTCTAGGGGTTTCCCTTGACCTCTTATGAATTTTCCTTCTTAGGGAATTTCAACATGCCCAATGGTGGATTTCCTTCTAGAGCTTCTTCTTACTTTTGTTTCTTTCTCTTGGACGAGTGAGCTATCACTATCGTTAGAGATAGATATTAGCTCCCCTAAAGCTGCTGCAGAAGAAGGAATTTCCTTTAAAGGCATAGAAGGCTCTGTTGCTTTGATCTTTCTCACAGACCTTCTTCTTTTTGGCATATTCTCTCTTTTCACTTCCTTTTGTTCTTCTAGCAGGGCATCAATTTCCAAATTATTTGAAGGAGAAAATAAAGAGCTGGCTATTGTCTTTCTCGATAATATTAGGGTTTTCTTGAGCTTGCCAAGAAACTTTTCCCAAATTTCTTCTCCATTTTTCTTTGACAGAAAATGATGTTGGCATAATAAATGAATTAGCCCATGATGCCTGATTGTCCCAACACCCTAGGAATACCTTTGGTCTATGGTCTAGATATAATAAAAAAGAAACCCTGGAAGGTTTATTATGTACTCTAGTTTTGTGGCTCCATACTTCGGATATATGAGAATTTTTAGGACTTATTTTAATACGGACACAAATTGACCATCACAGTTAAATGCTACCCTATCAAAGGGTTTGGGAAAATTGACCCTTCTGACCCCTTTTATGATTTCCTTCATATTGTAAATGTATTGGGGTTCAGTTTCTCCTTCTTGTAGTAGGATTTCAACCAATTCTTTCAAGGTCCCTTTGGTAGGATGTTGGACATGCACAATTGGCACTCCAGAAACATTACTTATTGTATTCACAGAAAAAGGAATAAAAATATTTCTCACCTTTGTCTTGGATTGCTCTAGGTTTATGACAAATTCTCTTACTAATTCATCATTATACTTTGAAAACTTCTTCAGGAACTCTATCCATCCTACATGCTCAAATATAGATGTCACTTCTTCATCCATGAGCAGCTGGGAATCATCCTCTGGTTCTGATTTCTTTTTAATCCCCATATGGGCTTGAGTTTTGTTTCCTTTGATTCTATGCAAATCAGCTGCATGCCTTCTTGCTTAGCTATGGAACTGACAATTTTATCTACAAAACCTCTGTTCTTAGTTGTGGAACCTTTGTTCTTAGCTGCGGAACACAATCTTAATTCATTACTTCTCAAAATCTCTCTGCAACTTATTTCACTTGATTTTGCACTTAATGATTACCAATAATAACTATGCCACCACTTATTTCATCCATATCATCTTCATGATTACTCACTTGTAATCATAATGTATAAATAGATGACTCATCATACCAACTTTTAAATTAAGTCAAATCACACATGCAAGATTTTAATTTAACCCTAAATAAGTTAAAAGATATAATTACCATCCTTGATGATGTAATCCTTTTGTTATGATGACTCATCATTCCTACAAGTGGAACAAAACACGGTTAGATAAGACAACTGGAATTCAAAATAATTCCCTTTTATTTGAGTTACCTAAAATAAGAGGTCAACCACCATTGTCGGCTTTTAATTGACCTTTGAGAGAATTTTTTCTTTTTTCTAGGAAGAAAAATCCATTTAATGGTTTTCATTTTCTTCCCTTTATTCTAGATCTATCATCTAGTTATTTGATCATTTTGGAAGAACTAGGTTCTTCCATATGATCAAATTCTTTGTCTACTTCAATCTTCCTCAAGAATTCATCCTTGGTGGGAGGCTTGCTATAGAGTTTCAACCTATGTCCATTGAATAAGAGTGTTCTTCTACTGCCATCAATGGGAAGTAACTAAATAGAACCATTTTCAAATATCTACTCAATCTGATAGGGTCCCAACAATATGGTTCTCAATTTACCCTTGAATTGTTGGTACTTAGAATCAAAAAGCAATGCCTAGTCTCCTACTTTGAATTTCCTTCTCTTGATATGTGTGTCATGCCATTACCTCCTTTGATCTTAGATTATCTCTGTCTGCTAAATTTCTTCCATCCTCAATTCATCCAATTCATTGAGTTGAAGGATTCTTTCTTTTTGAGTTGCATCCAACTCAATTCCCACCTTAACTCGTTGTCCACAATGCCGAAGTTCAAACTCTATAGGCAACAAGGATTTTCCCATAGACTAACTCATAAGGTGAAAACCCTGTTGTAGTTTTCCAAGTTGTATTATAAGCCCAAACAACTTCACGTAGTCTCTTTACCTAATATGTTTTCCTAGATTCAATTGTTTTGGTAAGGATGTTTTCCAATTCTCTGTTTGTTACTCTAGTTTATCCATTTTACTTTTGGTGATAAGGATATGACTTCCTATGATTGATTTGGTAATACATTGTGAAATCTTGGATCATATTAGACATAAATTGTGGTCCTTGATATGAAACTATGCTCCTTGGTGCTCCAAACTTTACCATAATTCTATTCCAAAGGAAATCAGCAACTGCTTCTTTAGTGGCATTTTTCAATGCCTGCACTTCTACCCACTTTGTCACATAGTCAGTACACACAAGAATATATTCATTTCCTTGTGAAGGAGGATTAAAGGGACCAAAAAAATCCAATCCCCATCTCTCAAATGGTTCAATCACTACTTGAGGTTGAAGAGGCATTTCATTGGTGAAAGTTGGCTATCCCATCTTTTAACAAGGATCACACCGCTTGATATATCTCTTCACGTCCTTGTACAAATATGACCAATAATAACCAATGACAAGTATCTTATGAGTTGTTCTTTTCACTGAATAGTGTCCTAAACTTGGTTCATCATGACATGCTTTGAGGATGTCAAAGATTTCATCTTCTCTTACACACATGCATAAAACAAAATCAGGACCACATTTAAATAGCATTCCATTTAACCATTTGATTTGTGCACTAGTTTTGATTAACTTATTTATTTGTTTCTTAGTGAAATAAGGAGGAATTTTCCTGTTGCAAGATAATTTTCCATATCAGCAAACCATGGTGTAATTACTACGAGATAGAAAATAGTTGTTCATCTAGAAAGTTATCCTTAACTGGATCTTGCTCCCCTATAGTGATTAATCTTGAAAAAATAAGCTACCACATTAGATTACCCGGATTGTCCATAATGGTAATATCAAAGTATTGCAAAATTAATAACCATCTAATGAATCTTCCTCCAACCACTAGTTTGTTCATTAAATATTTAATTGTTGAATGATATGTGTGTATAAATATCTTGTACCCTGTAATGTAATGTCTGAATTTATTGATTGCATAAATCACAACAAGAAATTCTTTTTCAGTGGTGGTGTAATTCTTTTCAATGGGAGTAAGATTCTTACTAAGATAATAAATAGCATACATTTTTCCTTCTTCATCTTTCTGTCCCAAAACTACACCAATGGAATTATTTGAGGCATCTATTTGGATATGAAATGGATTTTCCCAATTAGGTCCTCTCAATATTGGGGTAGTGATTAACTTTTCTTTAATTTCTTCAAAAGCATGCTGACACTTTTCATCCCAAAGAAATTCACAGTCCTTGGTTAGCAAATTAAACATGGGGGCAACAATTTTACTAAAATATTTTATAAAGTGCCTATAGTACCCAACATGCCCTAAAAATGACTTGATATCTATGGGGGTCTGAGGAATAGGTAAATCTGAAATGATCCTAATTTTGTTTTGATCAACCTGAATTCCTCTTTTTGAAATATGGTGTCCTAATACAATCCCCTCATCAACCATCATTAAACACTTTTCATCACTAAGAGATAGATTGTGTTGTTCACATCTTGTTAACACTCTGTCCAGATTTCTCAAAGCATCATCAAATGTATCTCCATGTATAGTGAAGTCATCCATATATACCTCAACACAATCATTTGTTAGATCAACAAATATTACAAGTACAATTCTCTCAGAAAGTTACAGGAGCATTGCATAAGCCAAATGGTAACACCCTATAGGAAAAGGTACCCCATGGACATGTAGATTTAGTTTTTCCTCATCTTCAACAACTCTCTGATTTTATTGTATCCATTAAATCAATCCAAGAAGGACAAGTATTGTTTTCCGAAAGGTTGTCTAGGACTTGATCTATGAATGGTAAGGGAAAATAATCTCTCATTGTGGCTTTGTTCAGTTCCCTATAGTTAACACATATTCTCCATTTTCCATTCTTTTTAGGAACAATTACAAGAGGAGATACCCATTGACTATCTGAGATAGGGTAGATAAAACCTACTTGTAATAGTTTTTTAATTTCTTGTTTGACTATATCTCTTAAGGTTGGGTTAATCCTTCTCTGAGGATGCCTAACTAGTTTAACGTTTTCAGTATAGATGTGATGAGTGTAGATACTTGGGTGAATTCCCTTCATGTCTTTGTAATCCCAAGAAAAATCTTTAGTATGATTTTTTTGAACATCAAACAATTTATCTTCTTCATCATCCTTCAACTAGTTGTTAATGTTCAAAGTTTTACCTAGTTGAATCTCAACATGCTTGGTTCCAATGTGTGATGAACTGATTTTTTGAAAGGGTTCCATTAAAGTATTTAATGGACATGCATGTGTAGTAGCAACATGTGGTATGTAGCTACATCCCCAAAGTTCCTTGAGACAGAATCTTTGGAAAAATGGTAGTAATGAGAATTATGATACTTATCTCTTTGTAGGTCAAAATTTTCATCACGATTACTTTCAATTAAATCTTCACCACTCCCTGATGTATTTGAAACTGAAGCTACTGATTCTTCCTCTCCCCATGAGAAATATCGTTCCTCCGAGAGTGAAATTATTTCCAATCACACGTAACTCGCATTATTGTCGTGGTTCCGGAACTAAATGTGGTGGTTCCGGAACTAAATGTGGTGGTTCTAGAACTAAGTTCACAAGTTATAGAACTATGGTCGCAGGTTCCAGAACTATAGTCACAAGTTTTGGAACTACATCTGATTGCTTTGAGGACAGTTGGTGCTCATCCAATGGTGGATTAATCATCTCTTCTACTTCTCTTACATGATCCTACAATGTGATCATAGAAAAAGAAGACAAATTTTGCTTATTAGTATTAGGAGAATCAACCCATAAGTGTTCTTGATTGTCAGTAAAATTTTGTGTAGAAAGATATAAGGAAATTTTCTTAGAATTCTTACCATTTGATATTTTCATATCACCTGACCTGCAATCAATTAAGGCAACAACTATAGCTAACCATGGTCTACCCAAAATAATGGGATAACCCAATGTTTTACCTTTTGGCTGCAGTATAAGGAAGTCAACTGGATATTCCCATGACTCCACCATAACCACCACGTCTTCAATAATCCCTTCGGTTTTGCAACAAACTGGTCTGCCATCTGTAATATGGTATTAGTAGGTTGTATACCCATTAATGGTAATGTTTTCAAAGTATCCACTTTGTCATTACATTGATAGCCACTCCCAAATCTACCAAAATGTTATGTATATCCTTATTTCCTATAGAGACAGAAATAATAGGACTTCCAGGATCTCTGTATTTGGGAAGTAAAAGTTTTCCTACTAATAAATCAACAAGTTTCCCATCTACTTTGATAGTCTTGGGGTACTTATTTCTTCCTTCCAAGATTTTTCAAACATAACATTTTGATTAATTTGTTCAATTCTAGAATGTCCTTAATTTCTTGTAACAATGGTATCTCAATATTCAATTTTCTTAGATCCTATACCAATTCAGACTCCTTGGTTTCTATATCTTCTTTAAATATTTCTAGAAATGGATTCTCAGTAGTGTTGCTATCTGGATCCTTTTCTTTTCTTTATATATCCCTTTTGGAACAACAATAATAGGTATTTCATTTTCTTCTGTCATTTCAGTGATTATAACAGGTGGACTGCTAATTATTTTCCTAGATCTAGTTTGAATATCCTTACAATCCATGGCATGTAAATCTATTGATTTTTCTGGTTTTGTTCCATAAACAGGAGTTGTTTGTTTGTTTCTTGGGTTTGTTACTGGTTATGCTGGTATTTGCATTTGGACTACATTCTCAATTTGTGAATTCTATGCAGGGGATCCCATGATGGCCTGTTAATTCTGATTTGGATATGTTCTTCCTTAATCATAATTACTAGGGTTCCATCTAGGTTATGACCAAGCATAAGGATTTCCTTGACCAGCCCATGGTTGTTGATGTCCTCGAGCATACCAAGCTTGAATTTCCCAATCCTGAGGGTTCCAATTTAGTTGAGGTACCCAAGGTGGTTGTCCCCAATTTTTGGCACTATCTGAGCAACCCATGACATCGTCCAAGGATTAGGAACTGATCTTGGCATAAACTACCCTTGGTTAGTTTGTCTCTGAACAAAATTCAATTCTTCTATTGTGGATGATGTACTAGTTTGTTTAAGATGATTATTTATGACTGGAAGTAGAGAACAAGCATCAATATCATGTTCTTTAGATTCATAGATAAGACACATTTATGTGTTATCCAAAGGATAGTCTCTTATGTCATACTTCTTCCTGCATCTAGGACAATACATAGTCAATGGTTCAGTTTTGGAATTTTCTTTAGCTTGTAATCCATCCATAGTAGAGGTTAATTAAAATAAAATGTCTATTTTAAATTTTTCTAACTCATCCATTAGTTTGTTCATATCTAGATTTAGACTTTTCACTGATTTTCCTTTTCTAGGTCCACCCCTTGTTTTGGAATAACTTCTACAAATCTCCTTAATTTCATTCATCCTTAATTGATCAATATCTCCACCTCCTATCAAGTTAAGGTATTCCCTAGATTCATCATCCAAACCTTTAAGAAAAATGGTTTTACTTAATTCCTCTTGAAGTACAAATCCACACCTTTTTCTCATAAAGAGGAATCTGTCTAAATAGTCTTCTATATTTTCATCTTCCTCCTGCTTGATTTTGAAGAATTCTTCCTTCCTATTTCTCCCTCTACAATAATCCTGTTATTTTTCTAGGAAGGCAATCTCCATTTGTGCCCAAGTGGTAATAGAGTTGGATGGTAATCCCATGAACCACCTCATTGTTGCATCCTTCAAAGTGTGGATGGAAATAACTTGAGTTTTTGATTATCTATTTTATAGTCATAAGTCTGACATAGTACCTTGAACTCAAACAGAAATTGGTCAGGATCTTTAGATGACATCCCTCTAAATATGGGTAAATGTGCAAGTGAGATATTTTTCATTGGTGTATCATCATCTCCCAATTGGATTGGATAAGTAAAGATCCTATCAGGTACTCTTTCAGCTTCTCGTTCCATTTTTAAAATATTTTCCAAATTTTCCTCCCATCAATGTGGAATGTGGTATGCCTTAGGGAAGGTGAAAAATCAAGAGTAGGAGGTTGAATACTCAATTGAGAATCAAAACTTGTCCTAAATGTATCTTGAGTAATATGCGTTTTCCTAAAATTTCTACTTCCTTCATGTGACTGATCTAAGAATTCCAAAGGTGGCAATTATCTTTCTTGTATGACAGGGGATGATGGTGCCTCCAATTAATCAATTTCCTTATTTGGACTAGAGGATGTTATGAATTCTTGTGAAGATGTTTTGGGAGGAATCTACCCTTTGAGTCTCTTGGTCTACTCATATATTTTATGATATGGTAGGGAAGATCTTGCAACTACTAGATGTATGATTATTGCTCTTGCTAACACTTAATTAAAAAATTCCAACTAGCGTATCCCTAGTAACGGTGCCAAAAATGATGGGTGTCATTATTCCCTTCATTTAATCAACTTCTTGTTGATGCCATATTCAAACCATGGGTGTGTCTAAATCTATATGCAACAAGAGTAATCCTATTTATCTAGTCGTTGACTGTAGTTATTTTAATATTTTATGGGGGATCTTTTCATGTCTTAAGGACTTCTTGGTAAAAACCTTATTTAAATCATACTATAAAAAAATTGTTGAAAGGAAACATACTTTGCAGAATGGAAATAAACACACCTAATTAGAATGCTTAAAAACTATTGCAAGAAAAATAAGAATCTATCTAGACGCCTGCAGGAACAAGTATACAACAGAGTTTAACTAGAAGAATTAAAAGTCATATAGAATTAACAGATCTAAACTATTTGCTTAGGAAATATAAATACCAAATAGATGAATATCCTGGTCCTTAGGGGAGTGGGCCCTTGCTCCTCCTTGAATTAGGATTTAACAACTTAGAATTCTCTCAAATAGGAATGACTATTTATTGATAAAACATTCGGTATTACAAAATGTACTGGATCTGTGTACTTATTCTATATCTATCTTCTTTGTTCTATCTCTATTTCATAGCCTCTATTTATCTACTCGCAGTCTTCTTATATATACAATTACAATCATAGTTGCCTTTACGATTATGATGAAATCGAATCATGCCTAGAATAGATGCTTTGTCGGATTGTGGCTAATTAGACACAATTTGTAAGATAACTATCCCTGGATCTACATTTAGAAATCTTCTCATTCTTTCCTAATTGAAAGGGTTGTTGATGCATAATTTCCGGATGTGGTTAGAATAGATAAACTTCCTTTGGTTCCAGAACTTCAGAGAAGTTTTAGAACCATAGGAAATTGTCAAGATCAAAATCGTGAGAGTTCCGAGCTATACCCAAGAGTTACGGAACTAAGTCTGAAAATTTCAGAACTAAATACTGGAGTTCTAGAACTAAGTCCAAAATTTCTAGAACTATATAATGACTATGTAATGGAGTTCCGAAACTAGATTGGAAGTTCCGAAACTAAGCTGTTTTGTAACAGATGCTACCAAAAACATACCGAATGATACATACTTCATTTCTTTGATTGATTAGACATGCTTTATTACAAAACTAAATTTCAAACACACACTTCGTTAGGAATTTTAGATCTTTTAAACATTAGAATCATAATCAATCAAAATAGAGAAAATTACATCCAAACTCATATCAGATCAAATAAAAGTCACAAAATGCAATCAAAATTAATAAAAAGGAGAGTAAGATGAGATCATATTTTATGCATTAATCGGGCATATTCTGGCCTCATCACCTAACATGTGCTAGATCTGGGAAGTGTGATACTCCTTAGATGGTTGTCAATCCACTGTTTAAAACAAATTAATGTAATAGATAAGCAAATTCCTATTGTAGTTGATATGATTTAGGTATTTTATTTAATTACAATAAGCAAATCTAACATAACAGTTAGGCTATAGTCATATCTAAAGGGTAGGTATGTGTCAGGTACTGGGATTGGTCAAGGTCAAGTTCTGGGTTGTTTAGGTCACTTGGTAGAAGGTTATTTGGTTCTATTATTGGAAAAAGGTATGAAACACAAAGACCGATGTCGGTTGGGTATAACCAATGATGGTTTAGAAGGGACCAATGATGATCGTGGATAACCAACGTCGGTAGGGTCGGGGTGAAAGGAAATTAATAAGATCTGATTGTGGGATTGAACTGGAGCTAAACAGAGATGGAAGGGTGGATGGGGAGGTCTATAAAAGTATCAAGTATACTCAAAGGTGGGTAGTAGGAGAGAATGGGTGATTTGGTGGTGTGGGTAGAGGAATGGCTGAATCTACAAGCAGGTAGGAGATGGGAAATGGACATGCAAAGTATAAAATGATAACGAAGTAATAAAGGCTATTATACTGAAATGGACTATGCTGGTAGAAGGTATACTTACTGTGATATAGGTTTGATGGCTGAATGGTGATGGCAGTTGATCAGAAGAATGGTGTTTGGTGCCACAATAGTGCTTCCTGGAATGCTTCTATGAGTGCAATACCTCTGGATCTATCCTAGTGTTGGTTGTGGATGTCTGGGTGTGTGAAAAGACTCGGTTCTACTTGTATGCAGCTCTCTTCTCGTCTCCTTGATCTTAGAATGTGCCAACCCAAAAACAAGGTTGCTAAGGTGAATAAATGGTAACTTATGGCGGTTTTGAGTTGACCGGCATCGGTTTAGGGGTGATCGACGTCGGTTAAGGTGAGATTACCTAGGTTTACTAAAAATGATAGATCTCCCATCTTTTGGATCAGGTTCATTCCTTTATCCATGGATTAGAACGGACGTTACATTTTTATGATCGTGAAGGTGGTTAGAGGGATAATAGGTATTAGTTTTTAGGTTTGAACTAAGTCTTAGCTCATTTAGGTAAGTGGGACCAAGTCTCAGTTAATTATGGAAAAATGCCAAGAATAGGTCTAGGGTGAGGTGGCTAGGTGAGGTGTCTAGGTGAGGTGGAAATTAGCTTTATTAAAATAATTAAGTAATGAATATTGTGAGGATGGGTATTAATTTAATTAAGTTAATTAAATTATTATTAATGTGGGGTGGAAGGGGCCATGGTTATAAGAATATATTTGAGTTTTTTATACAACGGGGGGCTAAGGGGAGTGTGACCCAATTTTTGTCTACAAAGGGATTGTCTTATTTTTAATACAATTTATAGGAGGCGAAGTTTATTGTTTCATGAACACATCTATTTACATTTCTTACATCTATCTACTTTATTACTATCAAGTATGACACACATAAGAGTCTCCTAGGGCACAATTCCATAAACACACATCAAATTACATTGGGTTTAATATGTAGTGTAGTGCTCAAAAAGATCACTTGTTTGTGAGATAAGGAAAGTTTTACCTCTCATTTTCATTATTTTTTTCTTAGAATTTGTTGCATTTTAGGTTTTTTGGTCATTTTTTCATTACAGTTACATGTGACATCTCGCAGACTTGGTGTGACATACTAGCGATAAGAAGTGAAGCATATCATACATCTTGTGAGCATTGGAAATAGGATTTTATACTATCTAAGTAGTCACAGGCATCCAAAATAGTTCTACATGCCCCAAACACCGCCGACCCTCCATAGGCACTCCATTCCATCACGTTCTATCACCTATGAATTTTGTTGAGTCTTATTGTGATAGTATGCACTTCATATTTCTCAATTATCCAATTATGTACACCTTTGGTATTATAGTGAAACATCTAACTCGTTTTATTTCTTTATTTTCACTTAGGGTTTCAAATTTAAATTACTTAATTTCTTTGGTCAATAATGTATTTAATTAATTTTTCATTTATTGCTACATTGCAATTAGATTTAGGCATTTATTTATTCAATAAAATTTCTTAATCATTTGGTGAACTCGACTCATTTTGAACACTCTTAGGGTCCTCATAATTTTATTACTTTTATCTTCCTAGGATTTTCTCATCTTGGATATTTCTATTCATGATTTCCTACTCATCAACCTTGAATTAAGATCTAAAATCATTGCACTCTTGGCTACCAATGGAATTCCTTCTAATATTCATATAGATGTAGTCTATAACGCATTTGTAGATGCATCTAATTTTACTTCCGATCTTGCTTTTTTCGATAACGATCCACCTTTGTACATCATGATTCACATTAATAATTTGGGTGTCAAATGAACCATAATCGATAATGGATTTGAGTTCAATCTTTTCATTCTATCATTCATTGAAAAATTATCCTTTCTACTACTTGATGTTAATCCCTCATCCATTTCTCTTCGTGCATATGATGCTTTTATTCATCCATGCATAGGTCACATCACTTTTCCTATTAGTTTCAGACCTAAAATCTTCCTACGGTGTTCTTCATCATCAAATTCCTAGTTCCATATAATTTTTCACTAGGTAGGACATGGCTTCATACCATGCAAGTAGTACCTTCTACAATACATCAATGTGTTAAGTTCTTACATGAGGGTGTATAATATGCAATCCCCAACAATTTTCATCTATTTAAATATTACACCATGATACAACCACTACACTCCATACTCCAACATCTATTACTACTAATGAACCACAACCCATGGATTCTCTAGTTCATTTTCCACCACTTAAAGGTGCTATTTACATGTCGATATACTCACAACCGCCTTATCACCTCCTCCTACTTCTACTAATAGTATTATTATTTATCGGGGGTTTGTCCAAACATTAGATGACATTCAACCTCCTTCACCTTCTCATGAGAAACCTCCATTAGCATGTCCTCCATTTACATGTAAAATTTTCATGAATGATTCTTATTGGGAACACCTTCAATTTGACCCTACTTTCTCAATATTATATTTACATGATTATATTATTTTACTATTACTTTTTTGTTAGGTATTTTATCCCCAGACTCTAGATGCCCTCAATTGCTCAAATTTAGTAACGAATAAGTATGAAATTCTCGTGGTGGTCTCCACGTGTCTCATAGGTGCATCCCCAAGTTTGAGCATTCAAGTGGGTTCTCAAACTCATACAAACACTCCACATGTCTATCTCGACACATGTTTGATATAGCCCAAAAGGAAGGAGGACCCTAAGTGAGTGTGAGCCCTCCACATGGCCCAAATGAGGAGTCTAATCAGACAAGGACTCAATGGAAATACCAAGAAGGGAGTAGATGCGTGGATTTCTATAAAGGGATGAAATATTTATTCCAAAACCATGAAGGTCAAATATCCAAATTAATAGGGAATATTGTGGCAGCGTTGCATTTAAAATACTAGGGGTAGGAGCTAGAAGTATAAGTGCAAGGCCTTATCATAATTAAAAGAAAATAGTGGTACCAAAGTGACAAAGGAAAAAATGTTTCACATAAAAGGAGGTGAGATACAAGAAGATAAAAAAAAAGGAAGCTTAGAGGAGGGGAGAAGAAAAGAGTTCTACATATTCTATAAGAGTCTAGCCTTAGTAAGTATCTGTCATAAAAGAGAAGTGTAATCTGTTTTTTCAAATCCTTACATACCCATTCCATATAGGAATATAGAGTTCTTATTCTGTGCAATCATATTTTTATGTATGTGTTAAAGATTTATTATTTTATAAGTAGTTCTAAATGAATAAGAGAAATTGATCATGCATAGTGCCCTTAGAATTTCTTTTGCTTTGTTTATTATCTAAAGCTCAATCTTTCAGCTACTTGTTATTTACGTTATTAAAATAGTGGATCGTGTTGTGTAGCCCTTCAACTCTTTTGATACGGGTTCCAAGTATTCTATAGTTTTCCTCTCTTTTAAATTTGGTGCATCGCCTATTTATTTCAGTCATTTACATGTTTTCTCTAAACCTACTCCTAAAAACTAGAGAAGAGCCAACTTCTTTAAAACCTAGAGGTCACCTTAGGGCACACGTCTCACCAACCTAAGGTTTCCTATGACTCTAATGGTTCATCTATAAGGATCATCATCAATATTTTTCCTGCACACCCGATGGGACATTAATCTTTCCTATAGGTTAAAGCAGCACCCAAGATTTATCAACGAATGTGAATGAGATCAAGAGTGAGGGAAGAAGGTCTCATTGACTATTTGCAGCTATCCCCTCCACGACATAAAAGAGGAAGATAGGTTCAAAGGTCTTTGTCCCCCTGGACCAGACTCTCTCAACCCCTCCACTAGGTAGGCCCTTCACTCAGTCAACAAGGACCCTCAGACCTATCACTATGGTGCACCTTCAACCTCCATTACCGAGACCATTTGTTTCATGGGATCAGGGAAGCCCACTCATTTTTCCCACACCCCCAGTGGTATGGAATCCTATTCTAGCCAATGCATTGAAAGCGCTGCCCAAGTTCAGCAGTGAAGACTTCAAAACCCCCAAGGAACATCTCCAAGATGTAGTAGAGATATGTGTGGTACATTATATAAGGGAGTAGGATGTTGCCTTACGATTACTGGCCACCTCTTTCAAGGGGAGGGCCCTGGAATGGTACCAAGCCTTGACCCCTAACACTATCGATACTTGGGACCAATTGGGAACACCATTTGTAGCAAGGTTTAGCAAGAAAGGAGACCGATCATCACTCCTACAACAATTAATTAGTATCAAAAAGAGTTGGCAAGAGTTGATAACAAATTTCAACGCCCGGTTCCATAAAACTTTGAAAAGGATTCTAGTCTTGGCTAGACCACCCGCAGTATGGCTATTTTTTCTACTTAAAATCCTTAAATTAAGATATTTCAGTAGTAATGATTCAGTCATTAGGAGGATTATTTTCCACAAGACTACAACCTTGTAGTTAAAGCCGAGAACAATCTAATAGATGTAAGGAATCTTCCTCCTAGAACTTTTTTCCCATAAATCCTGAGATAGCCCCCTTTCCGCAAGTACAAGCCTAGAGTTCAACCTCAAGCCATGCTTCTCTATACAATTACCCCAATAGTTGTGGCTCCCACTCCTACCGCTACGACCTCATCTTCATCCCCTAAGATGGATGAGATGAGAAACATCCTTGAGAAGTTTCTCAAATGAGATAGTAAACCTTAAGAGAAATCAGGTCACTTATCCAAAGAAAAATTATTAGAATGTCTAAAGTAGCCACCCGCTTACCCGTCCACATACCAGAATGCTTAGAGGCCACCAACCACTCAGCCATCAAATCAAATAGTCCCTATACCCATGCCACTTCGAACCGCTCCCCCAAATAGCAGTAGAGAGCTCGCCCCAGAAAAATCATCTAGCCAAGGAACCCAACGCCTGGTGCTTCCCTTGTAATAATCCTCATATGCCAAGAGACTATCCCTAAGGGAACTTATAGCTAAGGATATCCAAACATCAAGCAAGAGAAGGTTATGGTACATGCATAGTTGGACCTCATCAATATGAGGGAGCCCAAAGCATTGCTTTCACCACCCAAATGCAAGGAATGTCTTTAGAACAAGAGGCCGAGATTGCACTAGAGCATGCCCTTTTCTCCTGGGTAGAGGGGGAGGAGTTCATTTTTATAAATGAGGTATCTATTCCAAAACTTGTGCAGTTCAACTACAATACTCACTTCAAGAAAAGGATCATTGAAGTAGACACACCAGCTTCTAGTTCAGTTGACAAGGTGTATAAAGAGCCTCCAATTATTATAAACATGTCATTTCCAAAGAAAAATAAGTTCCCCACCAACTATACAAGAGAAAGAGGTCCATCACCTTGAGAAGGAGAGGATGAAGCATCAGCCACCTCTTAAACCATCGCTAGTTGGACCCATCAACGTAGTCCAACAACTGAAAAAGGCACCAGCCAACACATCCTTGTGGGATCTCTTAAGCATTCCCGAGTAGAAGGAGCTGCTCCAAGGGGCGTTAAGATTGGAGGAGGATGTGACCATGGTAGGTCCCATGAAAGGACAAGTCAAAGATACATAGGTGCCTTCAGAAGCCATATTGCTAAATCAAAAGGAAGAAGTGAGTAAACCAAGGCCCAACCCATTCTTTTTTACTCTTATTATAGGAAAGAAGTTACTACATAATTCCATGATAGATTCTGGTGCAAGCACTACTGTCATGCCTCAGAAATAGTAGATGCTTTAGGAGTCTAGTATGAGCCCTTGAAGAAGGGGGTTATGTAACTGGATGGGAAGTTTGTACCAACCATAGGAATTATCAAGGGACTCCCATTGCAACTCTATTCCTATCCAAATATAACTATTTGCCAAGATATCATGGTGATTAATGTCCCACCGATCTTTGAGCTCTGCCTCTCCCGAGACTTCATAGCTAAAATCAGTGGGTACATGTCTTTGGATTGGTCCCACTTAATCCTACGCACCAAGTATGGGTCCAAGATGAAGGTCTTGTCCAAACCACTCTCCAAGGAACATATAACAAACCAAGTACCTTCTGGTTTCGAGGCCTCCCATGTTATGATCACAAGAGAAGAAGAGATATATATAGGATGGAGAACCCCATGAGAGGATGACCATCTATCTAATATTCCCCCTAGAGATCCATTTGGAAACTTCGATTCAACTGGCCTGGGAACTTACGTCATTTCTGATGAAAACCCCACAATCCCAAAGGTAAAAAGTGAGGGTGACGCACTAGGGACAAGCTCTCCCAATGACCCTCCAATATGGAGCTTATATTTTGATGGGGCTAGAAGTAAGAATGGCTCAAGAGCTAGAGTTTTCCTCACCTCTCTCAACAAGAGGAAGATTCTCCAATCGGTACATTTCCAATTCTCTTGTACTAGTAATGAAGTGGAATACGAGGCCTTGGTGCATAGTTTATGCACCTCCCAAAGGAAGGTATCAGGCAGCTAAGGGTATTCAATGATTTAGAATTAGTGGTCATACAAGTAAGGAATACCACCACCACCAAGAACCCAAGGATGAGATCCTACCGGCACCAGGTCTAGGATCTAATAGATGATTTTGAAGCTTTCAACATTAAGGTAGTTCCTCGTGAGTAGAATGCAGAGGCAAACATAATGGATACCATTGGGTCTCAGTTTGACCCAACCCAGGACCTTCTAGAAAATAAAGATGCCATAAAGGTAATAATTTTCCCCTCGATCCTTGAAAACCTCCATCATTAACAGTGTTTGATAATGACCGATAGGTCATACATTTCCTCCAGTAGTTTGATTAGTTTGTGAATCAACTCTAGTCCAAGGTTGAAGAAGCATATGGAGACTAGGTAATATAGTTAAAGATGAACAAGCTCCCAAGAGGACTAATTATGCTTGAAAAAATTTCAACTTAGATGATGCTAGCTCAGATCGAAGGAGGTTCAAAGCAGTAAAAGAGGATTATGTAGAGCTAGAAATAGCCAAGGAAAAACAACTGAAAGTCAGAAAGTTAGTAACCCAAAAGGATAGAGACCGACTCATGGCTTTGTGTCACAAGTATGACAAGGTGATGGCCTAGACATATGATGATCTTCATAGCTATGATAAGGATATCATCCAGCACACCATTGATCTGGAGGAAGGGGCTAAGCCTGTGTGATAGAAATAGAGACCTGTGAATCCTAAAGTGGAGGCCCTCATGGCTGAGGAGTTGAGAAAATTGTTGGAAGCTCGCATCATTTTTCTAATCAAGCACACAATGTGGGTCTCCAACCTAGTTCTAGTAAGAAAGAAAAATGGTGAAATCTGACTCTGTGTAGATTTCAAGGATCTGAATAGAGCCTCCCTAAAAGACCATTATCCCCTGCCCTCTATGGAATATATTTTACAGATGGTTGTGGGATCTGAGATGTTTTCCCGTTGGATGGCTTCTCGGGTTATAACCAAATATGGCTCGCAGAAGGGGATCAACATAAAACTACTTTCACGACTAAATGGGGAACTTTCACCTACGCAAAGATGCCTTTTGGGCTCACAAATGTAGGGGATACTTTTCAAAGAGCCATGGACACTACATTTGGGGCGTTGATAAACAAGGTAATCCTCATATACCTTAATGATCCTACTGTGTTTACGGAATGATGGAGGAGCATTTTTTATCTTTAGAAGCCATGTTTTAAAAATGTCAAGAATCTGGGATCTCTCTGAATCCCAAGAAATGCATTTTCAGCATTCCCCAAGGAAAAATTCTAGGAAGGTGGTGTCAAAGGAAGGAGTTTCCATTGATCCTAAGAGAGTCAGGGCCATCTTGGAACTACCCTTGCCGGTCAACAAGAAGGTTGTTCAATCCTTCTTAGGAAAGATCAACTTTTCGGTAGGTTTATCTTAGATTTTGTGGGGACCATCTACCCCATTACTCTCATGCTAAAGAAAGATCTAGTTTTCAAATGGACTGAGGAAGGTCGATAGTCTTTTCAATTGATCAAAGAGGCTATTGCATTATCCCCATACTCCACAACCCCAACTTTTCAAAATATTTCATCATGTATGTATATGGGGGAAAATAGCATAAAGCATCTATTTAACTCATAAGGAGAGAAACAAGGAGAGGAACACCCCATTTCCTTCTTTTTAAAAACGCTTCATGACTATGAAACAAGGTACAATTTTGTGGAAAGGCAGGCCTATGTCATAGTCAAAGGTTTGAAGAAATTTAGACACTTAGTCACCCACAACAAAATTCTAGTCTTGGTGGCTCACCCCAATGTTAAAGAGTATATAATGGAGGGTGAGATAACTAAAAATGGGTGAATTGGATACCCAAAATCTGAATACGACATAGACATAAAGCTCAAGAAGCTCGTAAGAGGTAAGGGAATGTGTCAATATTCGACATAGGAACTCAAGCTTTCTGAAATAATTGATGAGTAGGAAAAGATAATGTACCTATAGGAGGATAGGACTGAGGGTTAGGTATCTGATAGAATTCATTTTATTCAAACTAGAGAGTACCCTAGCCATCTCCCCTTGAAAAAGAGGAGGTATTACAGGAAACAAGGGACTCATTTCGCTATAATTAATGGCTTCCTTTTTAAGAGGAATTTTAATGGGTTGATGTTGAGATGCCTTGAAGATGAAGAGGCCAAAAGAGTATTAAGAGAATTGCATCACGAGAGACTCGAGTAGTCACTTTTCAGCCCAAACCACTGCTATAAAGATCTTGCAGGCAGGATACTTCTGAGCCTAGCTTGTTTGTCGATAGTCAGGTGGAAACAAACAAATGTAAGGTTTTTCAAGTTTACGTAGGTTTCGAAGAAATGCAGTGTTTCCCCTCAACCCCATTTTAATTGAGGAACCTTTCGCACAATGGGGTCTTGATTTCATCGGAATGGTTAATCCAAATTCAAGTGCTAGACACTAGTGGATTCTCATGGCAACTGATTATTTCACCCGGTGGATGGAGGAAGTCCCACTTAAGGAGTCTACTGAAGATGTGATCTTAGAAATCTCTCAGGATATCACTTCTCATTTTGGTCCCCCATATACCATTATATCCGAAAATTCTAAAGATTTCTTGGGAGATAAGGTGTCTGATTTTGTGGTCAAACACAAGATATATTTAAAGACATCCTCTAACTATTACCCACAAGGGAATGACCTGACAGAGTCTACAAATAAGAATCACTCATTAAAAGGATGGGACATGAGCATAAAAGGTTGTGGCATGAGCATGTTAAAACAACCTTATGGGCTGATCGATCACTCCAAAGTAGATCCTAAAAGCTTTTCCATATGAAATGGTCTATGGGAAAAGTGTTGTGATGCCAATTTCTTTGGAGATTCTCGCATTACAACTGCTGAAAGGATTTGAGATAGAGGAGAATGGAGCAATGTCAGTAAGGATCTCCAAGTTGGTAGAACTCTAGGAAAAGTGTGAACTCACCCACGAGGCCATGATTAATCACCAAAAATAGTTAAGACATGGTTTGATCAAAATACATCGAGCCAAACTTCCAAATCGGAACCATCATTTTAAAGTGGGATGCTAGAGCAGCTAAACCTGGGAACCATGGAAAGTTTTACCCCTTATGGACTGGACCATTCATAATCAGTGCATGCAAGCAAAGCATAACTCATTCAAGCTCAAAACCATGGTAGGAGATCCTTTAGCGATTCCAGTAAATGGGATTCATCTGAAGCCCTACGTTTAGGTATCTTCTAAAATTGTATCATATGTATATATTGTTGCATGTTTCTTAGTTGTAGTTTTATTTTGAGCCTCCACTTTTGTTGGATGTTTTTGCCACGTGCTCCACCACCCCTATCCACATCACTTTTGATATATCGAAAACATGTCCCTACCATCTTCTCACATTAAATTCATCATCAAAGGTAAGGGCCTCTTTTCTCAATAAAAGATCCACAATCAATGCAAGATCTATCAAAGGTGCCAAGTTCGGTGCCTTAGGTCTCTTGCTTAAAGGAAGCATTATAAGAAGTGACTTTGGGTACGTATGAAATTTTAATCCTAGGGTAGAAACGGCTATTAAAGGCCCCTCGAGATCTATTTGGCAGGATCATTCTGAAGCATTTAGATTTTTATAGACAAATATCAAAGTTTCCAAAAGCTCTGAGTCATTCAAAGAAATTTAGATCACCATGGCCGGCACCACCTCTAGCTCTACTCAAGTAACAAATTCCTACGCAGGACAACCCATTCCTCCCCGACAACACCATCCAAAGTTAAAATACCTAGACCCATTATCTTGGTATAACGACCCTTTATTGGTCATCGACCCTATCGATGATATATTGCCCAGTCTCAACAAAAGGCATAAATCTTTGAGAGAAGTGACATGCACTAGGTTTAAAATTTAGGGAGACTCGGATTCATTTGGTGCTAGGACTTAAAGCACTACTCTTTCCCAATACATGGTTCCTCTCACACACATTTGTGCTAAGAGCTCATACAAATGTGTGTGTAAATTTTTAACTCAGGAAACCATACCATCAAGGGATGGAATTTAGCTGTTGTAATCACACCACAGGACATTAGGGACATGTTAGCCCTAAAATATGATCATTCAGCTAGTTTCTATGAAATAGCCAAGCTCCATAATGTATGGGTCTAGTTTTAAATGAAGGTCGTGACCCACTCCAAGGAACTAAGACAATTCAACTCCAGCGCATCAGGTGTTCCCAATTTTCCCATTCCCTTTAAGTCCCTCATTCCCGATGCTCAAGATGTCTGCTCTATGTTGGATTTAATTTTTGGGCAAGACTCTGAAAAATATGTTGAGGAATGGAAGATGGTGACTATATTCTGAATGAGGACTATCAACAGAAAGAAAATATATAAATTTGACTTTACGGAAGTCATAGTAGGGTCAATTTGTGAATAGCTCAAGCATTTCTCAATGACATCCACCTTTAGGTATTCGTCTTTCCTTTTTCACCTCATTTTGTACCAAAATGCTCAGTATTTTAGTCAATTCATGACCCTAACCCTGTGGGATACAGAGGTGAATTCCCCAAATATTATCTTGGCATCTATGTGGACCCATATACTGTCTCATTCTTCGACATCTATGAGTTTTTCAATGCTTTTGTGGAGCCTCTTTTGCTAGAGCTCGATCCTGAAGGGATCGATAATAGAATGAATGACTTTGCATGGTCTATCTTCTTAGACCCATTACACCCCATTGACTACTTCTTTTCCAGAGGTCATTCTATGATTCAAGTCCATGGATTCAAAGGAAAATCCTTCATGCTCCCGAGGATCCTCACACCTTGGATAGTAGGTCTCGAATTCACTTTTACTGACTCATCGTGCTAGACCTAGAGGTCGGCTCGACCAGAAAGAAGAAAGCAATCTATGACCTCCCTTTTAGTAGGGGAGGGATTACTATAATCAAGAGGTAGGCAGACCATTTTCTATTTTAGAATTTGGCCTCTATGGCTTTGCCTTGATCCAAGACTCATGAAGGTATGATCCGAGATGGGAAAATAGCTGAAACCCTATCTACAAATAAAATCAAAGTCCCCAGTAAACATGAATCAAGACCTTTTTTGATTCATGATGAAGCCCCAAGGATAAAGCACTTGAGATCTTCATTGAACTCTAGGATATCCCCACTCTAGAATGGGAGTCATTTCATCTAGTGAAAATGCATTTGACCCTACTCTAACGATTGGGAAAGGGATGAAAGTAGCCTTAAGAAGAAAGGACTAGAATTCCAGGAAGATCGAGGGCTTTTGGAAATATAGGTAGGAAATTGGCCAAACCACACAGAACTTTGAGGAAGTTCTCACTGACGAGCCATGGGAGGATAAGTGGGATGCAAAGCATGACTCTGATGCAGACAGTGAGGATATACTTGTCCTCACTTCTAAGTAACCTCTCAGGTCAACCGCAGGTCCTCTGAGCTACAACAACAGATACCTGAGGTACCTTCATCAGCCACTCCTCTTCAGACTCCTCAAATTTCTCCATCCCCCGAGCTCTTAAAAGCTACAATAGAGGAAGAGTCTCTCTCTAGCCCATCCCGCAAGAAGCTAAAATCAGTCATGATTCCTGGAAGCCCACCACCTGAGGCTCCACTCTCTATAATGCTTCCACCTCCACCTTCCCATTCAGAAGGAATCCTTCAGTCTGTCACTACATCCTAGCCTCTTCCTCCACCTAGGTGCTCCTCTACTTCTGTGGTACCCTACTGCCATCCCGAGCTTCTCACCTCGCATTATCACACCCCCTTCTTCAGCCCTAGTATCTGCAGTATCTCAATCACCAGTGACTGTTCCATATGGCCTACCACCTGGTTTCCCATTTGTGGGAGGGATGGTCTCTTCTCCTTCTAAGTTTTGAAGCCAAGAAGAGGTCGTAAAGGAGACAAAAGCATAGAAAGAAGGATATGGCGGCTCAGTCAACTAAGCAGGTTTGATCCTGTATGATCATCAATAGGGCTCCTTAACCATCACTCACCTTGTCCCTCGTATCCAATCCCATGGAACGAATGTGCCATTATGACTATTCCATTAGTGCCATCGTAATGGACCTAACCGAATTTCAGCCTCGTGAAAAATTCAAGTTGATGAATGAAATGACGGTGGTAGTCACTACCAACTATTTGAAGCTCAGCAATCAGCTGAAAAAGGCACAGAAAACCTCCAAAAGGTAGAAGCTACACTAGCGGCAAGCATGGCTAAGCTTAAGGCCAAGGATAAAGAGGTAGACCAACTCAAGAGGGATTTAAGGGACACATTAACTAAGTAAGCCCTCATGGCTTCTCAAGTAGAGGAAAAATATCTGACAGCTAAGCTCACCACCAATAAGGCCCTTGTTAATTCACTTTCACAGAAAGGGATGGCCTTCAAGCCAGGTTAAAATCTTCTGATAAAATGGTCAAGGAATTGACCAACCAATTGGGTCAAAAATCTTAGAGAGATGGAATTGTATCGTTAGTAAAAGGTCTATATGCCTCCTGTTGTGACAAGATCGCCACCACAACAGAAAATCTATCCCCAACACTCGATTTATATCCAATGCATAAGAATTGTGCTCTAGGGTAGAAAGTGCAGTCTCTACCATCAACAACACCTTATCCACCAAGGTCCAGGAGTCAAATATTTTGATTTAAAACCTACAAAGCCTCATATCTCACTCTTTAGAATGTAGGAATCACCGACACGTGGTTGACGGTATAAAAGATCAATGAGATTCTGAGTTGTGAAAATATTATATCAAATGTCGAATCTCTTGACACATCTTTACCAGGGGTATGAGGAAAGGAAAATAGAATATCAATTAATTAGTATAGCTTGGTTTCCCCTCTCCCTTCCCAGATGATTCTATGGTTTTATCCAAAGATAAAATTCAGCAGCTTCTAATCGCTAAGCGCTAAGAAATGACAATGTTGTAATCTTTGAAGGAAGACTCTAATATCGTTGAGGTCTATTCCATCATTAATCCAATCATACAACTAGATTTCTACTTGTATGTGGCCATGTAAAGCTTTCAAGGTTTCTCCCACAGGGAGATAATTGAGTTAGACCGAGCTTTTCAGGTCTTGTAGTGAAGAACCTATCGGACTAAAGAAGAATGGCTTGGATATTAGGCTTCTTTACAAATGCTCTAAATGACTTACTGTTAGCCACAATTTTTTAAATTTTGGGAAGGCATGAGTTATAGAATTCTTCCATGGTAGTATGAAAGCCCTTGGTGAGTCAACACCAGTTAGTGAAAATCACAGCACCCTGGATACAGATCGTGGCTTCTAGGTTGATCACTTTGGCATCCAGTGTGATTGCATAACATTGAATCCTTTCTCCAAGTGTGGGACTTGAAAAAATGAGAAAGGATTCTCCAGAGAAGGCTGGTTCCTACTCCTAAACTACCTGCCACAAGCTATTCCAGTGCAGGCAAAGCTAATCTAATCCTAATCTAACCATGCCAAGGAGACAGAGAGAGAGAGAGAAAGGGAAAGAACAAAAGCCTACACTAAAACGGTGATACACCAGAGAAGGAGAATGTTGGACATCTATCAAAACTGCCATGGAACAAAGAGAGGTGAGCAATGGGAAGGATGGACAGATGCATCACAGGCCCAAGGATAGATTTCACACAGAAAATGTCCCAAAACTCCATGAACACAGCTCCAAACCTGCAATGAACATTCAAACATGCACAAATACCTGCAATGAAGAGAGGCAAGAAGAGAACAAGCAAAAACGAGCAAGGATGGACAGATGTAGCACAAAAACACATTTTGTTGCTCCGTGAGCTATGCAAACATCATTTCAATAGTAAAATGCAAAAACGCCATTACGTAGCAAGGGAGGAGGTTCGAACTCCATTTCCAACCCTAGAGAAGAAATGAAGGGAGGGCGAGAGCGAGAAAAGATGAACCACTTGTAATCTCTCTTTTAAAATGAGCCAAATCGCTTTATACAATACATGGGTCGAGCCCAGGAGACATAAAACATAGGAAAACATGTAAGTAGCCCAACCATTAACCAAAACGCATTCTTCATTAAAATCAGTGGTTGAGACATCACTTCTGGCCATGTTGAAGAAGAATGTGACCCATGTGCATTAAAACTGGTTGTTGAAACGTCGCTTCTGGCATTACCACGCGTCAGAGCCGTTTCTCAATTTTCTCTCTCTAGACTGCACCGAAACTCGAGATTGATCCTAGAATCATGCAGATAATTTCATAAGCTTTCCGTTGATATAAAGAACGTGCAAATCTGAGCTCTGGATCGAAAGTTATGGAGGTCTGAAGTTTTAGGGCACAAAATAGGCGAAAACGTGTTTTGAAATATTTCCCGCGCTCTCGCCACCTGGATGACACGTGGCACGCATTGATTGGTCACGTGATTCTCTCTCCTATACCTTTCGGTGGGCTTGCTTTTGAAATTTACTTGTGGGCCCCTTAAACTTGGACACGTGGCATGCATTGATTGCCGACAGGCGCGGGCACCTTGGCTTTTAGCTTTTGGCCAAAACTCATGCCAAATTCTCTAACTCCTTCCCGAGCTCGCATTCCCTGTTCCATAGGACACGTGTCCTCTTTTGATTGGCTCGGGCTGACCCCTCAAAATTCACCCTTTGACCTTTGGACTCTTTCCCCTACGACATGTGTCACGATTCGATTGTTCTCGGCCCTTTCGCACCTTCGCGCCCTTCTTCGTCTTTATGTCCCTGGATGTCTCAAATCGCTTGGGCCAAAACTTCGATCCGCCCGAAATGGGTTTCCTCGTCCCTCATTTGGTCGATGACACGTGGCGTTGTTTGATTGGCCTTGGCTCCTTCGCGATCCGCGTCCCGCGCGTCCCTTCGCCCCTGATGTCCCGGATAAAACTTTCTGCTTTCGCCAAACTGCCGGTTCGCGTCCATTTGTCCCAAATGTCCCAAGTTGCTTCGTGGGACAAATTCTTCCGGTTCGCCCGATCCGGCCACCTCGCGCTTTTTGTCCCACTGTCCCTTTTCTCGCTTGGGCCACTAGGCTTTTCGGCCGATCCGTGCCTCGGCGTCCCAAATGTCCCACATTGTCCTAGACAAGGACTTAGCCATTTTTCGTGATTTTTCTGGCTCGAGCCTGTACTCTGCAACTTTTTCACATTTTCTCGAGCTTGCTCTTTCCTTCTCTCGGTCGGGAGTTAGAAAAAATGAGGGAACCCCAAAACATGATGTTTGCTCAATCAATTATCTTCCTGCAGGACTTGAGAATTTCGATGCATGTTATCAAATTAACCCCGGGGTGAATTTTGGATAACAATTTGGTGACTCAAGCGAGGTCATCTCTCGCTAGATGAAGTTACCAGCTTCTGAAGTATCCATTGGGCATGGAGTCCCGAGTTGTAACTCCAAACTGATCTCAACTTTGAAAACTTCCCTCTCGAGCCACTTGAAACCCATTGAACTCGGAGTGTTATCACCAAGATGCCACTCAAAACGAATCAAGTGCAAGAGCAGAACCAACAACACCAAAACTATGTAAAAACTAAAAATCATACATGTCCCAAATGGAACATGCAGAGTGTGCACAAGCACTTCTTCTACTGAAAGAAAACCTACCTACTCTACTCTAATCTGGAAGCAAAAGCAAGCTAAACAAACCCCTACGAATTGGTTGTGAGAAATAGCTTCCTTTCTCAAAAGTGGCAGCCATGCAATTGATTTGGCACTAATCATGGCTGTTTGGATGGATGGAAAATCAACAAGAAGCTGGTCTTCTATCCAAATCATCAAAGTATCAGCTGAAAACAAATCCAATACCTCTTTTAGTTGCTCGCATTTGGATTGAGAGGTATGGCAGCTGATCCTTGGTACTTTGTAGCTCACCCTCATGCTCAGAAGAAAGCATGACTGGTTGTGACTTCTCCTTTGGCTCCAATGAAGCCAAATACCTGATTGGGCAAGGTATGGTCCTTTGAGTATGCCCATTGCTGTGATTTTCAACCCCAAGAATGGAGTCTTCTTGTAGACCTTCTTGAATGGATGGTGTGGAAGAAATGGTGAAATTCCTCTGTCCTTTCTCTTCCTCCAATGAAGAACGTGAAAGATTAAAATCTTCCAATCTTGATTCCAAAGAGCTATTATAAGATGCTGGCTGTTGTAAATGAATGCCCTCCTTCATGACAGCAGACTCAAGTGTTTGGAGTGTGGATGATGAAAGAGAGAAAGGTGGAAACTCAACCGGCTCTTCTCCATCAAAACAGTTCTCCAAATCTGACAGGTAAACTACCTTATTGCTGTCCTGCTGCAAATATTCAACTTCCTCCATGGTGTCTTCTTGATCTGTAACTTGACCACCATGGTTTCTTTCTCCCTTCAACATTGAGTTTGAGAGGTCAAACTCCTCTTCAGCACTGGAACTTGAGAGAGGTGAAGTAGAAAGAAGAACTGAAGGTTCTCCTGTAGCCTGCTTTGTGCTCAGAGCTCTTGGATCTGCAATTTTCTCCCCCACAGCTGGAATGTGCTCCTCTTCTTTTGGATTTGGAGCAGCTTCTCCTTCCTCCAATGTTTGAAGACAATCTTGCTCTTGATTGAACTCTTCCTCCAGCATGAAGTTTGTCAAGTCAAACTCTTCAATCTGCTGCTCTAGAGGACAAGTTGGGACTGCAAGATCTTCTTCTTCCGCTGTAACAAAATCAGCCCCCCACCATTTGTTCAACCTTAGCCTCTTCTTCGTAGGTTTAACCATCAAGGGATCTTTGTCATCCCAAATCTAAGAGCCCAACTCTTGAGACTTTGAATTTCTTCATCTTTTTTGGCTTCTTTTTGCTTGCACGTTGTTTTCTCGACCGGCATTCTGATTTTCATCCTCCTAACATGGATTTGGGAATGCAAGAGGAGGGATGGGTTGTAACTCAACTGATTTGACATTTTTTTGTGGTGGTGGAGGAGGTGAAACCTCTTGTTTCTTTGGAGTGGGAGGTATTTCATTTAGCTCTTGTGGAGAGGATGACTATTTGGAAGGAAAAAGGAAAGAAGAATTGAGGTGTGGTGGAAGACTGAGCAAAGGGGAGACATGGGATCGACGCTTTGGGACAGCAGATGGAGAGTTTAAAGCTTGACACTGCTGAGATGAAACAGATTGGGAAAGAGGAAAAGAAAAGGCATGAGAAGGTGTGCTTACCCGTTGACAAGGTTGTTGAATACTCCTCTCATACACCTCTATTTCTTCAATCCACTTTGCAAGCAAAGGCAGCATTGCAATCATGAAGTCAAGCTTCTCCTGAGGGCTGTAATGCCTTGGAAAAGGTCCCACCCATGGACAAGGTGATCTCGCAACCGATTCCAAATGTTTTCAACCGTGCTCGAGCCCTCGATCGCACTATGTTTACCTCCATCTTTTAGATCTTCTCCAATGAGACCAGCATCTTGCATCTCGATGGTCTTCATTGTATGCATACTCTTGCTCTCGAAGGTTCCATAGCCAAAATGACTTTGCACCGCTGCTCATATGGGTATGCATACCGATCTTGAATCTGCTCAAAATGTTGATTTGGAGGATTTGTAAAACATGTTGGAGGTGGAATATACTATCATTGTTGATGTGAATTCCATGATGGAAATGAAGTCATGATTGCACAACTTCATAGAATGAGAGAATGATGGAAGAGATGGAAGGAAGAATGGATAGAAAAAGAATGAAAATGAATGGAAAGGAAGGTCCAGCAACTTCGAGATGGGTTGTTGACCGATGGAGTCGCCGATGTGTGTTACAAGTGCCTCCAAAGGCTGAAATCTTCACAGAACACACCAACCTGCAAAAGATGAAGTGGAAGACCTCTAAGGTCCCACCAGCGTGCGTGCCAAAATGTTAGTGCAAAATCACAGCACCCCTCGGATACAGATCGCTTCTAGGTTGATCACTTTGGCATCCAAAGGATTGCATAACATTGAATCCTTTCTCCAAGTGTGGGACTTGAAAAAAGAGAAAGGATTCTCCGAGAGAAGGCTGTTCCTACCCTAAACTACCTACCACAAGCTATTCCAGCAGTGCAAAGCTAATATAATCCTAATCTAACCATGCCAAGGAGACAGAGAGAGAGAGAAAAGGGAAAGAACAAAAGCCTACACTAAAACGGTGATACACCAGAGAAGGAGAATGTTGGACATCTATCAAAACTGCCATGGAACAAAGAGAGGTGAGCAATGGGAAGGATGGACAGATGCATCACAGGCCCAAGGATAGATTTCACACAGAAAATGTCCCAAAACTCCATGAACACAGCTCCAAACCTGCAATGAACATTCAAACATGCACAAATACCTGCAATGAAGAGAGGCAAGAAGAGAACAAGCAAAAACGAGCAAGATGGATGGATGTAGCACAAAACACATTTTGTTGCTCCAGTTTGCACAGAACATCATTTCAATAGTAAAAGGCAAAAACGCCATTACAGAGCAAGGGAGGAGGTTCGAACTCCATTTCCAACCCTAGAGAAGAAAAGAAGGGAGGGCAGAGCAGAAAAGATGAACCACTTGTAATCTCTCTTTTAAAATGAGCCAAATCTGGCTTTATACAATACATGGGTCGAGCCCAGGAGACAGAAAACATAGGAAAACGTGTAAGCAGCCCAACCATTGACCAAAATGCATTCTTCATTAAAATTGGTGGTTGAGACATCACTTCTGGCCATGCTGAAGAAGAATGCGACCCATGTGCATTAAAACTGGTTGTTGAAACGTCGCTTCTGGCATTACCACGCGTCAGAGCCATTTCTCAATTTTCTCTCTCTAGACTACACCAAAATTCAAGATTGATCCTAGAATCATGCAGAGAATTTCATAAGCTTTCCGTTGATATAAATAACGCATAAAATCGAGCTCTGATCGAAAGTTATGGAGGTCTAAGTTTTAGGCACAAAACAGTGAAAACATGTTTTGAAATCTTTCCCGCGCTCTCGCCACCTGGATGACACGTGGACGCATTGATTGGTCATGTGATTCTTCTCCTCGCCTTTCGGCAGATTTATTTTGAAATTTCCTTGTGGGCCCCTTAAACTTAGACACATGGCATGCATTGATTGGCCGACGGGGCGCAAGGGGCGGACCTTGCTTTTAGCTTTCGGCCAAAACTCATGCCAAATTCTCTAACTCCTTCCCGAGCTCCGCATTCCTCGCTCCATAGGACACGTGTCCTCTTTTGATTGGCTCGGCCGACCCCTCAAAATTCACCCTTTGACCTTTGGACTCTTTCCCTATGACACGTGTCACGATTCGATTGGTTCTCGCCTTTTCGCACCTTCGCGCCCTTCACGCCTTTATGTCCCGGATGTCTCAAATCGCTTGGGCCAAAACTTCGATCCACCCGAAATGGGCTTCCTCATCCCTCATTTGGTCGATGACACGTGGCGTTGTTTGATTGGCCTTCGGCTCCTTCTCGGTGATCCGGGTCCAAGGCTGGCCCCTTCGTCCCTGATGTCCCAAAGATTTAACTTTCTGTTTCGGCCGAACTGGCCGGTTGGCGTCCATTTGTCCCAAATGTCCAAAGGCTTTCTGTGGGAAAAATTCTTCCGGTTCGCCCGATCCGGCCGATTCGCATCTTTTTGTCCCACTGCCTTCTTGCTGCTTGGGCCGCTGCCCGGCAGCTTTTGGCCGATCCGCGCCAAGGCGTCCCAAATGTCCCACATTGTCCTGGGAGACAAGGACTTAGCCATTTTTCGTGATTTTTCTAGCTCCTGAGCTTGTCTTCTACAAATTTTTTCACATTTTCTCGAGCTTGCTCTTTCCTTCTTTGGTCGGGAGTTAGAAAAATTTGAGGGAACCCTGCAAACATGATGTTTGCTCAATCAATTATCTCGCTTCTCATTGAGAATTTGATGCATGTTATCAAATTAACCTGGGGTGAATTTTGGATAACTACACCAAACTAATTCTATTATTTTTTTATGACTGTTTTTTTAAGTATTTTTCCTTGTTAGTGCAAAATCACAACACCCATGAATGTCTCAGTAGCTAGATGATTTGAGACTCTCAATGTGATTACACAACATGGAGAATCTCTCAAAGTGTGGGACTCTGAAATCAAGAGAGATCTTTGGATGAAGGTCAGTTCCTATTCCTCTGTTCAGGTGCACACATAAAATTTTTGCAGAGGATCTATTCTGAAACCTATTCTAACTTGCCAAGGAGATAGGGTTAATAAGATGTAACAAAATAAACCTAAGCTAATGAGGTGATGCACCAAAGGAATGTTAAACACCCATTTTGTAATTCAACATAGGCCATAGAAATGCAATACAACCACCATGCACAAATAACCAAACTATAACGAGAGATCAAAAGATGACAATGAACACATGAGAGAGTTTAGAATCATCCATAAAAATATATTAATACTCTAGATTTGATACAAGTACATTATAGTAGCCAAGAGGTAAAAATTTGTATTACAACTTGAATGGGAGGTTTGGAAAACTCCACAAATTCACTTGCAGACAAGGGAAGAAGGGAGGGTGCAAAACAAAAATTTCCAACCCTTTACAATGAGCCCAACTCTTCTTTTATAGATGTAGCAAAGAGGGAAGAAGAAAAGAGGTGGGAAAATTGATTTGAAGCTCAGCTATCGACCATCAATGCCCCTGCAAATCCACCCACAATCATTGAGTCTACCACTCTATGTTTGTTTAGCATGTTGAAGAAGGAAGAAGCACAAATCAAATAAGATCTGATCTGGATGTCAAAAACAATCGATTACATATTAATGGTGTGAATATGTTTTCCCATTTTCACCCACCTAACCTCATCAAAATTAAAGTTTTAGGTTTCCATGGCGTAGACGAGGTCGAGATCTTTCCAATGGTTCCAAACTCATTGAATTTTGGGGACTGGATCAAAGATATGTCTATTTGAATATTTGAGTCACTTCTGTATAGAAATGGTGGAAACCAGGTTGAGCGAATGGGTTTGTGGGTCCGAAACTTAATTTGTGCCTTTTGCACAAAAATACAAAATGCATAAAATTCCCCACAGCCCGTAATTTACTTTTTCCAAAAAATCTTCGGGCCCACTGGTCCACATTTTCCATTTTGGCAAAAAGTCCTCCCCAGTGACCACATGTGATTTAGGCCTAACATGTGGCTCCTTTGAGCATCGATGGAGGTGCAGCTTATTTTTACAATGTATGCCTCCTCGTGCCAAAATTTCAAACTATGTCCGTGACCCGCCTTGACTTGAAACATGGCCATGTGTAGAGTTGGTGTGCATTTGGGGACTACTTTTGGATTTTGTTTTTGAAGTTGCATTGAAGAGACACGTGGAGGCCTCCATGGCTTTTCTCTATTCCTTTGTGTTTTGGCTAAGTCCCTTTTGTTTGGTAGGGCCATATGCTCTGACCTAGGACATGTGTAGGCTCAGCACACATTTGATTTTGTCCTTTGAGTTTTAATCATTGGAGTTGTGCTGGAATGACACATGGTGCATTCCGCTAACCCTTATATACTTAGTCAATTTAAAAATTCAAATCTGTCCCCTTTTAACTATTTGACATGTGGAAGCTCCGCGCTCGCTTGAGACTAGCCCTTGGGCTGCCCCTCTTGAATTTATGCCATTGAAACACGTGAAACCTTCCGTCGACTCTCCCCATCTTGACTTTTCAACTATCGAATCTATCCCTTTTCGGACCTGGGACACATGGAAGGCTAGCGCTTGTCTGGGAGACCCACTTTTAGATTTACCTTTGAAGATGTGCTAAGCTAACACGTGGCTCCTTCCACAAGTTTGTGATACTTGGCTAATTCAGATGATGTCTTTCTCAAACCCTAGATACATGGAAGCCTCACGCTCATCTGAGTCTCTACTTTGGGTTGCGCCTTTTGAATTTGTGCCATTGAGACACGTGGAGACTTCTATCGGTTCTCTATACTTAACTAATTTGGGCCCGCTACCATTTGACTTTTGTTGGACCCTAACCACATGGAGAGCTAGCGCTAGTTTGAGTCTCACCTTGGGTTCTTATTTTTGAAGTTGTGTTGAGCTGACACGTGGTTCCTTCCACTCGTTTGGTATTTTCAACAACTATATTTTTCCCTTTTTAGGCACTCGGGTCACGTGGAAGCTTCGTGCTTGTTTGGGAACCGCCTTCACCTTTCCCTTGAAGGTGCGTCATTGAGACACGTGGTAGCTTCCACTAAACTCCTCCATACTTAGTCGATTAAGGCCTGCTCTAAATATTTTGTGAAGCTCGAAAACTTTGAGCCTTTCCCTATTTTTCCTAAGAGCCTCTAGGCTCTTTTGACGTTGTTTGTCCTTCCTCGACCCTCGCTACTCCAGGTGTAGAGCCACTGGTAACCTGGTTGTTGGATTCTAAACATGTTCTCGTCATAACGGAACTGTCCCTTAGATTTTTTTTTCTACACATGGTCGTGTTTGATCCATTTTGTTGGGGGAAAAATTGAGATAACAATTTGGTGACTCATAGGGGCATTTTCCTACTAGATGAATAGACTAGTTTCCTTGTTATATCCATTGGGCACGAGTCATGGGTGGTGGCCTGATGCTGGTCCTATTCTTGAAGCTTGAATCTGATGTTTGCACTTGGTGACCTGGAACCTGCCCCGTTGTTCTAGAAATGGACCCTTCAAGACCTGATTTTAGTTGCTCTATATTTGTTCTATTTTAAAATAAGAAATTGTTACGACAACTATGGGTCTCCCTGTTGCAAATGCTGAAGGGCCTGGTGTATTCACTTGGAGGAACATTGAACTGTATAATGATGCAAACCTAGGGCAATAATAAACATATGCCAGAGCACTTAGGGAAATAAAACCTATGCTACAACAAGACAATGTGCATACGCACTTAGGGAAATTAAAGTCCTATGCTAATATTTACAAGGGTGGAACCTTCCTTTTCAAGTAGCAATGTTTGAGATGGATCCCGTTGACTGGAATATGCAATTCTTTGCCATCCAATTTATCTAGCTAGAAAGCATTACTACTTTTGCACCTTGTGATCATGTAGGGGCCACTCCAAATGGCATCAAACTTGGAATTCCTTCCTGGTTTTGCCTGATCTGCATCCCATTTTAGAACTAGGTCCCCCTCTTGAAAGGTCCTTGTTATTGATTTCTTATCAAATCTCTTCTTTATCAATGCTTGATCCTTCTCTAAGATATGCATTGCATGCTCTCTTGCCTCTTCTACTTCCATTAGCTTTGCATACCTGATTGTCATAGGTTCAAACTTAGCCAATTCAAATTGTTTCATGAGCTCCAAAGCGGGAAACTCCAATGATATGGGAAATACTTTGCATCTTTTCCATAGACAAGCTTGTATGGGGAGCTATTTATGGCCCTTTTGGGTGTGATCCTATCATATCATAGAGCTTATTTGAGCTTTGTATGCCAAGTTCTCTTATTTTCATCAAGAGTCCTTCTGATAATCCTTAATAGGTTCTTGTTTGTGGACTCTTCTTGGCCATTACCTTAAGGGTAATAGTTTGATGAAGTGCTTTGAGGTATACACCATTATTATTAGCCCATTCAAGATCCTTTTACCAAGGAATACCAATGCATTATCTCGATATAATATTTATAGGGAATCCAAACTGGTGGCTATCCTTCATAGAAATCCAAGATGTTGGATTCATTTTCTTCCTTAAGTGCCACTACTTCAGTCCACTTGGTGAAATAGTCTGATTGTTTTATGTATCCACTTGTGGCCTGGCTTTGAATTTGAGTTAATCACCCCAATGAAGTCTAGTCCCCATTGCATGAATGACTGATCCACTAAAATTTGATGAAGGGGTAGGGCTGCTAACTTTTCCTTCCCTGTGAAGAATGCACACTTTTTGCAATTCTTGATCCATGAGTAGCAATACCTAAACATTGTAGGCCAATAATAACCAGCTTTCATGATTTTAAGAGCTATTACTCGAGGAGAAAAGTGGCATCCTACTTCTCCATCATGGAACTCATGTAATACCCTTTCAATTTGGCATGTCCCAATGCACCTCAATAGGACACTATTGATATCCTTCTTGAACAAAACACCATCGATAAGTACATATGGGATGGCTTGTAGTTTAAAGTATCTCCTTTTACTTTGTTCCATTCTCGGAGGCGAAACTGTTTTTAGAGATAGTGCACCAAGGATTGAGTCCAACATGGAATAGGTGTATCATTAGATGGTTATTCTTGATCATTTTGTAGTAATAGGACAACCTCTTCTTCATCCACTGACTTGACTTATTTCTTGGAAACAATTTGCTCACACGCACTTCTTGCATAAACTAGTTTGTTCACTTTGATCTCAATGTCAAACTCCATTACATGAGTGATTGAATTGGATCTATTCTAATTCAATTCCATGTTCATGAGAAATTTCTTGACACCATCATGAGATACTAGTAGTCAAATCTTATTTTTCGAGACTAAGTGTCTAAACTTATTCAAACTCCTAATGACAGCAAGGACATGCTTCTCAATGAAATATTACTTTACCTCATAATCCTCCAAGCTCTAACTGAAGAAGGATATGGGCTGTTTTGAACCTTTCTTGTTAGGCTGAACCAAGATAGTTGATATTGTGTCTGACCCTCCAAAAGCATATAGCATGAAGTCCTTTGAAAATTCTGAGGTTAACAAGAGTTGGGGCCTATGATATTGCGAGCTTGATGGCCTCAAAAATCTCTTTTCCTTCTACTATCCATTTGAATGCAAGACTCTTCTTCAACATCATTGTTAAAGGCTTCACAAGAGTGGAAAAATCAGGCACAAACCTGTGAACAAAGTTTATTCTCCCCAAGAAGCTTTGGAGAGAATTTTTGTGTTGTGGCAATGGAAGTGTTTGGATGGCTTCAACCCTTTCAGGATCAATTGTTAACCCTTCTCTTGAGAAAATGTGGCCCAAAAATTTCCCCTCATGTGCCAAGAATACACACTTCTTTGGGTTTAATGACACTCCAAACCTTCTACACCTCTGAAATACCTATCTAAGGTGGAAGAGATGGTCTACAACATTCTTTGAGAAGACGATGATATCATCTAGATACACCAGAACTATATTGTTGATTAAGCATTTGAATGCCATGTCCATAGCTCACTGAAATTTTTCTCTATCATTTAACAATCCAAATGGCATCTTCTTATGAGCATATGTACCCCATTTGGTGGTGAAGGCTATCTTAAATTGATCTTCCTCTTTCACCATTATTTGATTATATCCTGAGTATCCATCTAGCAATGAAAACCTCTCAGAGCCAGCTACAACCTATAAGATCTATTCCATTGATGGAAGTGGATAATGATCCTTGAGTGATGCTCTGTTCAGATCACAAAATTCCACACATAGTCTGATTTCTCCATTTCTTTTCCTCATAGGCACCAATTTTGCAACCCAACTTGAGTGCTTGATAGGGAAGATGATGCTAGCCTCAATTAGCTTATTCAACTCTTTCCTCATGAGAGGCTCAATGTGAGGATTTATTGGCCTTTGCTTCTACCTGAAAGGCTTAGATCTTGATCCAACTCGATAGTGTGTTATGCCAACTTTGGGTTGAAACCTCTTAAATCTTTGTAATTCTAAGCAAAGACATCTGGGAATTCTTGAAAAAGTTGAATGAATTCATATTTTTCTTGTTGAGTACTTACCTTTCGATTCATAACATTTTGTCTTCTTCTATGGAAATGGGCTCTAAATCTTCACCCTTTACCTGAATATTTTCTTTCTCCTTTCAAAATTGATCATTTGGGTTGAATATTGACTCCAAAGTTACAAGACCCTTTTGTAGTTTATTGGTTCTTGTGTTCAAATAAAAGTTATAGAAATCCATGGATTTGGGGTAAGAATTCCTAAAGAATCCCCAAAGTATTCAAGCAACAAATTAGTGGACCATCCGATAAGAAATGAGCAAGATTTTCTAACTAGCATACATTATGAAGTAAAAATTCAAACTTAAGCTAATTAAAAACTATCTCTATTCTTTGAAAGCTTAAAATAATGAACCTAGTAATCCCTAAGCAATCGTTTTAGTGATTAAGAGAAAGAGAGCTCCCCATTATAGGATTTTGACCCAATGGTTATTCTCTTTTACCCTCTAAATTGGATTATTAATACAAAAAATGAAGTAAATAGCTCAATATCTAAAACTAGAAATGAAATCTAGAACCTAGATGCAAAATACTATAATCTATGCTTAGGAAGAAGGAAGGAATTATTGAAAATGAGAGAGGGGGTCTAGCCCTATATATAGTTTTCCATTTGGGAAAATGGGAAACTTGAGTGCATGTGGGAAAAACACTAAATTCCAAAAAACACTTTTAGCAAGTCAAAGCTTACTTTGACTAGGTTTAGGGAGTGACAAACCATGTTTAAGCTTAATTAAACATGTTTAGGAGGTGATTAGGGTTTGGAGAGAGTTTGAAGAGTCAGATCAATCCAATGGAATGGATTGAGAGGCCAGGAAGGTGGTAGAAGTGGACTAAAAGAAAGTAAGAAGCTAATGTAGTTAGAATAAAGTTATTATAGCTTGTTTAAATGGTTTACAAGAGGAAAAATGACAAAAGGGATGTCGTAGGAAGAAATTTAGATAGGTCAATCCGATAGTGTATTGTTGGTTTGCAGGGAGAAGTGCAACTAGTGCAATATTAGTCATAATAGTGCATTGGCCAAACTACATGTGTCTACATTTGCCCTCTTTGAGGTAATGTAAGCTACATCACTTTGAAGAAAGTAGACAAATATAAAATAGAATAAATTTTTTTGAAGGGATAGAAGAAAAAATAATAGGATGAAGGATGAAAAAATTAATAGGATGCCCCCCCTCGAGTGTCGATGGGGTGATGAAAGAAGTCGATCAATGCTCAAAAAAGGTGATACATAGATAGAAGAATGGGGAAGGTGAAGAGAAGAGGATAAAACAAGAAAAGAGATATTGAGCTATCCACAAATCAATAGTATCCACTATCATCATTTTTCTTAGATACCTCCTCATCGGTCCTTATTAAAAATGTGAGCATACAACAAAAGCGTATAATGACATGAAAATCCAAGATACAAAACAATTGTCTATTGCTAAAATGCCGACTCAGGCAACATAAAGACATGCAATGCAATACGAGAAGTAAACAAACTCATGTAACAGGGAAATAAGTACAATCACACACACTTAAACCAACAACGTTCAAGAAGGTTACACAAATATTTTGTTATCAAGCTGAAATCCCAAATGTTCTGATAAATGACAAGGGTAAGAACGATGCCCCAAGAAATATGCACATGCAAGGGAAATGACGGAGGACACTTGGGTTCGATGAAAAAGCAATGTGCACAATGAAATAGTACCAGGCAACTAATAGTGCCCCAGAGTACAGATGAAGTAAGTAGTGGTATTTTGTAAATGAATATAGACCAGGGTGATTTGCGTAAGTCGTAGTTTCAAAACATGTGAAAATGCCAACAGGATACAGGATGAGCGCCATGCAAAAGACACAAATTTTATTTCATTTTCAAAGTTTTATACTATTTTTGATATTTTCTAAATCAATTTTACAATTTTTAAATTTTTTTGATCAGTCAGAAGAATTCAAAAGATCAAAGATCTTCTAAAAAGTACGTGTGGAGGTGAATGGGGAAGGCAAGGCCGCAAAAGAGCCAAAAGGGTATCCCCATGGAAAGAAAGACAAGGTGATAATAATTATTTTAAATAATTATTGTTCACAACGGGAGGTAGATAGATGAAAAAGAGGAATCAAAATAGAGGAAAATGCCTGTAAGGTTCGTAAACAATGCCAGGGTTAAGAGGAAGTGTCCGTAGGGTAGCACAAAGTGCCCCAGCGTGTGAAAATTAATAAAAATAATTATTTTAATAATAAAAATAATTATCATGGTGGGTAGAAGAAGGTTAGAATGACCATGGTGGAAAAAATATGCCCAGGGGCACCGTGACAAATTAATATACCCACCCGGGGTAAAAACAATCACGATCAATATCCCACATCAAAAGGATTATCTATGTCTAAGACAAATCTTCGCTCTCCTAAGTTGGGGTCGACGACATTTGTTTCTTCTTTGTGCTCATGTGGAAGTTTAGCTCCTAATGCCAAGACTCTCACAAGTACTTGATCTTTGTTATAATATAAGAGCTCATCAAATCTGTTTAGGTCTAACCTTTGTTGTTCTCCCGAAGAGTCCGACTCTTCTCCACTATGATCGATTAATGTCTCTGTATCTTTGACTTGAGAGAAGAGCGGTCCTAAATTGTTCTGCTAAAGGGGAAATCATCAAAAGGATTAGCTCCTGCATTAAGCTCACTAGATTTTGTTGCCATTTTGAAAAGTCTAGGCATTACTAGCCGATACTCAGATGCAACACTATGTTTACTAGTTTTCAAAGGATACCAATATGGACAGATGAAAATGTATCACTCACCTAAGTTGCGTTATGTCAAATCTATACTTAAAAGACCAAGATGAATGTCAATGTTGTACCAGATATGTGGGCCGAGGTTAGAAATCTAATAAGGCTTGAATATCAAAGCAAAATGCTTTGACAAATTCCCTTAACAAGGTATACCTAGAACTAACTCAAGATCACAACAAGCCAAGTGTATTGAAAAGTGAAAGTCACAATTAGATATAGCGCAAAAATGCTGTCAAGCTATCTCAACCAAGAAATCAAGGCATCGATATCAATACAACATCATGATGATATATATAATGTGTTATCAACACTTGTCAAAAAAACCTAGATGACATCATAACTAAAACCAAGTAGAAAGTATAACAAGAAGTCCTCGTGAGGATGCAAGTAGTGTAACCATGCAATAGAGGCATTTATACTATGTTCCCAAAGAATGGGAGACGCAATATAAATGCCAATGCTAAATGACTAAAATGCAAGAAAAAGTTGACAAACTAGGGAGAGATAGAATGACAAAAATGACCTGTAATAATTACGAAGATCCTAAAATCAAGATCATAGGACTGCCAAAGATGCAAAAATGTACCCACCCGCTTTATTCATTTAACACCTTAGCCACAAACATGGATGAGTGTAAACATACAAAAAAGTAGCTAGCACTATCTTTGACATGACACATAAAGTATGCCTCTGTTTGACTTCCAATGTGAAAAGTATGAACGCATGGGTGTAGATCAAGAATGTGTGAAAATAGACTTAGTTTCACTTGGGCGAGCTTCACCTCATTTAAAAAGAGAGAAGGAAGTTAAGATAAGTAATACATTTGTCTAAATTTGTGATGAAGACACTTAGATCTAACTTAGAATGGGTTCGTTACCATGTTTGACAAACAAGGTGCTAAATCCAAACAAGTTATCACTTCGTGATGGTAAACGACACAAAGGACTAGCAAAGTTGGCCTCCAAACAAAATGGTCTCCTTAATAAGCTCTCTCAACTAGGTGTTATAAGGTTGTCCCAAAAAGTCACACTGATTAGTTTGGGAGTATCTTGGCTTTACTTTACCCCCTTCAAGAATAGTAGGCAACTAGTGTGTCTACATGTACTATCACTTGGGTCGCCACACAAACAACCGGTAACTCTATCTCACAAGGTGTACTAGTCAAGTGGATAAGCGAGGCGCTTCCTATTTCATCCATGAGGTTACTCAGTGGTGGACTACTTTGGGGTTCCTAGAACCACCCCCATTGTTATAGCTTAAGGTTTTATGCCAAAGGCGTTACGTTCTAGTTAAGCAGAGAGGGACTTACCCTTTTCCGAGACCTGCAATATAATGTGTTGAATATGGTGTGTTTTTTAATCTTTTTAATCTTAATGTGGTTTCAAAAGTGGCACACCATTTGGCAATCATGCAAACACACATGTATTAGAAGTTTTCACTTCATTTTAACACCTTTCTTTGACCAACGTTAGGTCCTGTAGACAACAAGTTGGTTAGTAGTTTCCTTTTTGCTGATTGAGGTAAAAGAGAACTCACACTTGCTTTTGATTCCTAAGATTTCTTGAAAGCACGAAGGAAGAGCATACGCAAAGTGGAAATCCTACTAAAAGCACATAAAAATGTTACTTTATCCTTTAAAGAGAAAGTGTTTTTAACATGTAAAATAGATTTTGTGTAAGTGCTTTTGATCTCCAAGATCACTTTGGAAAGCACGAGGAGAGAGCATATGCATGTTTCACAAATCCTAATTTAAGTTAAGGAATGAAAAACACTTAATCATGCAAACTGAAATTTTAAAGAGTTAGCCTTGTTTTAAAACCTGTCAACTTTTAGAAACCTGCATCAAAAATGTCAGAGAAACAACTAAAACATACTGTAAAATATTTTAATTTTGACAGTAACACTTGTGCGCCTAAACTCGACATGTACGCACCCCAACACACGGTACACATCTATACCAACACCTACGCGGGTCTATTAAGATCAAAACAATTACCAATGCCTACGTGCCCCGATCTAATAGGTATGCTAGGGTCTCAACGCATGTGCACTCCTATCGACACATACGCGGCCAAAGAAAAAAATTCTATAAGATTTTACATAGTGGTATTAATTACATAGACGCGTCCAGAGAGACAGAGACGCGGGGCGTACCAACGGAGATGCGACATGTCCTGTAGAGAAAATTTCAAAAACACAGAGAACACCCTGATGGGTACGCGGCCTTTCCGATGGAGACGCGTGTATCTCAACACGTACGCGCTACCTCAAAACACCTACATGTGCCCTGTAAAAAACATGCAAAACACATGGATTTTCAAAATTTTAAAAGCAAACAGGTTATTGGTTAGTCAAAGCTTCCTATTTCTATGTTAAACCCACAAATGCATGTAAATAGAGTTCATTAATCCAAGGTTTAAAACAGAAATGAGGAAAATAACAAGTGATTTACACTAAAAAACTTGAAAAATGACTTTGAAGAACTCAAAGGACCTCCATTAATGGAGGATGGACATAAGTGTCCCACTTGAGCGTGCCAAATTTGTTTAAAGAAAAGTTGTAGAAAGCCATGGATTTGGGGTAAGAATTCCTAAAGAATCCCCAAAGGCTTCAAGAAACAAATTAGTGGACCATCCGATAAGAAATGAGCAATATTTTCTAACTAGCATACATTATGAAGTAAATACTCAAACTTAAGCTAATTAAAACTATCTCTATTCTTTGAAAGCTTAAAATAATGAACCTAGTAAGCCCTAAGCAATTAGTTTTAGTGATTAAGAGAAAGAGATCTCCCCATTATAGGCTTTTGAGCCAATGGTTCTTCTCTTTTACCCTCTAAATTGGATTAGCAATACAAAAAATGAAGTAAATAGCTCAATATCTAAAACTAGAAATGAAATCTAGAAATGAAATCTAGAACCTAGATGTAAAATACTATAATCTATGCTTAGAAGAAGGAAGGAATTCTTGAAAATGAGAGAGGGGTCTAGCCCTATATATAGTTTTCCATTTTGGGAAAAGGGAACTTGAGTGCATGTGGGACAAACACTAAATTCCAATAAATACTTTTAACAAGTTGTAGACACCAAATTTGGGTCTTATGACGCCCTGTGCCCCGCATCTCGTCTCATAACCTAACCCTACCTCACCACCTAAACCTTACACACTTAATTATTTATTAATTACCTTATAATTAATAAATCCACATCTCCAACCTTGCCACCTCACCTCGCCACCTCACCATGACCTAGCCCTAACCCTAAACTAACCTAATTAAGACCTATAACTTGGTCCAGACCCACACCCATGACTCATCACCCCTCACCCGCACCAAAACGAACCTAATAATGACTTGACCAAGCCCACAACTGACCCCTCGGGAGAAAAGGAGGGAAAGTTGGCTATTTTACTAAAAATAGCCAACTTTGACCTAACCGACATCGGTCCCTACGTGACAGCGTCGGTTAGGTAACCGCCATCGGTTCCCTGTAAATGACCTCCCCCAACCAAAACCAAGGGAGGAAAATTCATTTTGGGAGGATCCGAATTCATTTGCAAGAGAGAGACAAGTGAGAAAGAGAGAAAAGGTTACAGAGAGGAGTATTGAGCCCAAGACTATAACTGAGCAACTAGATCACTGTCACACTCATCCAAACATTGGGAGAGTTGGAGGATAGCTTCATCAACTCACTTCCGATTGCTAGATCATCCCAACTAAGCCTTGCCTTCACCACTGCATTCCTTGGACCTGCATCACATCAAAAACTAGTAAGTAGTCTCTTTTATTACCTTGTATGCTTCTAGACACTACTTTGTGAACTTTTGATTCATAGGGATTATAAGCTCACTCCTGGATCTACCACCCGGTAGTACCCTGCACCTAACCTTCATTCATCCATCTATATATTGCCCCAAAGACAACCTTCTCACTCTCTGAGTCTTCTCTATCACCCTACAACTCCCCTCAACCATCTACCAACCTTCTAAACCCCATAACCACCTTGTAACCAACCACCATTTAAAATCCCTAAATCACTCGCCCTTCTACCGAATATCGGTTATCCCCTACCAATATCAGTTTTTATAACCACATGGGTTATCAAGTGACCGGCGTTGGTCTATGTGACTTATACCAAAAACCAACCTTTCACCTATTTACCTCCAAACAATCTCATATCCAACTTTTTCTATCCCTGTAACTTGATCTGAACGTATCAATAACCAATGACCAAACAAACAACATGATATTTTATTATTGGTAGTTTAGTCTCTATTGCTTTTAGTAATGAGGTACCTAAATCGTGATTTCGCAATAGCTTCTTTATTAACATTTGCATTGATTGGTATTAAAAGGGAACTAACCACCTTTGAAAGGAAGTCTAATATTTCTTGGGCCCAAGGCAATTCCCTCACTTATTGTTTAATGAAAATCTAGTGGTCTTGCATTCTTATTTATAGGTAGTCCTTCCCAGACAAAAAGGAGCTCTTCACAATCAGTCTGATCTCTACTGCGATGCGCACACCTTCCCAACACTCAATAGGTATTCCTCCTAGCCCTAACCCTTATTTGTTTCTCAAGAGAATGAAAAGATAGAAGTAACTCTATTATGGAAAAAAATTCTATGTGAAACATTTTGGCATGCCGGTGGGACCCTTCTCGAGTTTCTTTCTTTCTTTCTCATTTTCATATAGGGAGCACACTTGCTGTTTCTTTCTTCTAAATATTCAAAAAAATATTTTGTTGTTTTGGTAAAATAACTTGTCTTTCTTTCGCATCTTTTCATTAGTGAAAGTCATCTTCTTAACTCTTCTCTTTCTTTGCTTCATTGAATATCATTTTCGATTTGGGTTTAAAACACGTGCATCAAATTCTTGCTTGCTATTTTTTTTTAATTCTAGTGAATGTAGATTAAGTAACAGTTGTACATGAGGGTGTGATATCCATGGTATTGACGAGAAATCAATCTTACTCTCACCGCACAACACATACCAAATCACATCATAATCTACACAACATCTCAAACACCCCCTTCCCCGCGGTATTCCTCTTCCCCGAGAGGTAGCCTTACAAGCCAAAACAAACTTGACATCTCCCTTAGGTATTTTGTTTAGGATTGACATCATCTTGTGTCTAAGGCATAAGCCCAAAGTGATTAAAACTAATCCTAGGGTTAATCTCTTAATTTTCTTGTGTATCTTGCTTGTTCTTTTATTTTTCTTTCAGTTCTGTTTCTTTGTTATACCATGTCTCAGTGATCACTTCAGACAGTTTGGTGGGTATACTAAGCCTTGTTATCCCCAAACCAGTAACCTCTTACATTATCTCTTTGCCTTCATAGTGACCGACACCGGTCCTCTTCTACCGACATCGGTTACACTGACCGACGCCGGCTACCGTCTGACTAACATCGGTTACCAGACCGATATCGGTTACTATGTTTCACAGTTCCTAACAAACCAACAACCTACCAATTCCAACATTTTGTTGTTGTTTCTATTCTTGATTGACTAATTCCCTATTGTATCCTCTTGTCCATGGTTTTATCACCCGGCAACAAGCCACAACCATGGTCTCACAAGCTTGTTCCGTGTCTTTTCCTGAGTCACCCCCTTCGCATCCTATAGGGAATCCTACGGAAACTAGTGATTTTCCCAAGATCTCTGTAGGAGATCTAGAATTTGCCAAATTTTTGGATGCTAATCCTAGCACCATACAACATTATTTATCTCATACCCCTGACCGTACACCCGACGGTCAGCTCCTCTTGGGTATGCCTATTAGTATAGCCGCTCACTTAGCCCCTTCCCCACCTAATAACTCCACCTCACCATCTTCATCCTTAGCCCCGTCCCCCACCGTGGCTTTAGGGGTTCAAAATGCACCAATTGGACTTCCTTTGGTTAATTTGGGGCCCCACATATCACTACCATCCACTGCCCCTACCTCATCTCTCCCGTAGATTGCCTCTTTCATAACTCACTCTCTACCATCTATCCACATGAGCTTTCCCTCTCAGGCTCCGCCCACATTTTCCTTTCATGAGACTCATTCGGTAGCCTCAAAATATTATATAGGACACCCTTATTCACCACCGCAACACATTCATCACCATTACCTTATCAACATTCAACCCCACTATTGCTAGTAGCGGCTCTTGGCCCAATCCTCCTCTATTTACTGACCGCACCATCATCTAACCCAACCAATGATTTAATCAAAGATGATGGACAAGATGCAAAATCTTGAGTCTTCTATTTCGTGAATCCATAACACCCTAACATATGAGAAATTTTGTTGGGAGCCTATTTATCCTTCTCGTTCCCATTCATACATATCCCCCTCAATGGGAATTACCAAAATTTACTCGCTTTAGTAGTAAGGAGGACCCTCAACAACACTTGCGATCATTTAGACATGCCTGCTATCTGATTGCTCATGATGATGCCTTACTACTCTATACCTTCCCCATGTCCTTATCAGGACTTGCCTTGGAGTGATACATCTGGCTTAGCCCAAAGACTCAATCTTCTCCTTTAACCAGTTAGCCCAATATTTCTTGGATCACTTCTCCATCAATATTGCCAAGAAAGTATCCATTACCGACCTCTATGCCATCCGACAATTTGAAGATGAGTCTATCACAGATTTCGTTGGATGATGGCGGGGCCTCATCAACCAACTTACTTATGCCTTACCTCAGGCTAAGCTCATCAAAATCTTTACGCGGGCCTGCACTAAACACATTTCTCCCACCCTCCAAATTCAAACTTTCTACACCTTTGATGAGGCCTTTACTATGGCTCGAAACTAGAGATTCGAGCCTTAGAGGAGGAGAAATTGAAGTTGCAACAAAAACTCAAATTTCCGAACCCAAGACTCCACCAACAAACCCAACACCACCAACTCTCATGCATCGGTTACTTTGAAATCAAAAGGAGTTGTACACGCGGTGATGGTCAAATCTCAAGCACCATCTAATACCCAGCCAAACCCACCTATAAGTATAAAGCCGAGCCCATCAAGTACACTCCCTTAGGAGAAACTTATGATGTGATCTTAGACAAATTTCTTAAAGCAGGATCTATCACCTTGCCTCCTGTTAAACCTCACTCCGGGTTTGATTCCACTGCCTCGTGTTATACCTTCTTGGTATAAAGAAAATGACTTCAGAATCTTCCATCGTGTGAAGGGGCACAACCACAAAACTACAAGATGTTGAAAAACATAGTGCAGGAAATGGTTGATGTAGGGGATATAACCCTCAATAATCCTAATGCCCCTACTAATCAAAATTTAAAAATCTTCAACAAACCATTTCCAAACCATTCATCTAACAGTAACACAAACCAAGAAACCTCAGCCGAGGAGAAGAGTGTGCATGAGATCCATGCGGTTTTCAACTCCCAACCAAGGGCTTCCATCGAGGAAATTCTAAATCGAGCCTCTTCACCAATGCAGGGGTCCTCGCCCCCTTCTCCTTCATCAGGACAAGAGGACAGCCCCGCTATTCCTTTACCCATAAAGGAATCAACCGCCTAGAGTTCTCTTCTCACAGAAGAGCCTTCTTACACCACATCCCTGCAAGACTGTGAGCGGATGTTATCCAACCTATCTATTTCCCAAACATCTCCTTCCACCACTCTTGCTGCAAAAGAAGAAGGATCGCCACTTTTTTGTTGTCCTTAGAGGAGAAACCCCTCGGCATACATCACCAAATTCCTTAACCATGTTGGATCCTCTAGAAGATTCCCTCCTCCCTATCATTTCTTCATCACCCAAATCTTTCCACAACTTCTTGACCTCTTAACACCCATTGATACAAAGACCTCATTTGCCCCTATATCACACCACACCCATAGTGACTAGAATTATAGTCCACTTCTCTTCCATACCAAAATTTCCGTTCACATGAGAATATTGTCATCCCCGGAAGATAGATGAGTCTTATGGGAAAGTTTCAGTACACCATGCTCTACTCAAATGCGGATGACTAATCTAGACACCTCTACCATATGCCCGAAGTTTTTAAAAATCTCAAAATTCCTATGTCCTCACCTTCACCCCCCTCATCTCTATCGAATACCTCATCCACCTCTATCAACCTAACCAAACCTTCCCCTATGCTTGGGACTTCACCAATACCCAACACCTTTAACGCATCCACCTAAACGCTTAGATTTATCCAAAAATAAAGCCATCAATCCACCTAGAGATGCAGACCCAATCTCCTTGAGTCCAATCTATGCCTTCGTCACATCTAAAACCCTCACCCCAATCACACCGATACAATAGGCATGGTTTCAACCTCACCATCACACCTACCTTCCGTATTGGGCCTCACCCTCCACCTTGCCTCAATACACCATTCCTCCCACGTCTTCTTTAACATGACATGCACCTTCTACACCCATACGAAATCCACGGGCATCTCAACACCATCTCCCCATGTATCCCGCCTACCTACCAACCTTAAGAAAACTCGATCATCGAAGGAATTGTTTGTTGTCACTCCTCTTTCCCCTTGGTTTTTTCCCGCACCATGTCATCTATGGCCTCATCATCTAACATTCCTAAACATGACTTCTACATAGAAGAAGCCATGCCTAGTTAAACACAATCATCAAAATCCCTTGCCTAAACCACCACCCGTATGAACCACTCATACCCAACCATTACCAAAATAATCAATAATCTCACCCACTCAATCAATAGCCTCATCTTCATCTAAATTTGACCCGCTCAAAGGATCTTACGCCAAGATCCTTGATATGTTGGTAGGGGATGCGACCATTTCCCTACCCCCACTCAGACCCTATGATCCATCTAAACCTCAACCTATAGGTTATGATGAATCTAAAATCTATGCCTACCACCACACACCAGGACACAATGTAGAAGGATGCAAAGCTTTGAAAGCCATCCTTCGCCAGTTTCCTATCTCGGATGGAAAATCTAAGAAAGACAACTTACGGAGGGAAAATCCCTTAGCTTCGATCCCTTCTCCTATACCACTTGTCCCCACCTTGCCAAAATATATCATCATTGCAACCCTACCTCTCAAGAACAATGACTTATCCCTACCATCTTCCTCATCTCGTATTCATAAGATCAACATGATTAGCATTGCTACTCAAGGTCAAAAAAAACAATGAAAAAGCTAAAGAGAGCACACCTGTGACTTCTCTTTCTCCTTCCGCCATCTTGATCACACCACCACCTAAAGTGGTTATTCGTGGACCTACCTATCTAGTCTCTAATGGAGTTTCCCATCGCACCATGATCAAACAACTTCACCAATATCCTGTAAAAATGAAACTCTATGATCTCAATCAAACATCTCGAATCTCATCGACAAGCTCGATTGAGATCCTCCGAGGATAGAGGTCCTACCTAAGAAAACCCTACCCGTCATCTCCATCTTAACACCCAACCATGTCACTTCTCTCACCAAACAACCTACCTCCACAACCACCTGTCCATGTATAGCAAGCCGCTACTGTTAGTTTTTCCGAAGAAGAAATTGTCGTCTTTGGTGCAGAAGATCTTGACCCCGCTCTTTTCATTTTGGCTTACGTCTAGGACATCTAGGTATGTCGTGTTATGATCGACGGGGGCACTAGCCTAAACATTGTCTCTTCCAAAGCCTTCCAATAGATGAATATCCCTCCTAGCTACATGTGTTCCAACCCCACCATGTTGTGTTCATTCAACGATGCTATTACTTCTACCCTAGGCACCGTGATCCTTAACATTCGTGTAGGGCCACATACCTTGCCCAAACTCTTCTATGTCCTTGAGGGAGAGTTCCAATACAACATGTTGTTAGGCCACCCTTAGATCGGGCTATGGGATGCATTCCCTCCACCTTACATAGATGCATAAAATTCGAGTATGAGGGGAAGTCATACACCGTCATAGCTGATGCTCCCCCTTCAAAACTTGTAATATGTTATACTACCCTAATGATGTGCTTGTACCAGTCAAGGCACCCATTAATCTGACCCAACCATCTATTTCAACCATGCCTCAACCATCTACCTTAACCACACCCACACCTTCGACCAATGAAACCGCCGACATGAATACCTCTTCGTTCCCCGTGGACAACATCCCAACCTCGGATCCCTTGGTAGGTGTTTTTCAATTCCTTACGTTGGGGGAGTACCACCTATACAACATTGGTGCCTTCCATACCTCACAAGAGTATGGATAGTTACATGTGCATCCTACCTACGACCATCATGTGGGGGAGGTGATCTCCTACAGACCACCTAATCACCGCACCAACCTAACGTATGGGGGTGTCAATGCATCCTCTATCACCCTTGAACCTTCCTTGGTGTGGTTCCCTTCCAATCTTATTTTCAATATCTAACCAACCATTGTTTCACCCTCACCTTCTTGACTCACTATGCTTGGAAAGGTTTTGGTTTTGGTCTTTATGAACAGGGCCGACATACGATCATTCCCATGACTACACGCAAATACAAAGATCATAGTGGTCTTGGATTTTTTGAACCACCTACACCGAAGAAACATCGTGTCATTTGTATCCAGGAAGACAAAAAAGTCACCCCTTCCAAACCATCAACGCCCACTTTGCCATCTTCACCTACTTGAGTCAATAAACCCTGAATCTATCCCTCCTAATTTTTTTTTTGTGAATGCTATCTTCCTAGGTCCTCTCACTTATCAACGCAATGGTGAAGAGCCGTCTTCTCTCCCCTTTTGTATCCAAACATGATCAAATAAGACTTACCTTCGATTAATGTTGTGGAGTGCCAGGATGATGACTCCATCCTCACCTACCTTGGTGCGAATGACTCTTATATTCAATGCGCCTTACCATCTGAAACCCAAACCATGTTGAATGAGTCAACTATAGAAATAAACATCCACGCGGAGGATGATCCTCACATTGTAAAGATCAAAAATCTCTCGACGATCGTAACAAGCCACCTTCACTACCTTTCCTCCATGCCCGCAATCAAGCTTTCACTTGGTCCTACGCCAACATGCCAGAATCGATCCCCGACATTGTTTTCCATAACATCTCTCTCGAAACCGGACTCCAAACAAGTTAAACAGAAACCGAGAAAAATACATCCATGCATTTCCCTCTTGGTTAAAGAAGAGCTTCAAAGACTCTTTTCTATTTCTTTCATCTTACCTATTGACTATCCTCAATAGATTTCTAATGTCATACTTGTCACTAAAGCGACGAGGGACTTCGGATATGTATGGATTTCGGGACCTTAACCTCACTTGCCCAAAGGAAGAATTCCCCCTACCTAGCATTGATCAACTTGTTGATCTCACTGTGGGCCATGAGATGCTTTCTCTCATGGATGGTTTCTTGGGATACAATCAAATTTTAGTAGCCTGGGGGATCAACATAAAACCACCTTCATTACCCCCTGGGACCTTCTGCTATCGTGTCATGCCATTTGGCCTTAAGAATGCTGGTGTGACCTATCAACGGGCTATGACTTACATTTTTCATGACATTATGCACACTATCCTCGAGGATTATGTTGATGATCTTCTTGGAAAATCCAAACATTGCAGTGAACATCTCGATGTTTTAACCATTATTTTCGATCACCTGTTACAATACTATGTTCATCTTCAACCAAAGAAATGTGTCTTTGGCATCCTTTTAGGGAAAAATCCTTGGCTTTATCATCTCTTTACGTGGCATTGAAGTCAACCCAGCTAAATTCAAAGCTATCTTAGAAATTCCCCCACCCACTAACCTAAAACAATTACGTAGTTTGCAGGGAAAACTCTAATCTATCCGGTGTTTCATCTCACAACTCTCGGATCGATGTCAACCTTTCCATCATCTCCTTAAAAAGGAAATTGTCTTTCAATGGAGCGAGGAGTGCCACCAAGCCTTTGAGGCTCTTAAAGCTTATCTCTTGCATCCACCCGTGCTTATCCCACCTCAGGATGATCACCCTTTCTACCTTTACCTTTCTACCACCGACCATGTTGTAGGAGCCATGCTCACACATCATGACTCTGAGCATCGAGAGAAAGCAATTTATTACATAAGTCATACTCTTGTGGATTACGAGACTAGGTATACACAAGTAGAAAAGTTGTGCCTAGCCCTATCATTCGTGGCCACCAAACTCTGACATTACCTCCTAAATCACAAAACTTTTGTCATCACCAATGCTGATCCCATACATTATATGTACACCAAACCTCATCTAAACCAACACATCGCCCGATGGCTTATGCTCCTCGCTGACCTCGACCTTGAGTTTGTACACTAGAAATCAGTCAAAGGACAAACTATCGCGGATCAACTCGCGGAAGCCCCTTTACCTAGGGAACAATTTACCAATTTTACTTTCCTGATGAACTCATCGCCAACCTTTTTCTCGTGATGTGTCTTATCAATGACCCTCTTCTTCATGGATCTAAATGTCACCACGCGTGGAGGGGCAAGCATTGTTCTCATTCCTCTTGATGGTGAACCTATGCCTCTTTCATTCAGGCTCAATTTCCCCTGCACTAACAATATAGCGAAATACGAGGCCCTTGTTTTGGGTCTCCATGTTGCATTACACTTAGGTGTAAAGTCTATTAACATTTTCAAAGACTCTTAATTGGTCTTAAATCAAAGTTACTAGCATCTACCAATGTAAAAATGAGGAACTTAAAAAGTACAAATGTTACATGGATTCACTTTTGACCTTATTTACTCATTATTCTATCCAAACCGTTCCACGCTCAACTAATAAATTTGTGGATACTATGGCTTGCTTGGCCTCACAAATTCCTACCTCACCAACTAACTCTGACATATTTGTCTTGGTCCAACAACTCTTTGCCCCATCTTACTTAGTCCTGGATGTTTGTATGGTAAATAATGTATCTGCTGATTCACAGGATACCTGGTATCACCAATTTCACGACTACCTTACAACCTCTGTTCTCCCACCTGACCTTACTAGTAATGGCAAACACACTTTTCTTAAAAGTGTTTCTCGTTATGTCGTCATGGGGGGACTCCTCTATAAACGTGGCTTCGATGGTATCCTCCTTCGATGTCTAACCGGTGCTGAAGTCACCCATACCATCCAACAAGTCCATGACGGAATTTGTGGTGGGCACTTTAGTGGCCTTGTCGTGGCCAAGCGGATCCTTCGCCTAGGATATTATTGGCCTACTCTTAATAAAGACTACTGCAAATATGTTAAGCATTGTGTTATGTGTCAACAGCATGCCAACCTTCAACATACTCCCAGCCACCCGCTACAGGTCACATGAGATCTTTGGCCTTTCTCACAATGGGGTTTAGACCTTATTGGCGAGATTCACCCGCCTTCTTCGTAGCGTCACCATTGGATCCTCATGGAAAATAAATATTACACTAAATGGGTGGAGGCCATTCCACTCATTTCAACCAAAAAGAGAAAATTGTTGAGTTCATCAATCATCACATTATCTATTGTTTTGGTGTTCCTCATCGCCTGATAACAGATAATGGAAAATCTTTCAAAAATAAGCTGTTACGAGCCCTTTGTGAAAACTTTGGTATCAAACTTAGCTTCTCGTCACCTTACTATCCACAAGAAAATGGTCAAGTAAATCTTCTAACAGAACCTTAACCAAAATTCTCATGAAAGTCATTAACGATTATGGGAAAAATTGACATGATCACATCCCCTTTGCCCTTTGGGCTTATCATACTAGCATTCGTACTTCCACTAATGCCACACCATTTTCTTTGGTGTATGGTACAGAGGCTATATTACCTCTCGAAATACAAATCCCTTCCTCATAATATCTCTCCAGATATTCTCACCAATGATGACTTCCACCAAGAGCAGTTAGCCCAATTGAAGCTTCTTGAGGAGCGTCATCTTACAGCTCTTGACCACCTTCAACTTTATCAAAAGCACATCAAGCGTGCTTATGATAAGAGAATTCATGAGTGTACCTTTAAGATTGGTGATCTTGTCCTCAAAGAGAATCAACACGTAACCAAACTAGAAAAGAGTAAACATGGAAAATTTGCTCCTAATTGGATTGGGCCTTACATTATCACTCACACTTACGGATCAAGTACTTATCATTTAGCTTCACTTAATGGTAAACCTGAGCCTGAACCCCTTAATGCCTTGCATCTCCGACCATTCTACTATTGAATTTAGTGTTACATCACTTCTTATCTACCTTGCGCTCATCCCTTGAGCTCATTTACCACCTCATACACCTTGTTTTGTGCATCTCAAAGTAGAATCAAACTCATGTGGTTTGATCATCACCTCCTCTTAAAGATGCCTTCCCATTTTTAGTCTGGTCCATGACTTAAAAGTATCAAAATAACAAGTTCTCAATTATACAATTTTGGGATATTCTTGAGTCAAACTTCCTACAAAACTAGATGCTTCATGCCAAACGGACATCTAGACCTCTAAGCTATAAACTAGACTGCTCCCTTGAAGGAAAACTATGTGCAAAGCCGCATCTGCTACTATAAGTAGACTGCTCCCTTGAAGGATAGTTATACAAAGTTAGCCTCTATCAGAAGCTTCTCACATTAATTAGCTTCATGAAGACCTCAAGAACAACACAATACATATCCTATATAGACTTCCCACATCGATCGGTCTATATCTAGAAAAATAAAAGTAGTATTCAAAAGCAATTTTGAGTCATGGACTTGTCTATTTAGGTTTGGTTCTCTTTCATCAGAATAATCACCTTATAACAAGTTCTTTGTGCCCCAGCTATACCATCCACCTCACCTCACCATTCTTCAAAACAAAAAAACTCAAGAGACGTGATGTATATCCGATATATTGTGATTATACGACTCTTTTCACCTATCGACTTCTCGACATATGCAAGGTACCTAGGATTCAATCTCATCCTACGATAATACGTGGTTTGTTTAGCTCTTTCCAACTATGGGACACTTTTTCCTTTTTTACCCGAATCTAGGATTATGTGTTGACCTTAATCAGGACACGGTTTCGTATGCTTGGGTAAGCTAACCCTCGCTTCACCTATACCCTTACCAACACCAATAACATTACCCTACCAACATCAAACTTTTACCAACCAACAAATTGCTTAACCACAACCAAATTTCCTGAATTCACCTCTCCCTGGTCCTAAGGGAGAACTACATCGGTCTGAGGCCCCTCCTTGCTTTGTGCAATGGGCTATGTAGGCAACACTTAGGAGACATGGGGTCTCCCAAGGTTAGCTCGACCATCCCCTACCATAACCTATCATGTGTTGTGTTTTCCTTAAAAATATAAATATTTTCACGTATTTATAACACTCACCTTTGTCCTTTATCAATCCAAACATTCAAAACACAAACAGTCTTATTATTCTCATAACTCAAATCAACATACATATTCAGTTTTATTTAGATGTTAAACAAATACATCTTCTCTATTATCGACGCACAAGTCGGAGTCCTTATTTATTCTTCTACCCCTATGTATGAAACTCACTTAGGCCCCCGCGCCTCGTCCCAGACTAGGTAGCGATGGTGATCGTCGACGCCGCTCACTTGGCCTCTCCATCCTCACAGGTACCACTTACTTTATTGGTTCCTCCCACAATCAATTTACTGTCTTTTTCCTCCTTATCACTCAATTCTCCCATGTAATTAACCTGTATGGATGTCAACAACCTCGCATTCTCATATTTAACATGTTGCATGACTCTAAAAATAAGAATTTAAGTTGCCTCCCAAGCTTTTCTATTTTTAGAAAAGCTCGTTTTAGCATAACCGATATCGGTTACCTAACCAGTATCGGTCACATAGTGACCGACATCGGTTAGCTAACCGATATCGGTCACCTGTCTCCTTTTGCTTATACCTAGGCCTTTTCTTTGTTTTTTGTAAATTTTTGGTGGAGCCTGCCTCTTTTCCCTGCATAACGACATCACTATCAACATCCATCATCATAATAACATCAACATTTCAAAACATATGCATATCATCAAAACATCATCACCATCATCTATATACATCAAATTCCAATACCATCGACAAAACACATGAAACATTATAATATATGCATCAAATCAAAATTATAACACACCATGTGGATCAAAATCATCATATATATATATATATATATATATATATATATATATATATATATATATCAAATCAATGTCAAAATATACAAATTGCCCTGCATGAGGCCTCTATAATCCAAAATACAAAGTCGGCACGCAGGCCACTGTCTCTGTCAAAATCTCGACTCACTCACAGCCGGTCTCTCATGTCAAAATATACTGCTTACAGCAGTAAATACAAAAAAATGAATACATAAATCCTATGTGGGCACACAGGCCCCTATATGCACACTCGGTTCGTAGACCGGTGTCTCTATCAAAAATCATCTATCTAACTCAACCAAAAATGTCTCCGTTCTTGGGAAACTCAGCTCTATCCCCTCCCTCGGCCCATCCCTCAGCTGGCCCCTATGTTAGGTCTTGCCTCCTACCTGTAACCGACCCACCGGCTGTGGCTACGGCCGCCTGTGACTTGTGACTCTAGGAAGTCTCGGCTCTATGAGCCACATATGGCTGATACTCTACACCGGTACCATCTAGTAGGTCCTGATAGTAACGGGCCTCCACTCTAGCCTCCATGTAATAGGCCTGTGCAACCATGGCTAGTGGGGCTGGGTCTCTCGGCTCCTAATAGAAGTGGGCCTACCTTTCTGTATGCCCCGAACCTTAGCTAGTTCTTGTGGTGGTAGTGATGTTGTCTTTGAAACTCCGAGCAGGGGACCTAGGTTGCACTTGTGCATGTGCTCGTGCTCGTGCTCAAGCTACCTACCTCGTAACACCCCAATTTGTCCTATGTGGCGCAGCTGCCTGTAGTACCTGCACCTAACCTAGGAGATGGTCTCTCCGCTCCGTAATAAATTGGTGGTAAATCAGGTGTGCTTGTTTGTGCTCTCACGGCCACCCTCTGCCCTACCCACCAAACCAAAAATGAGCTTGTAACCCCAATGATCATCCACTGTGTCATCTGCGGTCTCTCTGCTACCCAGACTAGGTCAAATGGCTGCGGTAGAGGCAGTGGTGCCTCTACATCCTCCCTCCAATATTGTGGGAGGGGAGGTGGCACATCCTGCCGTAGTCCTAGCTGTCATCATACCCTCTCTAGGGGAATCCGCTCATACTCCCCGGTCTCCATCCAACTATCTGAAGCTATCTTGGATCCATCACACTGTGCTCGGCTCCTCCATGGGCCGATGGCCTCTGTATGGCCTCCATATAATATCTACTGCCGTCAGACCCTCTAACATATGCCTGTAAAAAGTGACATCCTGCCCTGTGACCACTGCTTGTGGCTGGCCCATGACCCCCAACCACCTCTAAAACCTATATCTGTAGACTACATGTGGCCCCAAGCTACTAGGGAAACCCTACTGCCATATACACACGATGTGCTCATATTCCCAAGTGTAACAAGAATGTTGAACATATAACAAATCACCTCATACGGTGATAGCCCCAGAGCTCTCTATATAGCTACACCAAATACATTGGTGCCCATGTGTAGTAGGTGTGCTCCTCCACCATCTCCTATACAACTCCCATCAGAGCCCGTGGGAAGCAACCTCCCTCTAAGTCAGGGAGGGTGAAGCAGGTGATATCAACCATCATCAACACGGAAAGCCATGTCTCCTGTCGATGAGTGCGATACATCTTGCCGTAGCAGATGCTCGCACTATGATACATAACCAATGGGGCTACATCCCCAAATACCGTAGGATGCTATCCATCATTGTCTCGGTATCCACGTGGAACACCTCCTCCCCTATGATCGACAGTCTCAGGATGCGATACACATCCTCTAGGGTGATTGTCATCTCTCCATAGGGGAGATGGAAGGAATTGGTTGCCGGATCCCATCTCTCAATGAGGGAAACCATCAGGCTGTGGTCCCTATCCATAGCCCTATACCTATGGACTCGCTGAGTCCAACCTCCCACATAATCGCCCACTACTCTACGGTCACATGTGGCCACATCCTCTCTAATAGAGGCAGATCCGATCTCGCATGGTCAATCGTTGGTGTTCTTGCAAAAACAACCCACTCCGTCATGCCTACCCTTAACAACACAACCAACCTAACCCTCTATAATTACTCACCCACTCATACAAATCTAACTCATCCCAATCCATACACAACCCATAACCTATCCTACTCGAACCGACCCCAACCACCTAATTACCCCCCACCCCAATAACCTATCCTACCCCAATCATCAACACCCAACAAAGTAATTTTACAACTCTACATCCTACCCATGGTGACTGCTATTGGTCACCCTCGACCGCCATCGGTCCCCCACCCGCATCCTATGTCCAAATTTTATGAACCGATGTCGGTCGACACATGACCAACGCCGGTCTCTACACCTACAAATCTACACTGACAATCGTGACCGATGGCGGCGCGATGATTAGTGATCGACATTTGTCATCAGGGATTTAGGGGCCGAACCAAAAACGGCCCCCAAACCCCTTTTTTCCTATTTCTCCCAATTTACCTAGCCCAATGGCCTAAAACCTTACCCACCCTGACGTTTTTTCCTACCTAACATATCTACCTAATCCATTTTACTGTTTACCTTCATTTATTCATTATTTTATCAAATTTTGGATTCCTACCCCAATACCCAACTCCCAGCCAAATTCATCAAATTGACAGAAATAGAGGTTCAGAGCCTACTGGTATGACTACACGTCGTCATGGTGGGATAGGTGGTGGTGGTCCAACTCCTCCAGCACCTCTAGCACCTCCTGCTCCTCCAGCTGCCATAGCTCCAAATCTCCTCAGCATGGTCCTCAACCAATCAAGCTTTGCCTCCCAATCTCTGGGGCCTACCAATAACTCACTCACCCACTCAACTAGTGCCAACTCAGCCCAAACACTCGACACAATCAATTTAAAACTCCACAAGAGATGTTTTGGCGCTCACATTCACAATATGAAAATGACATGCCACTTTTTTCTTTCTATAGGTTTTGACCTCTAACCAATATCGATTAGGATGCACCCTAGAGGACCGATATCGGTCTTCTAACCGATATCGGTCACCCATAACCGATATCGGTTACCTACTTATCTTAACCTAACTCCTACCCTTATCCACCAATCTCCATTTTTCACCACATCGCCTACCCCCGGCTTTGCTAAATAGCCTTATTTTGAATTCATTAGCCCGACCTAAGGCCGCAACCAACCAATTGGCCCGACCCAAGGCCACAACCAGCCAATCGGCCCAACCCAAGGCCGTAACCAACCAATCAGCCCGACCTAAGGCTGCAACCAACCAATCGGCCCCACCTGAGGCCGCAACCAACCAATCGGCCCCACTCGAGGCCGCAACCAACCAATCGGCCCGACCTGAGGCCGCAACCAACCAATCGGCCCGACCCGAGGCTGCAACCAACCAATCGGCCCAACCCGAGGCCGCACCCAACTAATCGGCCCGACCCGAGGCCGCAACCAACCAATCGGCCCGACCCAAGGCCGCACCCAACCAATCGGCTCGACCCAAGGCCGCACCAATTAAGTACCTTGACCGAGGCCCACAAATTACGATTCTATCCACCCATCATGTAGATGTTTGTTCAATCGAGCTCACCTATTCATGTTTTAGCATGACTAGGATACTTGAATTGATCAGCCAACCAACTTTTCCTAGACCGAGATGGTGACGTTTATCTCAACCAAACCAGCCATTTGGTACTACCGAACATGCCTAAACATTCCGGTACCTTACCCATTATATCCTGAGCTACTTCCTATGCCTTGGATACCAGGATTATATCAACCTTGTTTGGATAAATTATCGACATTTGCCTATGAATTGCTTGTTTGCTCTTCAAATCATGTACCCTGGTCGCACTACTACATTTTAACATGTGTCTGTTCCTTGAACTTACCCCACCATCTTACCATCATCTCATCATCATTCACCCTTTATCAACCCTATCCTTGATTTCACGTCGCCTCAATCTGTGATAGATTTGAGGGGGATTACCTATACCTTAATCTGGGCAACCACTTCTTATTATTGTCAGTTGCATGCCTTTACAAACAAGCTACATGACAACAAGGGGCAAATGTAGACACCAAATTTGGGTCTTACGACGCCCGTGCCTCGCATCTCATCTCGCAACTAACCCTAACTCACCACCTAAACCTTACACACTTAATTATTTATTAATTACCTTATAATTAATAAATCCACATCTCCAACCCCGCCACCTCACCTCGCTACCTCACTATGACCTATCTCTAACCCTAAACTAACCTAATTAAGACCTATAACTTGGTCATAGAAACCCACACCCATGACTCATCACCCCTCACCCATACTAAAATGAACCTAATAATGACTTGACCAAGCCCACAATCGACCCTCGGAAGAAAAGGAGGGAAATTTGGCTATTTTACTCAAAAAAGCCAACTTTGACCTAACCGACATCGGTCCCTACGCGATCGGCGTTGGTTAGGTAATCGACATCGGTTCCTCAGAAATGACCTCCCCAACCAAAACAAAGGGAGGGAAATTCATTTTGGTGAGCATCCAAATTCATTTGCAAGAGAGAGACAAGTGAGAAAGAGAGAAAAGTTGCAGAGAGGAGTATTGAGCCCAAGACTGTAACTGAGCAACTAGATCACTGTCACACTCATCTAAACATTGGGAGAGTCGGAGGATAGCTTCATCAGCTCACTTCTTATTTTAGATCATCCCAACTGAGCCTTGCCTTCACCACTGCATTCCTTGGACCTACATCCGCATCAAAAACTAGTAAGTAGTCTCTTTTATTACCTTGTATGCTTCTAGACATTACTTTGTGAACTTTTGATTCATAGGGATTATAAGCTCACTCTGAATCTACCACCCGGTAGTACCCTCAACCTAATATTCATTCATCCATCTATATATTCCCAAAGACAACCTTCTCACTCTCTCGAATCTTTTCTATCACCCTACAACTCCCTCAACCATCTACCAACCTTCTAAACCCCATAACCACCTTGTAACCAACCACCATTTAAAAGCCCCTAAATCAATGCCCCTACCAATATCGATCATCCCCTACTAGTATCGGTTTTATAACCACGATCGGTTATCCAGTGACCGGCATCGGTCACTGTGACTTATACCAAAACCAACCTTTCACCTATTTACCTCCAAACAATCTCATATCCAACTTTTTCTATCCCTGTAACTTGATTTGAACATATCAATAACCAGTGACCAAACAAACAACATGATATTTTATTATTAGTAGTTTAGTCTCTATTGCTTTTAGTAACGAGGTACCTAAATCATGATTTCGCAATAGCTTCTTTATTATCATTTGCATTAATTGGTATTAAAAGGGAACTGACCACCTTCGAAAGGAAGTCTAATTTTCCGGGCCCAAGGCGCCCCTCACTTATTGTTTAACGAAAATCATGTGGTCTTGCATTCTTATTTATAGGTAGTCCTTCCCGCACAAAAAGGAGCTCTTCACAATCACCGTCCCGATCTCTCTACGATATGGGTACACCTTCCCAACACTCAACAGTATTCCTCCTAGCCCTAACCCTTATCTCGTCTCTCAAGAGAATGAAAAGATAGAAGTAACTCTATTCTGGAACAAAATTACTGTGTGAAACACAAGTCAAAGCTTACTTTGATTAGGTTTAGGAGTGACAAACCATGTTTAAGCTTAATTAAACATGTTTAGGAGGTGATTATGGTTTAGAGAGAGTTTTGAAGGGTCAGATCAATCCAATGGAATGGATTGAGAGGCCAAGAAGGTGGTAGAAGTGGACTAGAAGAAAGTAAGAAGCTAATGTAGTTAGAACAAAGCTATTATAGCTTGTTTAAATGGTTTACAAGAGGAAAAATGACAAAAGGGATGTCGTAGGAAGAAAGTTAGATAGGTCAAACTGGCGGTGTATCGTCGGTTTGCAGGGAGAAGCACAACTAGCGCAATATTAGTTGTAATAGTGCATTGGACAAACTACAGTGTCTCTATAGTTCTTAGTGTACCACTTGGTTGTCATCTTTGTTGTTCCAATTTGTCTTGGTTTTTTGGAGCATAACTTATGTTCTTCTTGTAGAAAATTGATAATTTACTGATCATTCTCAAAGACCTTCCAACTTGTGTTATTATTAGGGATAGCTAGTCTTACAACCAATTTGATATGGGGCTGAGATTTATCACTCTTAATACTCTCTACAACATCAAATGCTACCCCAATCACTTCCAATCATGTCTACTACTTCATTCTTCTTCCTTGGGATGGAATTGATGTCGAATGCCTCAAATTATTTGATGAAGTCCCATACCCAGTTCTTTTAGTTTCTTTACAGATCGTTCTGGAAAGATTTTGTCCTCGGACTTGATTCACAATTAGCTCACTGTCACCAAACACTTGCAATTTTTTGATCCCTCTTTTCCTTTCCTAATGTAGTCCATGGATCAAGGCTTCATACTCTGCTATGTTGTTTAAGAAAGAAAATTGGAAATGGAAGGCTGAATAATATTTCGTACCTTGGGGTGAAACAAGCATAGCTCCTCCTCCGACTCCTTGTCTACTTCTTGAGCCATCAAAGAATAACTATCATACCTCATTATCATCTTTTTGGTCTGGCTTAATGATGTTAGGAAGAGGATGATTCTCCTCATACAAATAGTAGACTCCTAGCTTAAATTCCTCCATTTCCTTATAAGGGTCAAAAGCATGCCTCTTGTTCACCCACTCATCGAGGGTCAAGTCTGGAATATACCTAACCTTGGTATCTACCTCATAAGTTCTTGGGAGGTCCTCCTAATCAAAGGCTGAACAATTCACATTGATTGGGATGGGTACATGAGGCTCAATATGGTAATATACAATGGGCTCAGATCTAATTGTAGCCTTAGCTCCATACCTTGTTCTAAAAAGCATGTGCAACCAATCAGCAGACAAATAGCCTCCAATTTTAGTAGTGAAGTCTCTTGACAAACACAATGCAAAATGTGGCAGCAAGTCTATGACTGATACGTTTTACAATATAGTCACATTGGGGCATGCGTGCAATGTGAGGGTCAAATCCTTGATGACTCCAACCGTTGTTACCACTGTCCCATCCAATTGCACTACACCCTTGGAGATGACTTCGTATTGAAGACCCAACTAATTAGCTATTTGTTTTGGCATTACAGAGCTACTTTCCCCAAATCAATCATGCAATTATGTACCAATTTTTCTCCAATGATCAATGAAACATAGAAATGGAGGGGGATTCATATTCTTACCTTATTTTCCTCCATGGTTTCCTTCAAGCCGAGCCGCATTGGTAAGCACTTTCTCTTATTGGTTAGGGGGCTGATTTGAGGTTGACCAATTGGCCATAACAACCTGTAATAGGTATCTCTACCTTGGGATATCCAATGAATCCCACATTGAAATATTCAAATTTGTTTTCTTCATTTGTTCAATGATGTTAAATAGGGATGAGCTATCTTTTTGTTGCCCCTCCCTAGTACATTTTTCTCTTACACATGGGTCATTACAACCAGTGTCTAAGTGGGTCTGGAAGGTGGCTTGGGCTGATTCTCCACATTGGGATTTGTACTTTGTGTTTCACTACCATGTGGAATGATAGAGGGTTGAGCATTACCTAATTTTAATGATTCTCCCTCTCCAATATTCCTTTTCTTGGACCATGTATTGACAGCTACACACTTTGAGAAGGGGCTTGGTTAACTCCACAGAAGTCTTTATCCTGCCAATTGACAAGCATAGTCTCACTTGGAGGTGCCTCTTGCTGAGCTCCTTGCTGTTGATTTTCCTCTTGACTGGGATCTTAGGACACACCAATGGTTTGTACCATCAAGGCCTAGTTTAGTGCACCATTGAAACACATTGATTGGTTATGGGGCTGATTGCATGGGAAACACCAATCATATTCTTATGCCATGTTGTTTTGTGTTGGAACCAAGGCCCTTGATGTTGAAGCTATGTTTGGATCATATGGTCGAAAAGGCCTAACAGCTTGAGGTTTTCCTTGGTTTTGGTTTTGACCTACAACCTGAGATGGTGGTCTATTTTACTGATATGGGGGTCTAGCCTGGTACTGGGTTTGAGGCTAATATGGCCTAGAAATCTGAGCTTGTTTCCTTTTGATAGTCACTAGCTCATTCCCTAGGTTCTTGTAGCTATTTCATAACCTCTTGTAGCTCTTTTGAAGTGATAGAAGATGAGGTGGAAGATTTAGCTAAACTCTGATTCCTTAGATTGGGTATGGGAGCTAATGTCGTCTCGACTAGTGCTTGGAGCTCCTAGTTACGGATACAGAGGCATAGGTGGCCTAGGAGCAAGCTTTTACCGTCCCGAATTAAAAAAATTCAGCTCTAATAGAAATGTTATAGGTTGCGGGTAAGGTTACACCTCCCATGGATTGAATTATTAGGAAATATCAAAATTACAAGATCTAAGAAAGTATAGGAAAGAACCTTCATCTATGGGCCTTACGGCCAATGGAATCTTGTCCCATGTCCTTTGAAATCTGAAGTTGAAATCATTTAGCTACTCATTAGGAGCCCTCTTGATGGTTTTCAAATGCTCCAACAAGGATAGATTATATCCCTTCACTCTAAATTAGTTGTGAAGAGCTCTGCACATATGGTCCCAATCTGAATAGAGTCTTTTGTTAGACTCCTGAACCATTTGAAGCTTTACCCTTGAGTGAAGAGGCTAAAAAATTGACTGTAATGTCCATCTCAGTGATCTCATGAATTGTGTAGACATTTGCAATGTCTTGAATGTGATCACTAGGAGAATTCTGGTTCTCTCTAGTGAAATATGGGATGCTCTTTAATGCTGCAACTAGGGATAGGATTTTGTGCATTAAGAGCGAGTGGGCTGCTTTGTCACTAGTGAAGTTGATATAGGGTTTGGGTGGTTGTGCCATTATAATTGGCTTGAGAACCCTTGTTGATTGAATGAATGACCTACCAGGAGGAGGTGTTGACAAGGTTATGTTTGGTGGAGATGGAGACCTCTAGGCTCTTCTCCCCCTTCTCCCTCTATCTAGGGACAAGTGTAAATAGACAAACAATCCTTCTTCTCTAGTTCTTGATCTAGTATGAATCCTTCTCATGAATCTACCGAGCCTAGGCTACTAAACTAGTGGACTCGATCCTTTGGAGTTATCGATATTCAATTTTAGAGCTTTTAAAAGCTAAAAACTTACAAAGAAGTACACACGCTTTTGTTGCAAAAATATGGAGACCTCTTGGTCCCACCAGCATGCCAAAACCGGCATATCTTTGCAAAATCACATTGCCCATCTGAAATTGAGAGAGATCTTCGGATGAAGGTCAATTCCTATTCCTTTGTTCGGTGCACACATTAAAAGTTTTCGATGATCTATTCTCAAACGTATTCTAACTTGCCAAGGAGACGAGGTTAAGAAGATGTGAGAAAATAAACCTAAGCTAATGAGGTGATGCATCAAGGAATGTTAAATACCCATTTTTCAATTCAATACAAACCATAGAAATGTAATACAACCACCATCCACAGATAACCAAACTACAATGAGAGATCACAAAAAACAATGAACATATGAGAGGGTTGAGAATCATCCATAGACATATATTACTACTCTAGAGTTGATACAGTACATTACAGTAGCTAAGAGGTAAAAATTGTATTACAACTTGAATGGGAGGTTTGGAAAACTCCACAAATTCACTTGCAGAAAAGGGAAGAAGGGAGGGTGCAAAACAAAAATGTCTAACCCTTTATAATGAGCCCAACTCTTACCTTTTATAGATGTAGTGAAGAGGGAAGAAGAAAAGAGGTGAGAAACTCGAGTTTAAGCTCAGCTACCAGCCATCAATGTCCCTACAAATCCACCCACAATCTGTTGAGTTCATCGCTCTATGTTTGTTCGAAGATGTTGAAGAAGGAAGAATGGCGGATCAAATTAGATCTGATCTCGGTTGTCAAAGCAATCGGTCTGCATATTAATGGCGTGAAGAATTTTTCCCATTTTTCACCCACCTATCATTGGTAAAATTAAATTTTTAGGTTTCTATGGTGTAGATGAGGTCGAGACATTTCCAATGGTGCCAAATTTGTTGAATTTCATGTACTTGGATCAAAAGATATGTCCATTTGAATATTTGAGTTGGGTCTGTACAAAAATGGTGGAAACCAGTTTAGCAAAATGGGTCCGTGGGCCTCAAACTTACTTTGTACCTTTTGCACAATAATAAAAAATGCACAAAATCCCCACATCCTTGCAATTTACTTTTACCAAAAACCATCTTCGGGCCCACCGGTCCACATTTTCCATTTGGGTGAAAAGTCCTCCCTGTGCCCGCATGTGATTTAGGCCTAACATGTGGCTCCTCTGGGTGTCGGTGGAAGTGTGGATTATTTTTACACTTTATGCCTCCTCTGGTCAAAAAGTTCAAACTATCTTCGAAACCCGCCTTGACTTGAGAGATGGCCACATGTAGAGCTGGCGTGTATTTGGGTACCACTTTTGGATTTTGTTTTTGAAGTTGCACCGAAGAGACACATGTAGGCCTCTGCAGCTTTTCTCTATTCCTTTGTTATTTGGCTAAGTCCCTTTTGTTTGGTGAGGCCATATCCCTAACCTAGGACACGTGTAGGCTCGGTGCACATTTGACTCGCCCTTTAAGTTTTAATCCTTGGAGTTATGTCAGGTTGACATGTGGTGTCTTCTGCTAACCCTTATGTACTTAGTCAATTTAAACAGCCAACTCTATCCCCTTTCTAAATTTTAGACATGTGGAAGCTCTGCACTTGCTTGAGATTGGCCCTTGGGCTGCCCTTCTTGAATTTTTGTCATTGAGGCACGTGGCACCTTCGCCGACTCTCCCCCATCTTAAATTTCAAATGTCAACTCTGTCCCTTTTCAGACCTGGGACACGTGGAAGACTAGCACTTGTCTGGGAGACCCACTTTTAGATTTACCTTTGAAGATATGCTTGAGCTGACACGTGGCTCCTTCCGCAAGTCTATGATACTTGGCCGATTCAGCCGATATCTTTCTTGAACCCTATATACGTGGAAGAATCTCTCTCATCTCGAGTCTCCACTTTAGGTTGCACATTTTGAATTTACATCTTTGAGACATGTGGAGATTTCTACTAGTTCTCTATACTTAACCGAGTTGGGCCCGCTACCATTTGACTACTTTTGGACCCTGACCACATGGAGAGCTAGCGCTAGTTTGAGTCTCTACCTTGGCTCTTACTTTTGAAGTTGGGTGAGCTGACACGTGGTTCCTTCCACTCATTTGGACTATTCAACGACCACTGGTTATGTCCCTTTTAGGCTCGAGACACATGGAAGCTTCACGCTTGTTTGGGGAACATCCTTCACTCACCCTTTAATGTGTGTCGTTGAAACACGTGACAGCTTCATTTGAACTCCTCCATACTTAGTCAATTAAGGTCTGCTTCAATCTTTTGTGAAGCCTGAAAACTTTGAGCCTTTCCCTATTTCTCTCCTGAGAGCCTCTCGGCCTCTTTTGACGTCATTTGGTCCTTCCTTAACCCTGCTACTCCATTGTAGAGCCCTCTTGTAACCTAGTTGTTGGATTTGAAATGTGGGCTCGTCATTTATAGAACCTTCCTTTGATTTTTTTTTTTGCAGGGTCATGTTTAATCCATTTTTCCGAGGGAAAATTTTTGAGATAATAGTCCCCAAACTCTAGATGCCCTCAGTTTCTCAAAGCTAGTAACGACTAAGTATGAAATGCTCATGGCATTCTCCATGTGTCTCATAGGCACATCCCAAAGTTCGAGCATTCAAGTGGGTTCTCAAACTTACACAAAACTCCACATGTCTATTCAACACATGTTTGATATATTCCAAAAGGAAGGAGGACCCTAAGCAAGCATGAGCCCTCCATGTGGCACAAATGAGGAGTCTAATCAGACAAGGACTCAATGGCAATACAAAGAAGGGAATAGATGTGTGGATTTCTATAAAGGGACAAAATATTTATTCCAAAACCATTAAGGTCAAATGTCCAAATTAATAGGGAAGACAGTGGCGGTGTTGCATTTAAAATACTAGGGCAAGAGCCATAAGGATAAGTGAAAGGCCTTATCAGAATTGAAAGCAAAGGGTGGTAGCTAAAAGTGATAGAGGAAAAAACGTTTCCTATAAAAGGAGGTGAGATACAAGAAGATACAAAAAAAAGAAGCTTAGATGAGAGGGAGAAGAAAAGAGTTCTGCATATTCTGTAAGAGTCTAGCCTTAGTAAGTCTCTGTCGTAAAAGAGAAGTGTAATCTGTGCTTTTCGAAATCCTTATGTACCCATTCTCTATATGAATAAAGAGTTATTATTCTATGCAATCATATTTTTATGTATGTGTTAAAGCTTTATTATTTTATAAGTAGTTCTAAATGAATCAGAGAAATTGATCATGCGTAGTGCCCTTAGAATTTCTTTTCTTCGTTTATTATCTAAAGCTCAATCTTTCAGCTGCTTGCTATTTGCATTATTGAAATAGTGGATCGTGTTATGTAGCCCTTCAAATCTTTTGATATGGGTTCCAAGTATTCTATAGTTTTCCTCTCTTTTAAATTTGGCACATCACCTATTTATTTCAGTCATTTACATGCTTTCTCTAAACCTACTCCTAAAAACTAGAGAAGAGCTAGCTTCTTTAAAACCTGGAGCTCACCTTAGGGCACATGTCTCACTAACCTAAGGTTTCCTATGACTCTCAAGGTTCATTTGTAAGGATTATCATCAACAGTACACACTATGGCTTCACTTGGATAGGATTTATAGTGGATGATATCTTCCGAATACCTCATGATTGGAATCTCTATTATGGATTTATCTCCATTACTATTGCTTATGGTATTTGCATATTTAATCTCACAATATTTCTTACATGTGCTCCTCACATGTTTCCACTTACACTTGGGTAGTCTTTCCTTGACTATATTGGGGGCACGTTAGATCCTATCAACATCGATATTTCATTCCCCATGCCCTTTGACCACATTTTCATTTGCAATGACTCGGTTCTTGTCTATTCGCAAAACCTTATGTGTTTTTATGTACATGTTTGTCCACTACCTCCTTTCACCGATGAGGAATACGCAATGCACATAAATAATTTATTCCGCAAGGATCCTTATATGATCCACCACACACTATCATTTACCATGTTTTGACGATCTCCATTCGGCTTCGACCAAGATAATAATGATATTTTTTTCATACTCGGGATGCATCATCCTACTCATATCCCCCACTTATAACATTTTTAGGTTTCTTATATACTCTACACTACATAACTAGTCTCTCACACGCATCATACACGTATTTATACATTTTTATCGTCATTACCCTATGACAAACACTCATGCTTCGGTTCACACTTGAATTTTGAGTGCATAATCTACACATTAACCTCACACACTACAACTTCACACTATATTTTTACGACATATCCTTCTCATAATCGACTATGCCTCATACACACTCTATGCGTTCATTATACATATTTCTTTCATTCTACTTCTACATGTTGTGCTCATTACCTAATGATGCATTATAGTCTCATAGTTCATACTCAAATGTTGAGTGTCTTAACCTAAAATTAACCTCACATAATCTCAATCACACACTACACTTAATGATTTCACGATCGCATATTTCTAGTGCACATGTTCAAACCATTTCCCGATGACACAATATTCTTCTACAGTTCATTCTTGACTACTAAGGGGGAATGTATAAATGAACCTAACCACATGTATACTTATATGCATTCACTCATGGGTAAAGTGGCTCATATCACTCACTCTACATTCCATTCCATCTCGTATACAACATACTGCTACATATGTTGGTCACATATTTCTCTTTATTACTAATTTTTACATGTACACTTTTTACATATGCTATACGAGATACATTATATGTCATTATCTTTCTATATACAAATGCATGTTCACTTGCCTTTTAATTATGATAAAAAAATATACACAGATCGATACACACAACATGGATGCTTATCTCATTACCTCTTATCAGGTCCCACAACAACTTTTGGGGCATCCACATTTGTACATTACAAGTGCTATTGTTTTTTAGTTTCATAGCACATTATTATATTGATTATCCACACTTTGACATACTTTTTCTATCTCTAACATGCTCATGGTTGCTTCATGTGTGAAATTATTTTTGTAGGTCTATATGCTTCCATGGTTGTCTAATGTTTTTCTTACTATTGTCTATAATTGTTTTTTTGTTGTATGCCATTATTTTCAAGATTTTCATGTGTCTTGCTTGCTCTTTGATTTCTTGTATATTTGTGGCCACTTCGACATTAATTGTCTTACGACATCATGAGTGATGTAGAATGTTTGAAACTTGTTTTCATGGTCTACTTTGTCCTCTTGTGTGTTTACATTATTTTATTGCACGTGTAGACACCAAATTTGGGTCACACTCCCCTTAGTCCCCTTTAATTAATTAATGTAATGTATTCACCTAACCATGACCCCTTACCTTGCATTCATATTAATTTAATTACTTACAATTTAATTAATGTTCATCCTCACATTATTAATTAACTTAATTACTTTAATTAAGTTAATTTACACCTCACCTAGCCACATCACCTAGAAACCTCACCATGGACTTATTCCTATCCTATTAATTAACTAAGATTGAGTCTCTACTTATCTTAAATAGTTTGTACTCTTTCAAACCCTAAAATTAAAGTCATATTCCTTCTCCAACAAAAATCCCACTTATCTAAGTATTAACCTTTAGTTGAGACTCGATTAGTAATCAAGATCACACCAAACATAGTAAAGATCATACTATTTTTGGTAACTTTGACTAATTCACCCTAACCGACGTCATTTTATCCTCGCCGACATAGGTCACCTAAACTACCATCAATCTCTTTATATATAATTTTACAACTCTTTACATGGGTTGGTCATTTAGTTTCTGGAATTCTATTTCAATCAAGCATGAGTGTCTAAGCCATTCCTACATCCAAACGATGATGACACATGACCAAAGTGCAGCACAAACAACATGTTCTCTTCTAAAACATTGAAGTATCCATGGGAAAACACAAGTTTCACTTCATTGAAAATGAACTATCTATCACCTTGCCTATCAACCACCAGCCATCTTCGTTCATGAGATCTTCATAGAAATAAGTTAGTAACATGGTTTTCATCATCTCGGATTACCTTATTTTAGATATTTTACTTCTTTCAGTATTTCCATTTATATTATTATCCGGATATCTCCATCTTCCCACCAATCCACCTACCCAACCATTTCAAGTCTTTCCACCTTTCTTAATCTCTTCCTCTACATTCCTGATTCTTCTTATCCATATTACAATCCTAACCACACCTTCCTCACTCTTCGTGTAATCACAAAGGGGATAAAAATCCATTTTTATTAATTTATCACCCATTTCCCCTACCAACGTTTGTTTTCCTTACCACCATCGGTTTCATCCCTTTACCATTATCGGTCACGTGACGGATACTTGGTCTCTTTGTTATTTTACACCCTCAGACTAACAAGCCTTCTATTCAACCAAAACTAACCCAGACCTCACCTAATAAGTCCTAGACCTTTACTGCACCTCCGAAAAACTTGCCTAGCCAAACAAACGTTTGGTTTCGTTAGATTTAGTGATAGATTTCATAATTAACATTAAATCTAGAATATTGTTTTGTATTGAGAAACCTAAATCATTGCATTACAATAGGACCTTTTTATTTTAGTTTCCTATTTACGTTAAATTAAACAGTGAATTGACACTCTCTAGGAAGCATCATGCTTCCTAGATCTAGCATATGTTAGGCAATCCACTATCATATGCTATTTAATTCTCTTTTGTGGTCTTGTTTTGTATTTACAGGTAGTCCTTCCTAGATAAAAATGAGTTCTCTATGATCAGCTTAGATAACGTCAACAACATGCAACTTCTACCTTCCACCTTCGCTTCACAAGTATTCCTCCTTAACCACTTACCTTCTATCTGTTTTGTCCTAGAAAGCTTCAACTTATTGGTGAAACATTTTGGCATGCCCAGTGGGACCCATTTGGGTTCTTTGCATTGTTCATTCTTAGGGAATCATTGTGTATTTATTTCTTTTTGAAAGAGAGTTCACATTAAATCTTCTCCCTTAGAAAAATTCATATTACTTGTCTCAGTGAAACTTATAGTTTGGATTAAAAATAACACTTCTTTTTATTATGTATTGCATTAGTGAAAGACATACTCTTGCCTATTAATTATTTCTCTCATCAAATTTCATTGTGGATTTGGGTTTAAAATCTTTGCATCTCATTTTTGTATGTTGCATTGTAGCTCATTTAAACTATGGGTAACCTATATGTTGGAACTCATTCCGAGCCAATGGTTGACAAATTGAACTATAGCTCACATTTTGCACACTCTCTCTCTATACCAAACTACTGAAAAAAAAACTACACATTTCTTAAATAACATCTTTCCCGAAAGAAGTTGTCAACAATCACACGATCAGAGGATTGATAGTGGGCTCTAGCTAGTTTTATGGCTAGTCATCATATCAGAGTAGGGCCTCGTAAAGTATATATTGGGGACACCACACCAAAATTTACCTAAAACCAACCATAGTTGTTAGTTTTCATAGGGCACCTTCGGTAACCAAAACTCTATTTTATTCACAAGTCATTCCTAAATGGCATAAGCCACAACATAAAATCTACAACATAGGATTTCATGTTTGCTAGCTTTTGCTTGATTTGTGTTTTGAGGTGTGAGTTTATTTTCTCCATTTTTCTCTACCTACATACTCCATAATCATAGTTGGTGTATTCCAACTATTTATAAGTGTGTTGGGATTAATCATTGCTATACTCAACCTTTCTGAGTTGGTCCTTTTATTTGATCTAAATCACCAAAATTGATTTTTTCCATTTTCTTCACATATTTCATTGTAACCAAAGATGTCGGTCCAGTGAACACTATTGGTTTAGAGATCTTTTGGTCATTTTCCCAAAAACGTTGTTTTTTCAAACCTATCACCTTTTGTGACTTCCTCTGTCACTTCAATATAATTATGAGTCTTTGATATCACCTTTAGAATCCAGTTTCACTTCATTTTCATCATTTATTACTAGATTTACAAACCTTTCATTTCTCTTAAGTAACCAAAGCATCGGTCTACGGACCGAAACAATTACCCTTTCATACCGATATCGGTTACCCAACCGGCATTGGTCTCTATGTTTTGATTTTTCAAATAAAAAAATGATCAAATCCCACCTTCTAGATCCATTTTTCTCCACTTTTCTATGTTTCTACATCATCAATAGAGCTCAGATCACTAGTTCTATTATCAGTCACATGGTTTTGACTCGTAGACAAGCCAATGCTCTCATGTTTCATGCTATCCACTAGCCTCTTCCACCTAGCCAATCGCCCCTTCCATCTCATCACCTATGGACCCCAATCAATATCTTACCATACCCACTGGTGATGAGGAGTTTGCGAGACTCCTTGATCAAAACTCCGCCACTATGTAGTATTACATTGTTAATTTATCTACCCACGATTCATCAGTGGCAGCTTGCATATGAAATTCATGTGTCTATTCCTCCTACTCTCACCCACTTCTTCTTTAGCTACTACCAAAGGTACGCTTAGCCTCTTCCACCTTACCACCTTTGGTTTCCCAACTTGACCCTACATCATTGATATCTCATACACCTACAGAATCTATCACACCTTTGATGTCTCGTATCCATTACAACATCCACCATGCTTTCATTAACTTCCTTAGTATATTTCTATCTACGTCCTCCACTTCTTATATACCTATTGTATCTCAAATAGACTAATTTCGATAACCCATATTCCCTTCCAAAACATTTTCCTCTCCATCCCATAGCATCTCTTCCTCTAATTTCTATGATATTTTTCACGCCCACCCCACCTACCTACACCTATAACCAACAACCCCTATTTCATCTACTTTTACCCAAGGTAATTTCCCTCTACATCTATTCCATCCTATCTTCCTTCATCACAATTTTTCGTAATTGGCACCACCACATACTTTGGAGCTTCATCCACATCATACTCATCTTATCTCCTCCTTATACTATAGGGGTGCTTTGTCATCACGCACCACAAATGATCTTATCAAAATGATGATGAACAAGATGAAGACATTAGAAGATTTTGTCTCTGGCTCACATAACTCTTTGACATATGATGATATTTGCAATGAGCCCATTCACCTGTCCATTCTGATTCATCCATACCCTGTGCATTGGAAAATGCCTAAATTTAATTGATTCAACAGAAAATAAGACCATAAATAGCACTTGTGTTCTTTTAAACATGTGTGTTATCTAATCACTCATGATGATGCTTTTCTCTTGTTGACATTCCCAATTTCCTTGATGAGACCGGATTTAGATTGGTATAGTGCTCTACTTAGGCACTCCATCTTTTAATTTAATCAAGTAGCTCAGGATTTTCTAGACCAATTTTCTATCAACATTGTCAAGAAGGTCACCATGACCTACTTCAGACATGACACGCCAATATCGGAACAATCTATCATAGATTTGGTCACTTGTTAGCGGAGCTTGATCAACCAAATCACATCCTAATGGCCTCAAACCAAGTTGATAGAGTATTTCACCAAAGCTTGTGCTAGACACATCTTTCCAACTCTCCAAGTTCAAACCTTCGACATGTTTGATGAGGCATTCAACATAGCCAGAAACTTGAAATTTGTGCCATTGAAGAGAAGAAGATATAATTGTGTAACAAGAACATTGCGTTTAAATCAAATGATACCTCTTCTTCTTCCAAACTATAAAATAATTATTCTAAAGTGAAAGGATCTGCCAACGCAGTAGTTTTGAAATCCATCCCATCTCATCCATCCAACCAATAAAACCTTCTTTCAACCTTTCTCATGTTAAGGATTTTTCAGTTTAAGTGGGAGAAATGAAAATATACTCCCATAGAAGAACCCTACTCTTCAATTTTAGAAAAATTCTAAAACCGAAAGCAATCAATCTTCCATTCATCAAACCACATACTAGTTTTGACCCTTCTTGTCTTGTTCCTGAATGGTACAAAGAAAATTATTACTACAACTATCATCGGATTAAATGTCACAACGACGCCGAGTGTATAATTTTAAAAACCATCATCCAAGAAATGCTAGATAATAGAGATCTCGCCTTGGATAAACCTAACACAAAGGCTAATCAAAACCTTCACATCTTCAAGAAGTCATTCCCAAATCACACCCCTTTGTCTAACTAAACTAGAGAAACTTTGACCAGTGAAAATAACATTCATGAGGTTCATGTCATTTTCGACATCATACCATCTCCTTCTATTCAATTTCCTCCCACTCTATCAATCGAGTATATTCTTGTACGATATCCTTCATCCACGGAGGGACCTACTTCATCTTCTCCTCTACCCACAGAGGATTCCCCCTTATCTTCTCCTCCATCCACAGAGGATTCCACCATATCTTCTGATGCAATTTCCCCACTCACCTCTCAACCTGAAGAACAACCCACATTACTTACTATCCTACCCACTGGGAGAGTCATGATTACCTTCTTCTTCACTAAAAGAAGAACCCATATCATCCACCTTGCCTTCTTCCCTACCCACAGAGGATCCATTAGTAGTGACCCTTCTTGTTGGTGACAATTCTCCACTGGCATTCAAGGATCCAATTGATCTTCTCTCATCTCTTCTACCCACGATTCGTAACCAACCATTTCCCTATTTCACGTAAATTCTTTACAGGGAATGCTACCAAATCAGCATCATCCTCGCCTACATCGGTTTCATTCTCATGTTTGGCCAACTTCTTGGATTATGTTGACAATTTTATGCTATGGGGACACCTTCAACTACCTTAAGATATTCAAAGGTATTTCAAACTACTAAAGCCACCATGCCCATTCCAAATGTAGAATACCCCTTCTTCATCACCCTCACTCACACCTAATACGTTACCCTCAAATAAAAATTTCCTATGCCTAAAACCCTATCTAAAATTATATATTCCTACTCATCCAAACCCATTACCACATTGGGATTCATGCTAACATCAATCCTAATACATCCTCGTGTCAAATTAGAGTTAGCCACATCCTCACTAGATGTCCCAAAGACTATTCCCCACCTAAGAGGAAGACCAAACCTCCTACGCCACATACATCACCTTCACCCACTACCCATTTGTCACCTTCACCACTTCCATATATCCTAGGTCCCCACCCATCAACCTTGGTCAAACAGCCTCCTATCCAAGGTAAAGCAAAACATATCAGCCCACCTCCTCGTCATGATTATTTTTGCCACACAAATCACCTACACATCCTATGCCTTCATCGTTACCTACATCCTTTCTACCTCCTATACCTACACCACTTCTTGTATCCTCATCATTACCCATGTCTTTCCTTTCTCCTAAAATAGTCCCTTCCACATGACCTCTTACCACCGCCTTCACCACACCTCCATTATTACCTTAGATAACCCATCCCCTACTATCATCTTCCTTCCCTTATACATCACACACTCCTTCACCTTTACCCAAGTCCAAAACCCTACTACCTTTGAAAGAGGTAATTAAACCTACACCACCTCCAACAACTAGTTAACTTGCTACACCTTTATCCAAGATGGTGCTACCCAAACCCAAAACCGTAATATCTACCAAACAAGTAGTCAAAATTACCTAACCTCCAATTCCACCTCTAGTGACACCTCTCCCACACAATTCACCCACACTTCCATCTAGACCCATACTTACTTCACATTTTGATCCATTGGCGGATCTTACGCCAACATCTTAGCTAAAATTTTGGAAACCTATGTCATCACATTGCCATTGCTTTAAACTTATGACCCACTCAAACCTAAACCGAGAAGGGTTTGATGATATGATAATTTGTTCTTACCATCGTGTGTCGTGGAATAATCTAGAAAACGGTAATGCTCTTAAAACTATTCTTCTCCAACTATGTCCTCTTGAAGAAAAAATTGACGATGATGATATTTTAGATGAGGACCCTATTCCACCTACACGTATCACCACATAGCCTCATCCCATACCTATTCAATGAACTCCACCTCCACCTCCACAACCCTTTTATCCTCCTCTAACATTTGAAATCAATATGGTCCGCATCATATAGCTAGCCAAACCTCCACCAAAATTATAATGCAACAAATTGTTTTCACAAAATAATTATATTCTCTCACCATATTTTTTCCTCTTGTCCACTACACCATTCACAACTCACCTTCTCCTTTAGTGCATATCAATATGGTTCACTTTCCCACTTGAGCCCAAAAGAACAAAGAAAAGGATAAAACAACTAGCTCATCTACTACTCCTTTACCCAACATTCTATATGCACCTACACCTGAAATCACCATCCATGGACTCCGCATACCCTATTTCTAACAGGGTTTCCCATCATACAATGCTTAAAAAATTACACCAATATCCTCTCAAAATGTCTTTATACGACCTTGTCCAAACCTCTAACTCTCATCGTCAGTGCCCTCATTTGGTCTTGTAACATATTGAGGTTATACCCAATGAACCTACACTTGTTAAATCCATTATCATTCCTCACCACATTACCTCTCTCACCACTTCACCCCCTTCCTCTTCTCCCGCTATCACTCATCAAGTAGTCACTCTTAGTTTATCTGATGATAAGATTGCACCTCTCTAATTAGACGATCTTGACCCCGCTTCTATTCATTTCCATCTACGTTGACAATATATGTATTTAAGGAATTATGATCAATGGATGTCTTAGTATCAACATCATTTTCTCCCATGTGTATAACCAAATGTGCATCCGTTGTCAATTTCATGCATAATAACCTAGTTATTCTACATTTATTTAATGATGCCATGACTTCCACCCTTGACACCATCATTATCCACATTCGTGTAGGCCCCTGTGCCAATCCCAAATTATTCTATCTTAGAGGGGGAATTATAGTATAACTTGTTGCTTGGTCAACCCCGCATTCACGCCATGGGTTGTTTTCCTTCAACGTTACACTCATGTTTAAAATTTGAACATGAAGGGCACAACTATACCACTCACCACCCTTCACCATTAAAGAAATATAACATGTTATATCGACCCAATGATGTCCTTATACCGCTTAAGGCATCCACCACCACTACCACTTCTTATTTAGTCAATACCTCATCCACTACTTATGTTGCTACATCTTCCACAACAAACTCCTCCATTCTAACTGATGCCACAACTTTTGCAGTTGAGCCATCAACCAACCCATCTAATTCTCAAACATCCAATGTGTCTTATTCCTAGTTTTCTATTGATTCATCCATTCCCGCTACCCACATACCAACTATTGATCCCTTATAAGGTTTTTTTAATGCCTCACTATGGGAGTACTACCTTTCTAACATCGACACATTCCTTACTCCTCAAGAGTATGATAACCTTCACCAACATCCCCACTATGATCTCTCGTGTATGTAAATTTTTCCCCTATGCTCCTCCCCACATTTACACTAACTTAACGTATGGGGGACTTGATTCTTCTACCTAATTTCCCAAGCCACCTTCCCAAACTCAACCATTTTCCTTCAACCTTCAATCTCTCACAAACTGCCACTTCGCCCACACCTTTCTCCATCATTGTGCTTAGAAGGGCTTTGAATTTTGTTTATATGAATAAGGACACCATACTATCACTCCTTGCACCACCCATATGCATAAAGACCATAATGGTATATGATTTTATGAACCACCTTCCAAGAATGCCCGAGTTGAAATCATAGAGGATGATAATTCTTCCCTATCCCATTCACCTACCTCACCACCTTCACCTAAAAATTATATGGATCCGTAATCCATTCCTCCTCAATAGTTTTTTTCCATAAACATTGTTTCCACAGGGCCTCTCGAATTATCAATGCAATGGCAAGGCTCCTCTTCTCTTCCCTTCCTATATCTTGACATGATCTTTGACGATACACCTTCTATTAATGTCATTCATGTTAGGATGATTATTCTATTCTCACCTACCTTAGTGCGTAAGATTCTCATATTCACCATTGTTACCTTCGAGACACAAACAATGTTGAATTAATCAATCATCAAAATCAACATTCAAACTTAGGATGACTCGCACATTCTAAAAAATAGGCCACTCTTTAGATGTTGGTGAATAGGAAGCTTTCACCTCTTTCCTCTAGGATCATAAAGAACGCTTTTGCTTTGTCCAATGCCGATATGCTCGATTGACCAAAAATTGTGTTCCACAATATTGTAACCATTCTTGATGCCAAACCCGTGAAACAAAAGCTACAAAAATGAATCCTCACATTTACCTTCTTGTTAAAGAAGAACTCTAATGCCTCCTTTCTATTTCATTCATTCTACCCATTGATTATCCCCAATGGATATATAACATTGTTCTTGTCACAAAAGCAACAGGGGGACTCCACATTTATATGGATTTTCATGACCTTAACTTGGCTTGCCCCAAAGACAACTTTCCTCTACCTAGTATTGACCAGCTAGCTATTCTCACCACCGATCATGAGATGTTATCACTCATGGATGGTTTCTCGAGTTATAACCAAATATTACTCTCCCAAAAAGATCAACACAAAACCACCTTCATCACTCCTTGGGGGACCTTCTATTATCATGTTATGCCCTTTGACCTTAAAAACGTTGGTGCTACATATCAATGGGCTATGACTTATATTTTTCATGACATTATGCATAGCACATTGAGGATTACATAGACAATCTTCTTTCTAAATCAAAATATTGGGCCGAACACCTTACATTCCTTAAGGTTTTATTTTATCGTATCATCAAATATTACATTTTCTTTCAACCTAAGAAGTGTGTTTTCCCCATTCTCTCCAGAAATATCCTTATTTTTATGGTTTATTTGCATGACATTAAAGTTGATCCTCGCTAAAATCAAGGCTATTCTCAAGATGTCTCGACTTAATAACCTTTTTCAACTTCATATTTTACAAGGAAAGTTGTAATCTATTTATTGCTTTTTATTTCTCGTGTTTCTAACCATTGTCATTCATTTCATCATCTTCTTAAAAAGGATGTCTCCTTAAAATGGGATGATGAATTCCACAAAGCCATCAATGCCTTAAAAATACCTCCTCCAACCACTTTTGCTCATTCCACCTATGGATGACCAACCATTTTACCTTTACATTTCTACCACCGATCATTCCTTGCTATCATGCATGCTCATTCTAAATACATAATTTAGAACACACATTTCATAACAATCATTCTTATAGCAGATAACCATATGCAGTTGTAATGACTCGGTGAGTAACCGATCTATTCATTCCATGACTCGGTGAACTACCAATCCATTCACGTGTAACATTGAGTTTTGAGTATTCTACTAAATACTCCATATACTTGGTTCTCTTACCCTATTCTGGGTTTTGAGTGATATATCCAAGGAACCTAATGAATACTTGTTACCAATATTCATCGGCATCATGATCCTTTGACTAGGTGACATAGGACAATGCAATCAATAACTTGCGATACTTTGGCCAAATATTTCTAACATACTGTTCATATAACTTATTCCTTGATGACATACTCATCAATCCGGAATACGTCCTTCACCCCACTCCATTGTTATCAAGAATGTCTTATACTGACTTCTGTCAGTCCCCTTGCCCAAGGTTTAACTCTAGTTCAGGTTAACAACATAGGTCATGATATGAAGAGGCTCATAAAGACTTAGGGTAAATTGGCATACTGGGTCAACCTAGGTTAACCCCATGTGCCAAGGTACCCTGAGTCCTAAAGGGCTACTTCATATCCTAGCTATGATACTAACCAGTCCTAGAGGAAAATCTTGATCAAGTTCAAAGGTGTGTAGATCTTGATGATCAATGTAGAAGGGTGTTGCCACATGTTAACTACATCATATATCCTTCGAGAAGATCCTAATCTTCTCAAGGTACAACCTTGCAGTTGACATGTGTCAACATCCTACGGAACAACCTCATAAAGATGTACATACCTCCAAAAGTTTACATACGTTAAGTTAAATTTGGGTTATTAGACGACAGAATTTGGCAGCCTAACCAACCCCGAGTTCAATACTCTTAAGTTCTTTTTATGTATCAAAATCAATTGATCCTAAGAACTTTAATTAACTTAAGATTACTTCCAGATTTTTAGTTTTAACCTAACAACCCGTTATTCCAAAATAGGACAACAACAACTTATGTTCCATTATTTTAAATAACTCAACCAATTAAGGAAGTGTAACCACCTACTTAGGCTGAAACATGTCAGACTTATTGTTCTTAAGTCTTAATGATTAACCCTCATACCTTCCTCTTCATAATTACATTCTAGGGCTCAACACACCCACAATGTCCTTTATAATTACAATGGTTTAAATTATAGTTTTATTTCACATAACAGGGTATAATGAAATTCTTAAATAAGATTGTTGTGTTTAGCCACTCACTTAACTTCAACTTACTTAGGAAGTTCATCTAAATTCCTTTTATATTACCATTATGAATGTACATCCAACCATATAGATAATAATAAGTTTATCCTCAAAACAAGATAATTTACACAATCTATGCCAGTAAATCTCCATCTTTCAATTCATTTAAAACTTATACATTTTAGGCATACTTGTGTGACAAAAACCTATATTCAGAATGAGATAAGATTTTCTTTCTACAATACAACCTTGGGAACAAATCAGAATTTCATTTACAAGAATCAACTTAGATCAGCCAATGCATCAAGTAATTTTTTTCCTTCTTTTATCACTTACGAAGTCCATCTGCAAAAATTGCTAGCATGGGTCAATTCAATGAACTGAGCATGATAAGCACTAAGCCTTAAAATGAAGTGCAATCCACTAAATTTCCCAATAAGAACAACCCTACTTAAATGAACCACTAATAGTTCATGCCCCTAAGCATATGTAATATTAATAAAAGAAGATTAATACTAAGGCAGAGTTAACAAATGGAAGAACAGAGTATACTCTAAAAATTTTGTCCTTCCACTTAAAGTATAAATTGATCTCATCGATTATCTTTATAAAAAATAATCATGACAACATATCATTATTTCTAATCTTACCAATTATATTACAACCCTTATCCTTACTAAAAGATATAGGAAGAGTTTTCAGCATACTCCCATTAAGATGTTTCATCCAATTGTCAAGTAAAACAAAAGACAAAACATCTTCATTATGCCCAAACACTTAACATCCGAAAAGGTAGAAACAGATGCATATCATAATTTAACTATTCCTCTTCAAGGTTTACTACTTTAAAATCCAACATTTTTAAAGTATTCATCAAATAGATTCATATAAAGGTAAACCTAGAAAACATGATAGGTTATCAATCAACTATAAGTTTACCTATCATTAAATGATCCCAATCTATAACCAATTTTACAACTCAATTAAAAAAATTTACTTCCTTTTTAAACATACATTTCATGTTTAAGCAAGAGTTCCAAGAAAAGAGAGCTAGAACAACATCAGTAAAGAGATAACCAACTGATACATCTTTCTCAACTTTCCCAACATAATACATGTTTTCTACTTTCTAATAGAAACATTTTAATAATGCAACTCATACACAACCCACAAACGGTAAGGTATTACAGTATATCCCTAAAGACTTATTATTCTTTCATTGTACCAAAATAGTCTTCAGATAAGAAGAAATCATGTAACCATTTTCTTTCTTAGAACCCATTCACTATCTATAGAAAAATTCCATCTATCTTTTTTCCCCCTTTTTTTTAGAAAAACTTGGCAAAAAAACAGTGATGTTCAAACACAGTCCGTAATCAATTTTAAAATCACTATTTACTTTTCCAGACTTGACATCCATTTATTGAGCTCAACAAGAAGTAAGAAATCTGGTTTGGTACTCACCCTCTAAACTTCCCGATAGTCCAGGTAAGGCAAGAACTATCCCAATAATGACAAGTTCAACAATAATTTAAATACAATTCATACTGAGTAAGACTCAGATTTTAATCCCGAGCTCAATGAAATAGACACAACTTCCTCAAAGACTCTAATCATTCAAGTTGAAAAACCAAGTTAAGGTAATCAACAGATTCCCTCTAGTTATAAGTAACCAAAGCCTATAATAGTTGAACCGATACATCACTCGATCACTATTTAATTTTAAGCATCAAGAACAAATTACCTGTACAATATTGCTTCACCGTATTCAAATCATGAATTCATACCTACCCAATTACCGTATTACAAAACTGATTATAATAAATACTTATAAACAATTCAGAGTCAAGAATAGGTCTTTCAAATTCATTCATACACCTTTCAAACCCTATTTCCAATTTCAAATAGAATGTAATAAACTTGACATCGTTAAGACTTAATGACTTCCAAGTCGGGTTCGTAAAAAGTCTCCACAAACCATTAATGTGGTCAAAGAATAAGATTTCACAAGCACCATGCTAAGAGACTTCAGGTTACAGTCTAGTTTACCCATAATAGCAAACACAATTTTAGTACTGTTCCAAATTCAACCAAGTTTTCGTAGGAAGAAACACAACACTAATCCATATACTATTTTTCTTGTGCATGTAAGTTTCATTATCAATCAATGTTCCTCACAAGAAGAATTACAAACTAAACCATATACTCAGCCTTTCACAAAGAATACAGACTGCCTAATTTCAAAAATAGTCAATGCCTTTCGTAAAAAGAATATAGACTAAACCATATACTGGCCTACACATATGTTTTTCAAAACACTCAATGCCTTTCGTAAGAATAATAAGACTAAACTTATACTATGTTTTCAATGCATGCAAACTTTCCCCAAGTTTCCCAAAGTGATACAAAAAACCCTTCCATGAATTTATTCATAGTCCAATTAACCATGAAATAAAATGCTAACATCTTAAAGTAGATAATCTTAGAAATGATTTCATTCACCAAACGAGTATTCAACCAATTAGCTCGAACTAGTTTAAGAGTTTCCAAAAGTCACAAGAGTTGCTTACCCACTTGGGTTTATAAACACAATAGTTCACAACACCAACTCAATGAATACAGACAAATTTCATGTAACAATAAAAACACTAAAGAAGTCAAAACCAACCAACAATTTCAACCACTAAGGAAGTACTGTGAAGTTTCCGGTTTTTCTCACATATTCACAATTCTGTTGTAAAAGAAAAAGCAATGCAAACAAGCTTCCAAAAAATCAAGTAAAATCTAGATTCAACCCAGAAACACTAGTTTATACAAAACCCTTAAATCCATATTCCAGATAAAGCATGAAATGCACAAACACTTCAGATCAAAGTTGTTTTCATAAAAACATTTAGAGGAAGCAAGAGGTTTTAATAGTTAGAGCCTATCATGCTTGATAGTGTCATGTGACTCGAAGAAGACCTCTGATCAAGATCCTTTCTTCTCTTCTTCTCCACGATAGGTCAAACAACCAAAAAATTCTTCCACAGTGTTTTATATACATTCCACAAAATGAAAATAGATCTGAAACATCAAAAATAGCCATGCAATGAAGCTTAAACTGCTTGGTTCAAAAAACAGATTGCATGAAGAGTGAAAAATGGAGCACATGCGAAATGAAACAACTCATCCAAAATCCACTGGCATGCCTACCAAGGTGGGTTGGGCTTGACACCCAAATGCATTTAATTTCATTAACTCCAAGTTTCCCACTCAGTCCTCCTTTCACCACCGACCACCAAATTTGGCGAGTGCCAAATCAAATTTAACAAACATTTCAAACTTTAGTGATGCTACCACCTTGGCTTCTACCAACCTACTAATCCTACCAAAGTTGGTTGTCCATATGCCTTACAACCTTATCACTTAACATTAATGCCATAGAAACCATCGCCACTATGTATGCGACCCCTTTAGGTCCAATTCATAACCACTAACTTAGGGTAGATTAGTGGCTTAGGTTAGGTCTTAGGTAATTTAAAATTTATACCTTAGGATATAATACTAACCACTAACCTTAGTATAAGCCCTTAGAATTAGGTTAGGTAAACCCTTAGGTGTATAACAAAAATACATAGTTTAGGAACTAGGTTAGATCACCCATAACCTGGTAGTATTAGGTTCTAGGTTAGATTATTATCTAGCAACCTTTCCGGGTTTTGTTTGCACCAAGCTAGGTTAGGTTTAGAAATTGTATCAAGTACCATAGCTTAAATAGGAATACCTATATACCTTACCGGGCTTAGGGTCCCGGTTCTCTCCAATGCCATAAATGGCTGAAAACCCAATTACGACTATAATGACCTATTGGGGTCGATTCTAGAAATCCAATGAAACCTTCCACATAATGGAAATATTTTCATTGAGGAGGATTAAAGAACTTATATCTTCTAAGCTCAGTCCAAAACTTAATAATTCATGGAATGCCAATTTTATCAATTGTTCATCTTGAATAGATTTAAAACATTCCTTGGATCACTATAATTGATCCAAGGATGAGTCATAAAGATAGATAAGTTTACAATTCTCCTGAAATCAGATTGCACTCATTTATGAGAAATGAAAGAAATGAATCCAGGAAACATTCCAGTTCTATCTAAGTTCTTTTAAGAGCAGAAAATACTTTAACCATGTCAAGCATGATTTCCCATAATAAAAAGAACATATCCATATAAGGAAAATCACATATCAACACTTGAATGCAAAGGAGGAAAATAACAATAGTTAAGGGTGTTACATGCTTCCCTCCTAAAAGAATCATCATCCCGATGATTACATCCCTTAATTACATTAAGGATAGTCAATTCATTCCCTTCTCTTATTCAAAATCAACTAATTTAAACTTTTTAGTTCCAGAAATCAGTATTATATAACTGTTTTCTCAAATTGAATAAGTGTTTGCCCAAAATTGCTTATTTAATGTCATGGAAAGATAAAATCATAAAATTCCTCTTTTTTTATTTTAATCAATAGATTCAGTTCTGTTAAAAAGAAAGGGAAAATAGTTTTCATATCTTCCATATTTTCCCAAGTTGCACTTTCTTCACTAAACTAGTCCCACTGGACCTTACATTGTCTTATTTCATGATTTCTTAAATGTAACTGGTGAGTTTCCAGCACTCAGTGGGTTTAACCACAATTATTCTGGGTCTTGGACCTACAAGGAATTCCAATTTAACACATGTGATAAATCTGAAACGTATTTCTTAAGCAAAGAAATATGGAAAACATCATGCATTCGTGACAAAGCAGGTGGTAGTGCTAATCGATAAGCTACAGGGTTGATTACTTCAACTATTTCAAATGGTCCCACATAACGAGGTGATAACTTGGTAGCCTTGCCAAAAGTTATAGAACTCTTTTTGGTTTAACACAAAGAAAAACCTTCTCACCAAGTTCAAATTTCCTGTCAACCCGCTTTAAATCAGCATAACTCTTTTTCTGTCTCTGCTTTTTTTCAAGTGTTCACGAATCATTTTAACTTGTTGTTCCATTTCCATAAGGATTTCAGGTCCAATTACTTCTCTATCCTCAATGTTATCCCAACTAATAGGGGTTCTGCATTTTCTTCCATAAAGTGCCTCGAAAGGTGCCATCTTAAGAGAAGCATGATATGTATTATTGTATGCAAACTCAACTAATGGGAGATACTCCTCCCACTTATACTACTGATCCATACAATACATTCATAACATATCTTCTAAAACTTGATTTACTCTTTTAGTCTGTCCATCCATTTCCGGATGATACGTAGAACGAAGTTCAATTTAGTGCCAAGAGTCAGTGTTAAGTGTTTTCCAAAACCTTGACATCATTCTAGGGTCTCTATCAGATATGATTAATTCAGGTACTCCATGTAATCTGAAAATTTCATGTACAAATATTTTAGCCAAAATAGGAGAATCATCCTTTAGATTTCCAGCAATAAAATGAGCTACTTTCATTAGTTTATCAACTACTACCAAAATAACATCATGTTTATTTCTTGACATAGGCAATCCTTGCACAAAATCCATGCTTATTACTTGTCATTTGTACTGCGGTATGCTATGAGGATATAGCAAACCAGCTGGATGCATATGTTTTGCTTTCACTCGTTGACATTCCGATAAATGAGTCACAAAATCTATAACATCTTTTTTCATCCCCTTCCAGAAATATTGTTGTTTTATATCAGCAAGCATTTTTGTAATACCTAGGTGCCCAGAAAAAGGTGAGTTGTGAAACTCTATCAACAATTTCTTTCTCAATTCATTAAGTAAAGGTATGTATACTCTGTTTTCATAACGTAAGATTCCTTCATTATCAAAGTGAAAACCTTTATACCTTTCATCTTTTGGATCTGCAGCAAGCGCTACTTTTACTTGTTGAAAGTACGAATCAAATTCCATAGCACTTTTTACTTCATCCTTAAACTAAGTTCTTAACGTTATAAGAGCATAAATGTGCTTCCTATGACTTAGAGCATCAGCTACTCTATTCTCTTTTCCTTTAATGTAGCTTATATCAAAATCATATTGAGACAAAAACTCTAACCACCTTCGTTGTCTTGCATTCAGATTTGGCTGAGTGAAAATGTACTTCAGTCCAAGATGATCATTTTTAGCTCAAATGGTTTACCAAGTAGATAATGCCTCCAAACTTGAAGTGCATGAACTATGGCAGCAAGATCTAAATCATGTGGAGCATAATTCAACTCATGTAACTTAAGTTTTCTACTTTCATAAGCTATGACATGATCATTTTGTAACAAGATACCTCCAAGACCCTCCCCAGATGCATCCGTTACAACCGTGAAGTCTCCATTTGGATCAGGTACAACTAAAATAGGTGCTTGAAGTCAACTGAATTTTCAAATTTTTAAATGTAGATTCACATTTATCATCCTAGACAAATTTCTTATCCTTCTTCTCAATGAAGTTATTGGTGCAACCACCTTAGAAAAATCCTTAACAAATTTTCTATAATAACCTGCAAGGCCCATGAAGCTTCTAACTTCATGTACATTCTTGGTGCAGGCCACTCACTATAGCTACAATTTTAGAAGGATCCATAACAATCCCATCTTTACTTATAACATGACCCAAATAGTGAACTTTAGTGTCATAGAAAGAACATTTGGATAGCTTACCATATAACCGTATTTTTTCTCAAAATTTCCAAAACTATTTTCAAGTGTTCATGGTGCTCCTCCACACTTTTAGAATATATGAGAATGTTCATCCAAGAATACAAGCACAAACTTGTCCAAGTATTCTTGAAAGATATTATTCATTAAGTTCATGAAAGTTGCAGGTGCATTTTTTAACCCAAAGGGTAAAACCATGAATTCATAATGTCCATACCTTGTCCTAAAAGTTGTTTTATGAATGTCCTCTTCCTTAATTCATAGTTGGTGATATCTAGACCGAAGGTCTATCTTAGAATATACCGATGCTCCACATCTGATCAAATAGATCATCAATTCTAGGAAGTGGGTATCTATTCTTGATTGTTTCTTTGTTTAACATCCTGTAATCAATGCACAATCTGAGTGTTCCATCCTTCTTTTTCACAAAGATCACTGGTGCTCCCCAAGGTGAAACACTTGGTCTAATCAAACCCTTAGACAAAATTTCTTGTAACTGAGCTTTAAGCTCAACTAATTCTATGGTAGTCATCCGATAAGGTGCTTTAGAAATTGGTTCAGTACCTGGTTTGATTTCAATCATGAAGTCAAACTCCCTTTTGGGTGGTAGTCCTGTAATTCTTCCGAAAACACGTCACCAAAGCTCTATAATAGCGGATAACATTCCATGAAATCATTTTTTCTTTCCATAGATTCAGAAATCTTTACTACATATAAGGTACAACCTTTATTTTTGGCCTTTTTAAGTTACATAGCTGACAATTTCCTAACTGAAATTTCTCGTTTTACACCTTGAATCTCTTGTTGTTTTCTGTAGATCATCCAAACAACTAATATGTTTTTCAAAATAATCTACCTTTGCTTTATGATCTGCTAACCAATTTACACCTATGATTATATCATAAGATCCCAAAGGTGCTACATAGAGATCAACTTCTGTGGAAAATCTAGGTAAGTCAAGGACTGCCCCAAAAAGACACATACTAACTGTATGAACAAAATTATTACCATAATGTACAACCCATGATTTATCCATTTTTCTAGCTTTTCTTTTAAGTTTTGAAGCAATTTTACTAGAAATAAAACATTCAGTAGCTCCCATGTATCAAATAGAATAGTTACAGGTATGTCAAATAACTTACCAGGAACTTCAATAGGTGTAACTTGCTTTTCAGCTTGCTTGTCAGCTACTGCAGCATGTATCTTGTGCTTTGTTGATTGCGATCATCCTTCTTCAAAGGACATTGATTCATGTAATGATCTTTGCCATAGTTATAACAGCCTCCTACCGGTCCCTTTTTTGGCTCAAAATTAATTCCAGTCTTGAAGTTGTTATGTTGACCTCCATAGGACTTCTGTCCATTATTGTTATTTCTGGAAAAATTGTTCCATGTATTACCAACAGTCTTATTCATTGTTGTTTTCTTATTATTATCAGTTGGAAACTTACTTTTGTTACCAAAATTTTTCCATGGTCCTTTCTTAGGTGCAAGAGAAGCTGAAGAAGAGTTTGGAACTTTCTTCCGCACTTCCTTTATGAGCAAAAATAGCCTTTAACTTCTATTCCTGCCTTATGGATTTTTCAACAACCCCTTCCATAGTGGTTGGGCTGTGAACATCAACCTCTCCCCCAATGATGGGATTCAACCCCATGATGAATTTCCATATTCTGAACTTCTCATCAGTTTGATACTGAGGTACATACTTGAGTAGTTTTGTAAACCGTTCCCAATACTCAATTATAATTAACTTCCCTTGAGCTAAGTTCTGAAATTCAGTCATTTTCTGATCATAATAAAGTTTTGTGGCAGCCATCGTTGCCTAAAATAACCTTTAAATTGATCCCAAGTGATGTTAGTTTCATCAATGTTCAGCTCAGCCTTCCAGTTGTCCCACCATGAAGATGCTTCATGGGAAAGCTGATATGCTCCCCAAATAGCTTTGGTCTCTTCGGAGAAGTTCCTTATTACAAATTACTTCTCCATCTCACTGAGCTAGTTCTCAACCCCATCACCTAATGTGGTGCCATCAAACTTAGGTGGACTTATCCTTTTTATATCATTAGTGAGTTCAGCTACCAACCTTGCCTTTTTGTTTTCTGGTTGAATAGGTACATTAACATTGTTATTATCAACACCCAAATCAGGGTTGTCCTCAGGAGGTGGCTGATTGTTATTACCAGCTTCTTCTTCCTCCTCATTACCCATCACTTGTTGTTCGAGCACAGTTAAATGATCTCTTGTGTCCAACAGGGCAGCAAGGATCTCATCAAGCTTTTGGGTTGTTTTGCTCCTTCATTAGGTGGAGCATTATTCACAATGTTCCCCTTGTTCTAACCATTTTCTATTACAAGAAAATCCAATTTTTATCAGATTATGGACACAATAGGTCCAAGAGTTGCAACCTTCAGCTCTGATACCAAGATGTAACATTCCCATTTTAAGACTTTAGAAACAAGGATTTTTTTTTTTGCATGATTAATGTCCTCTATTCTAAATACATAATTTAGAACACACATTTCATAACAATCATTCTTATAACAGATAACCATATGCAACTATAATGACTCGGTGAGCAACCGATCTATTCATTCCATGACTCGGTGAACTACCGATCCATTCATGTGTAACATTGAGTTTTGAGTATTCTACTGAATACTCCATATACTTGGTTCTCTTACCCTATTCTAGGTTCTGAGTGATCTATCCAAGGAACCTACTAAATACTTGTTACCAATATTCATCGGCATCACGATCCTTCGACTAGGTGACATAGACAACGCAATCAATAGCTTGTGATACTTTGGCCAAAGATTTCTAACATACTATTCGTATAACTTATTCCTTGATGGCATACTTGTCAATCTAGAATACATCCTTCACCCCACTCCATTGTTATCAAGAATGTCTTATACTTGACTTCTGTCAGTCCCCTCGTCCAAGGTTTAACTCTAGTTCAGGTTAGCAACATAGGTCATGTTATGAAGAGGCTCAGTAAAGACTTAGGGTAAATTGGCATACTGGGTCAACCTAGGTTAACCCCATGTGCCAAGGTACCCTGAGTCCAAAAGGGCTACCTCATATCCTGGCTATGATACTAACCAGTCCTGGAGGAAAATCTTGATCAAGTTCAAAGGTGTGTAGGTCTTGACGATCAATGCAGAAGGGTGTTGCCACATGTTAACTACACTGTTATATCCTCGAGAAGATCCTAATCTTCTCAAAGGTACAACCTTGCAGTTGATGTGTGTCAACATCCTACGAACAACCTCGTAAAGATGTACATACCTCCAAAAGTTTACATACGTTAAGTTAAATTTGGGTTATTAGATGACAGAAAAATTTGGTAGCCTAACCAACCCCGAGTTCAATACTCTTAAGTTCTTTTTATGTATCGAAATCAATTGATCCTAAGAACTTTAATTAACTTAAGATTACTTCTAGATTTGTTAGTTTTAACCTAACAACCCATTATTCCAAAATAGGACAACAACAACTTATGTTCCATTATTTTAAATAACTCAACCAATTAAGGAAGTGTAACCACCTACTTAGGCTGAAACATGTCATACTTATTGTTCTTAAGTCTTAATGATTAACCCTCATACCTTCCTCTTCATAATTACATTCTAGGGCTCAACACACCCACAATGTCCTTTATAATTACAATGGTTTAAATTATAGTTTTATTTCACATAACAGGGTATAATGAAATTCTTAAATAAGATTGTTGTGTTCAGCCACTCACTTAACTTCAACTTACTTAGGAAGTTCATCTAAATTCCTTTTTATATTACCATTATGAATGTACATCCAACCATATAGATAATAAGAATTTTATCCTCAAAACAAGATAATTTACACAATCTATGCCAGTAAATCTCCATCTTTCAATTCATTTAAAACTTATACATTTACAACTTATGCATTTTAGGCATACTGTGTGACAACAACCTATATTCAGAATGAGATAAACTTTTCTTTCTACAATACAACCTTGGGAACAAATCATAATTTCATTTACAAGAATCAACTTAGATCAGCCAATGCATCAAGTAAGTTTTTTCCTTCTTTTATCACTTACGAAGTCCATCTACAAAAATTGCTAGCACGGGTCAGTTCAATGAACTGAGCATGATAAGCACTAAGCCTTAAAATGAAGTGCAATCCACAAAATGTCCTAATAAGAACAACCCTGCTTAAATGAACCACTAATAGTTCATGCCCCTAAGCATATGTAATATTAATAAAAGAAGATTAATACTAAGGAAAAGTTAACAAATGGAAGAACAAAGTATACTCTAAAATTTTGTCCTTCCACTTAAAGTATAATTGATCTCATCAATTATCTTTATAAAACAATAATCACAACATATCATTATTTCCAATCTTGCCAATTATATTACAACCCTTATCCTTACTAAAAGATATGGGAAGAGTTTTCAGCATACTCCCATTAAGATGTTTCATCCAATTGTCAAGTAAAACAAAAGAGAAAACATCTCCATTATGCCCAAACACTTAACATCCGAAAAGGCAGAAAAATGCATATCATAATTTAACTATTCCTCTTCAAGGTTTACTACTTTAAAATCCAACATTTTTAAAGTATTCATCAAACAGATTCATATAAAGGTAAACCTAGAAAACATGATAGATTATCAGTCAACTATAAGTTTACCTATCATTAAATGATCCCAATCTATAACCAATTTTACAACTCAATTAAATAGTTTTACTTCCTTTTTAAACATACATTTCATGTTTAAGCAAGAGTTCCAAGAAAAGAGAGCTAGAACAACATCAGAAAAGAGATAACCAACTGATACATCTTTCTCAACTTTCCCAACGTAATACATGTTTTCTACTTTCCGGTAGAAACATTTTAATAATGCAACTCATACACATCCCACAAGCGGTAAGGTATTACAGTATATCCCTGAAGACTTATTATTCTTTCATGGTACCAAAATAGTCTTCAGATAAGAAGAAATCAAGTAATCATTTTCTTTCTTAGAACCCATTCACTATCTACAGAAAAATTCCATCTATCTTACCTAAAAAAAATTTCCCCCTTTTTTTAAGAAAAACTTGGCAACAAAATAGTGATGTTCAAACACAGTTCAAATCAATTTTAAAAACACTATTTACTTTTCTAGACTTGACATCCATTTATTGAGCTCAACAAGAAGTAAGAAATCTGGTTTGGTACTCACCCTCTAAACTTCCCGATAGTCCAGGTAAGGCAGAACTATCCCAATAACGACAAGTTCAACAATAATTTAAATACAATTCATACTGAGTAAGACTCAAATTTTAATCCCGAGCTCAATGAAATAGACACAACTTCCTCAAAGACTCTAATCATTCAAGTTGAAAAACCAAGTTAAGGTAATCAATAGATTCCCTCTAGTTATAAGTAACCAAAGCCTATAATAGTTGAACCGATACATCGCTCAGATCACTATTTAATTTGAAGCATCAAGAACAAATTTCCTATACAATATTGCTTCACCGTATTCAAATCATGAATTCATACCTACCCAATTACCGTATTACTAAACCGATTATAATGAAATACTTATAAACAATTCAGAGTCAAGAATAGGTATTTTAAATTCATTCATACACCTTTCAAACCCTATTTCCAATTTCAAATAGAATGTAATAAACTTGACATCGTTAAGACTTAATGACTTCCAAGTCGGGTTCATAAAAAGTCTCCACAAACCATTAATGTGGTCAGAGAATAATATTTCACAAGCACCATGCTAAGAGACTTCAGGTTATAGTCTAGTTTACCATAATAGCAAACACAATTTTAGTACTATTCCAAATTCAACCGAGTTTTTGAGAAGAAACACAACACTAACCCATATACTATTTTTCTTGTGCATGCAAGTTTCATTATCAGTCAATGTTCCTCACAAGAAGAATTACAAACTAAACCATATATTGGCCTACACATACACAAAAATAGTAATTCCTTTCATAAAAAATAATACGACTAAACCATATATGCTTTCCATGAATTTCAAAATAGTCAATTCCTTTCATGCCTTTTAAAAAGAATACAAACTAAACCATATACTATGTTTCCTGTGCATGCAAACTTTACAATAGTTAAAGTTTCCCAAAGTGATACAAAACAACCCTTCCATGAATTTATTCACATTCCAATTATCCATGAGATAAAATGCTAACATCCTAAAGTAGATAATCTTAGAAATGATTTCATTCACCGAAATGAGTATTCAACCAATTAGCTCGAACCAGTTTAAGAGTTTCCAAAAGTCACAAGAGTTGCTTACCCGCTTGGGTTTATAAACACAATAGTTCACAACACCAACTCAACGAATACAGATAAATTTCATGTAACAATAAAAACCACTAAAGAATTCGAAACCAACCAACAATTTCAACCACTGAGGAAGTACTGTGAAGTTTCCGGTTTTGCTCACATATTCACAATTCCATTGTAAAAGAAAAAGCAATGCAAACAAGCTTCCAACAGAATCAAGTAAAATCTATATTCAACCCAAAAACACTAGTTTATACAAAACCCATAAATCCATATTCCAGATAAAGCATGAAATGCACAAACACTTCAAATCAAAGTTGTTTTCATAAAAACATTTAGAGGAAGCAAGAGGTTTTAATAGTTAGAGCCTATCATGCCTGATAGTGCCGTTGTGAACTCGAAGAAGACCTCTGATCGAGCTCCTTTCTTCTCTTCTTCTCCACGATAGGTCAAACAACCAAAAACTTCTTCCACAGTGTTTTATATACATTCCACAAAATGAAAATAGATCCGAAACATCAAAAATAGCCATGCAATGAAGCTTAAACTGCTGGTTCAAAAACTAGATTGCATGAAGAGTGAAAAATGGAGCACATGCAAAATGAAACAACTCATCCAAAATCCACTTGGCATGCCTACCAAGGTGGGTTGGGCTCGACACCCAAATGCATTTAATTTCATTAACTCCAAGTTTCCCACTTAGTCCTCCTTGCCACCGACCACCAAATTTGGCGAGTGCCAAATCAAATTTAACAAACATTTCAAACTTTAGTGATGTTGCCACCTTGGCTTCCACCAACCTACTAATCCTACCAAAGCTTGGTAGTCCGTATGCCTTACAACCTTATCACTTAACATTAATGCCATAGAAACCATCACCAATATGTATGCGACCCCCTTTAGGTTCCAATTCATAACCACTAACTTAGGGTAGATTAATGGCTTAGGTTAGGTCTTAGGTAATTTAAAATTTATACCTTAGGATATAACACTAACCACTAACCTTAGTATAAGTCCTTAGCAATTAGGTTAGGTAAACCCTTAGGTGTATAACAAAAATACATAGTTTAGGAACTAGGTTAGATCACCCATAACCTTGTAGTATTAGGTTCTAGGTTAGATTATTATCTAGCAACCTTTCCAGATTTTGTTTGCACCAAGCTAGGTTAGGTTCGAAATTGTATCAAGTACCATAGCTTAGATAGGAATACCTATATATCTTACCTGGCTTAGGGTCCCGGTTCTCTCCAATGCCATAAATGGCTGAAAACCCAATTACGACTGTAATGACCTGCCGGGGTCGATTCCTAGAAATCCAACGAAACTTCCACAGAATGGAAATATTTTCATTGAGGAGGATTAAAGAACTTATATCTTCTAAGCTCAGTCCAAAACTTAATAATTCATGGAATGCCAATTTTATCAGTTGTTCATCTTGAATAGATTTAAAACATTCCTTGGATCACTGTAATTGATCCAAGGATGAGTCATAAAAATAGATAAGTTTACAATTCTTCTGAAATCAGATTGCACTCATTTATGAGAAATGAAAGAAATGAATCCAGAAACATTCTAGTTTTCTATCTAAGTTCTTTTAAGAGCAAAAAATACTTTAACCATGTCAAGCATGATTTCCCATAATCAAAAAGAACATATCCATATAAGGAAAATCATAGTACAAAGGTTGGAATAACCTTCTTATCTATTCGAGACGTTAACTTTGTAAGAAACATTAAAACGACCCACATGACCTTATGTATAAGTAGTTTGTTGACTACCTTTCCTTTCAATTTTTCTCCAAATCTTACTCACAATGGACAACGATCCTTCATCAAAAGAGTATCTTTTAATTTCATCATGGGTTCTCTTCTCTATAAACGTGGCTTTGATAGTATCCTCTTACGATGCCTTGCGAGTTCTAAAATCACATACACCATCAAGGAGGTTTACGATGGAAATTGCAGAGGTCATTTTAGTGGCTTCATTGTCACAAAGTGCATCCTTCACCTTGGCTATTATCGCCAACCTTAGACCAATATTTTTGTGACAATGTCAAATGTTGTGTTAAACATCAAGAACACACTAATATTTAGCACACCCCTAGTCACGCCTTACAGGTCACATGAGACCTTTTGCCTTTCTCTCAATGGGGTTTGGATATTTTTGGAGAGATTAACCCTCATTATTCCCAACGTCATCAATGGATTATTACCACTACTGAATATTACAATAAATGGGTGGAAGCCTTACCTCTCATTTCTACAAATGCTAAGAAAATTTGTGAATTCATCAACCATCACATCATTTTTCGCTTTGGTGTTCCTCACCACCTCATCACTGATAATGGATAACAATTCAAAAAAAAAAACCCTATGGAAACTTTGTGATACCTTCTTTAACTCAACACAATTTATCTTCACCTTATTATCCTAAAAAATGGCCAAACTAAATCAAATAATAAAACCCTAAAAAAATTCTTATGAAAGTGGTTGACGATAGTGGTAAGGATTGACACATGCACATTCATTTTTATGTATGGGCTTATCACACTAGTATTCACATCTCAACTACTTTTGCCACACATTTCTCTTTGGTCTATGGTATAGAGGTTGTCTTACCTCTCAAATTTCAAATTCCATCTCTTTGTATCTCACTTAAAGATATGCTCAAAAAATGATGATTTTTTCCAAGACCGTGTTGGTACCCAAATTGATCCTTCCTTTGAAACCGAGTAGCATCACAAGTTGATCAGGATGCTTAGAGACAAAAAATCATAATAGGAGTCATTTTGTAGCCGGGGATGGATTCTAGATGAATCTTTATCACTCTAGTTTGGAAAGGACTGGATATCATCATGCTAAGAGTTTGACCTACCCTTAATACTTTAGGTTGTGCTTTCAACCAGGGTGAGAGGACCCACTTTGTGACATGTATTAGTGGAAATTATCAATGGATTAACAATATTTTACTATTACTTTGTAGTGTTTTGAAGGATAACTTGAGGAAACATGGCTAGTACAACATAACCTAACTCTCATAACTTATCACCTTAGAAAATGAAGATGTTCTCTAGAAAAGGCCCAAGTCACTAAAGACAACGATAAAAACCAATTACATCTACATATTTTGGTAAAGGATGGACAAATTTAATGATCATCTTTAGTATTTGTTAATATATAGTAGAACAGGATGGTTCATGTATGATATATCACTGAATATGAAATTTACTGATCGTAGAAGTTAAGCGAGAATGGTAGACACTTATAATTATGCCCGAGTAATTTAAATACTTAAATTGTGCTAATTATCTCCTTTCCTACAAATTGGCAACATATCATCAAAAGATCTCATCTTCTCTCCTATCGTCGTTAATTAATTACACTACGCTAATTAATTAAGTCACATATCCAAAAATACCCTAATTAACGACCTTCCATTAATAAATCCTTCCTTCTATCTAGAATAATTAATTATTATTAATTAATTAGCTTCCCCTTTCATTAAACCAATAAATCAATATTTAATTGATTTAATCCCCTTCTATAGTCTAAATCATGCTAATATTCCTCTAAAAGCTTCTATAAGCTTGCACATCTATTAATTAAATCATCTTGATTAATTAATGAGCCCCCTTTATCCACATGGGTCACTAAAGGACAAGCTAAACCCTCCTAAAGTTAACTCAACCCTATCTAAACCCCCTTATCCATAACTAACTCAACATCCCTATTATCCCACATGCAAAGGGATGTAGTGATTCCTTTATCCATTGGGCTATATAAAGAGCCCTCCTCCTACCTTTACACTTACACCTAAATTCCTTGAGAAGAAAAAAGCAAAGAACATAACAAATAGACTATAAGATTCTTTTTTATTCTTGAGAAATTCACCATTTGAAGAGCTAAGCCTCCTTTCTTGCATTTTCTAGCCAAGTTCTTGGGTCATATGGGAATAGTCAAAGGGTCTTGTAGCTAAGCTTTGATGAGCTCCCATTCCTAGGTTCTTGAAGATCAAAACAATCAATTTGATTGTCATGGAGTCTACATAGGTCCATTTAATTTTTGTTGGTAATCTAGAGAAGTAGAGGTTTGAATACTTTAGTATGTTAATTCAAATTTAATGCATTATGCTTAGTATTGATCTTGTTTAGATTTCATCTTTGATGGTGCTTAGATTTTGTCTTAGCTTTGTTATAGAACTATTTAGGTGGTATTTCTTATTCATCTAACTTAGCTTAAGAGAAAAATACACACGCACAAGGATAAATTTGATTATATCAAATTATTCAGAGCTTTAAACAAATGTTGAAAAATCCACAAATCAAAATGACAAATGGATTCAAATAGTCAGGATGAACCTTCAACTAGAAAATTGTGCATCTATGAAAGCTCAAAGACACACAAATTCACACATTCTTCAAGGATTTAACATAAGAAATCATGTTAAAGACTTAATTAAACCTTAGAAGTCCCTGATATATCACATTTATGATACACTCATAAAATGACGAACAATCTATATCATTGAAATGAAAGTAAAGTGAATTTAAATCGCTTATTGCATCATGAAATGAAAGCTCTCTTCATAATGTAATTGCAAATGCCACAATATTGTCATGAGGATGAGATCTTGTGTGATTTCAGAGGGATTCCTAATGTAAGATTGCAATAGGAACACAGATAACTATTTGAAGATATCTCAAAATGACAGTAGACACAACACGGTTCATGATTAACACAAATTACTTAAGGTTTTTCAAATTGATCAACAAGGGAAAGTTTGTTTACAATCTCAAAGTTTGTCAATGGTTGTACATTTGCAACCATCTTGACATGATCAATTTCAAATATACATAAGAAATAATCTGTTTTCTCAAATAAGTTCCTTTGAAAAATGGATTTTCTCGCTTTCTCTCCTTCTCTTTTCTCTGAATAAATCTCAGAAAAATTAACCCCCCCCTTTTTGTGATTATCCTTTTTCCTTTTATATCATCTCCTTTACTTGTTAACCTTCAAATTTCTTTCCCCTAAAATTATGAATATTCCCAAGAATATTCCCTTTCAATTTTTTTTTCTAGAACATGGCATTTAGAAAGGTTTTTCTTAAAGTTGTCAAGTGTACAAATCACTAGTCTTTTCAATCAACTTAACTAGTGATCAACTGGGATATCAGGTCATCACTTCTGGTAGTTTATTTTAATCATTATTTCCTGGTATTGATTAGATAATAATTTGAAAAATCTCTAAACACCTCCAGATAATATTAAAATGACATATATCCATACTCACTTTTCAATAATCTACCTTGGGTGCCACACACTCTGCTTCATGTCTCATTGGCTTAATTTCCACACATAGTTTTGTCGAATCACCTTGATTTACCGATCTACTCATTCCTAACCTTTTCAAATCTTAAATTTTCCGCTGTGTGAACTGAACAAAATCTCCTTCATTTCATGGGAAATATTGCATCAAATAAAAACATATGTCTCCTTTCCATTATAAAACTTGGCTCAATTTAATTACAATCATGGCTTTCCCTTCTTGTTCTAAGTATAATAAATTTGAAATAAAAAATGGGTAAGGTACCTGTAGCTCATAGCCTAAAGGAGATTTCTTCAGAGGACCTAAATCATATTTTTGATTTAAGCGGTACTGATAAAAAGAATTTCAGGGCTCTATTTGATATAGAATGTGCAAGTGACACTTGAGGGCCCTTAACATACCAACAAGTTCGGTTAGCACTTCTTACAAGGTTAATCAGGATCAATCCTATGTTTGTAGCCTTCTAGGTTATGTATGTCCATCTTTTCAGATGGGAGCACATGAAATATCTTGAAGATTTGAAAAAATATTGGGTTGAGAGAAGATCTTAGGTCTCTGGATAGACCAATTTTCCTTCTTATGTGATGAGGATTTTGTATCAAAAGAGATTCCCAAGGAATCATATGTGTTGTATGATAAATCCTCCATCGACACACTGCCTACTATTTCCAAAAATAGATGAGTTGGAGAAATAGATCAATTTTTGGAGAAAAATCAAGTGGAGACCATGCCTTCACAACTATTTTCAGCACCAAGCTAATCTTTAGGGAAATAGAAAGGTGAACCACAACCAAAAACTCCAATCATTATCTCATTTGGAGAAGAGGACCAATTATTGTCTATTCATCATTCAAGGGCAACCATTTCCTCCGCTTGAGACAATAGAGGCATATTTTCTATACATTTTTCCACCCACTTAATGCATCATGATCCTCGGTAAAGCATGAATTGTTGGGCCCTCAACCAATTCCTTTCTGAAGGAAAATCCACCTTTCACATGGAAATGGGAGGTTGGGTCAAGTTTGAGGCCTCACAATCAGCCCAGTCAACAACATGTAGTACTTTCCCCTCCAACCTCTTCAGAAACCCCTCTCAACCCACTCCTAGCAAGTCAACCCTTCACAAAGGGAAAGGAAAGATGACCTTCTTCATAGGAGGTTTGGATCTTTTAGATTGGGTTTCATCTCAATAGAATAAAGTTGAACTAGAACAAATCATGAGTTGTCCTAGAATGACTCTGGAGGTGTTGATGGATATGGGAATGTTGTCTCATTGTTCAATTATCTCATTGATTTTATTTTTGAGATCTCCATACTTCGATCTAGCTTCTGTAATTGCTTCTTTTCCCCTCTTGGTCAAATTCTCAATCCATGTGTCTACTACTTGAACCTTCTTGACAACCTTATTTATCTTATTCATTTCTTCAGGGGTGTTTATATAGGCACTTTCTTGTGTTTGACTAGTCTGTCCTATCAACTGTTAAACAAGAACTCAAGGCCTTAACTTTCTCCTTTAGTTTCATTTTTTCCATTCCATCTTCATCAACCTTCTGTAGAAGATCACTAACTACCTCAAACACTCCTTGCTTCAATTTTTCCCTTAAAGGTTTTCCCAAAGTAATAATCTAATGTTATAATCATTAGTTGTTATGTCTTTTCTTATTTTACCCTCAAAATGGGTTGCTATTTCCAAGGTCCTTGCTCTAGATGAATCAATGTGGGTTTTGTGATGGTCCTAGCCCTTTTTTAGGCTCTTACTACCTTTGGAAAAGATAGAGTAGTAAGGTCAACAACTTGCATAGGGAGAACCTCTTTTTCTTCATTTGAAATCAACTCACTGATCCATCCCTTTTCTAAGCTCTTTATAGCTCTTATTTCTTGTGATTCTTGCTATATTTTCTTAGGAACAAATACCATTTTCTTGGATACTTCTTGTTCATTTTACACCAATGATTGTGTCTATTCCTGATTACTTATTTCGATGGTCCCTATACCAATCTCACCCTGTGTTACTAATTCTTCTAGATGCTCTTTTTCATGGTCTGGAACTTCAGATTGATCACTTTTTCCTTGAATTGTATCAACATTCAAGGGAAACTCCTTCCTTGTTTCTTCAGTTGAAGCCATAGTGGATTCAATTTCTTCTCCAACACTTTCTTGTACCAAAATTTGGGTTGTGGGATCTTTCTCTCCCAAAGTCTACTGAGTTGCAACCTTACCCTTTTCATGCTCTAGTGATGTATCTAGTAATTCCATGGTAGGTTGTTCCTCTAGAAACAACTCTACATTTCCCATTAAGGGTTGTGAGTTTTCACTAGTAATGATTTCTTCATCAATAATTACATCTTGTGTTATTTTCAATTTTTCTTCAAAAATATTTTCCCTCACGAGGAAGGTCATCAGTCTTGGTCACCTCCTCCAAAATGGATATAGCCTCTTCCACTAATAACTCATTATTAGTACCCTTTTCAACAAACAACTCTGGTTTACCTAATTTCTAAATGATTTGTCTTGGGGAAAGTATTTCGCTTTCATGGATCCTCACTTCAATAGTTGGTACATGAATATCTTTTTCCAATTCTTTGGTTGCATGAATTCTAACCACTCATGTCAATATTGGTTCATCTACACATAAATTAAGTTCATCCAACATGGAAAATCCTTCACCAGCATCAACATAAATTATATCATTTTGGCACTTTGTAAATTCATTTATTGTTTTGACTGAGGCACATTTATATCCTTGACAAGCAAAGTTTTAGATATTTTCATACCTAGGGTAATAAATTGATTGTCTACTAGATTAACTACAGTACTTCCTTGGGAAACTAGACTCTGAGTGCATTCCATTTTTTCCCATAAAATAAAGATATGGGGTAAAACGATTTGATTTATCTACATGTGACAAGTATGTATCATGCTACTTTTGGAAAATATCACTCCTTTTAAACTCTAGGGGATCAATTACCACATCCCAATGTTTGAACCTTGTAGGTGTATGGGAACCTACTCTTACCAAGATTGGCTGGTGAATAACCTTGTGTTTTTTTTGTGTCCTCTCAAACCTTTTTAAATTTGGTGCTACCCTTCTTTCATCCTTGTGTGGCTTAGACTAAATGTGGCCACTTGCAATGGCTCCACTCATCAACTTTTTAGCACTATGTTGCTTTGGAAAAACACTTAGATAGACCACATGTGATGCTAAACCTTTCCCCTTCACCTAGAGTGGCACTACAAACTTAATGAGGGAATTATCCATAGATTTTAAAAGCATCTTTTTCACTCTTTTGTATGAGAACTAACAAAGACGTGTCAATTCCGCTAGTGGCTGATGTCCACTCATTAATGAATTCAGGAGTAGGCCTTTTGTATGGAAATTGAGGGCCTTTCCCTAGAGGTCCATTTTATGTGCATCCTCCCTTAGGGGTGGAATATCCTCACTCATATTTCCCAAATTTTCTAAATTGTTTAAGATCTTTGTATTCTGGAGTGAAAGATCAATGTTCTTTTAGGTCAATCAGTTTGCAATACTTTTCATTACATAAGTTATTCTTAAAGAAGGGTCTTCAGATTATACCACATTCTAGTATGAGGAGATGAAACTTGATCCCCCACATTTTGATACATATAAAATCTTCTCACTATGTGTGGATCATCCAGAATCCCCTCTGGGATAACCGTAATTTTGTAATCTATTATCTATGAAAGAGTCATTCTGGAAAAATCCCTTAACCTAACTTCTTCCTCATCCCTGCAGTTCATCAAGTAATACTCAAAATGGGGCTCATTCTTAAAGGTATTTGCAATGTTGTTAAACACCCATCTAATGTCATAATTAGGCATGGCCTCAAATTTTCCATATCAAATTTATGTATTTCCTCTTCAATCAATCTAGCCTTTATGATAGAAGGGCATGAATACCTTCTAATTCAAATAGGAAATTTGATATTTGTTTTATGCCTCCCAAAAAATATTTTATGCACAGGTGTCAACTGCCTTACTAGTTCCCATAAAATCAATTTATCATCTACATACCTAGGCAACTTAGATGGATTTTTCTCAAAACCATTAACTCTTATGTAAGTGAAGCTTTTATATTGGATGAAGTAACATCCATTTTCCAAAATTAATTGTCTAGCTTGTTCAGACATCCTATATTGCCTCCACTCTGCCCTGAAAAGACAAATGATTGGGGTAAAGAAAGTGTCATAAACTAACATTACATTTCCACTCCATTTGATCAATTGTAGTTGGGAAATATCTCATGCATTTGACATTTCTTGAAATCTGCACATGGTGACAAACCTGGGAAACGTTTGTGCCCTACAACATTATAAATGAGATATGTCATCATATAAAATTCAAGGTCTGCAGTATCTCCCATCTCAATTTTTTTTGCTAGAGTGACCATGTGATCATGGAGTGCATCTGCAATAAAGGTGGCCCAACAAATGCTCCCTTTTCTCTCCAGAATAATCCATATGTATGTAGTCATCCATTCTTTGAATTCATTTGTTGTTTCTAAACCTGCCATTCAACTTAGCAACACAATGACATCCTCAACCTCCTCTACAAACTATGCCCTAACCAAATTTTAGGGATTCTAGTCATTGTCTTCTTTGTAATAAGCCAGTTTGTATTTATCATCTTGACATAGTCCTTCTTTATTTCATAATCCTTTAGAGCTAACTTGATGCCAATGGTAATTGGGTTTGCGACTATAGGAAATTTTAACATTATTCTAATGGTCGCTAGTGTTAGTGTTAGTACGCATCCCCACTCCCATCTAACACCTCCCTCTTTTCTGGATCATAATTCATAGCACAATGCCACACTAATTCAGGGCAATGAATAGAGGGTGGGATGGCACCGAACAGAGAGAAATACAACTTTCTGAATTTCTTTTAAGGATTCATTCTTATGGGGACTTTTTAACCTTTGGAGGAAGTCATATTGATCAACGCCCATTAAGTTTGTCTTTGCAATTTTACTTGTGATTCCTAACACAAATGAGAATGAATTTGACATAGTCCTCATTATTCAAAAACACTAACTTTCCTTTTAAACTAGCCTTGCCACTAAAAGAGAAATAGGGAGTTTCAAGATCTTACCGGTCCAATCCACAATTGGGTGAACAATTTAAACTGAAATCATAAACTTCTTAAATCCCTAGGTTCATAATTTGATCTCCACAACTAATGACGTGATAATTCTTCATGAAAATCACAAAGGCAATAACAAAAATCAATCCAATTGGTAAATAAAGATGAAAGCATTCACAAGCTTTAAAACGTCCTTGATTTACATAGCAACATTAATGATGACATAAATAAATGCAATGCATCAAGACCATTCAATCCATTGTTCACAATTTTAAAAATGAACCATCCACGTGGAATAAATATTTTCACTATCATGGGCTTGAGGGAACCTTTTGTAATTTTGTAGCATTAGAGACTTTACACACTTTTGGCAAACTTGACCCGCCCATCTTGCCTTTTAGTTTTCAATACTAGCTCGACACATGGTCACATTTGAGTAATAGTGGGGCTGTGGTCCTTTTTTTAATTTTACCTCACTTCCTTTTCAAACCCAAAATTCTTGAGTTCTCGACAACCCGCATCTCCGCCTCTTGCATTTACATAGCCACGTGTCTCTTGCGGGTGTTAGGAACTTTTTACACTTTTACTCCTTTCTTCATAAATGTGTAAAGCTACAAATATGTACCGCCTCCCTACATCCACTCCAATTGTGACACATGTACATTCCCAAAACCAATTGAGAAAGTATTTATATTACCTTTTGACTGTGAATATTTGGAGAACATTTATCGGGTGATGAGCCCGATTTCACACTTTGTGAATGTGAGAGGAAAAAATAAGTTTGAAAATTTGACCTGTCACACCGTAATTAATTTGGAACTACCATGTACCAACGGGCAATGTGAGAGAGAATGCAAATAATAGACAAGACCCAAAAGTAATTTACAACAAGCAATCCCTCAAACTCCAAAACTTAAAACACAACGGCTTTTCTATAAGAAATCACCAGATAATGCACATTTAGACATGATCCTTGACTGAAAAAGAGGAAAGACCAAACCATACATAGAAAAACCATAAAGCCAACTTGCACCTCAATAGGGAAAGAAAAAAATATAGCAAACAACGATGGCAAATCTTAACCAAATAAGGTCGAGATTAATTTAAGCACCAACACCAGCTCTGACTCAGGGATGAGCACTCCCTGTGAGTGCCTCAAGAACAAACCATGGTGCAAAGAAAAGTAGACCATGTGCCAAAATCCATTGGGCCATGGAGTCAAAAACCAACGTATAGAAATAAGGTGATAACAACCAACCCCTCAAAAAAAAAACTAAGAAACCCAAAACCAACGGTCACCAGGGACTGAGACAAACACATAGAAAAAAAAAAAAAAAAACAAAAACAAACAGAAAAACTATACACTGTATAATAGTGTGTACCTCACTTTTGAGAGATCAATCAAGAAAGTGCTTTAAATGCCTGTCATTAACAAGAAAATTAAGTAGTTATCCATCTAAATACTTTAAGAAAAAGGTATGCTTGCCAATTCTGATGTCAATGGAGTAAGGACCGTCCATAATGCATCAAAATTTCCATGTTTTCCCTTGTCCTCATGTCTACTATCCCATAGTAATACAAGATATCCTACACTAAACACTCTAGGGGTCACCTTTTTATCAAATAGTTTTAAAAACAAATTCCTGAATTTTAGGTGTCTCTGATGGGATTCTCTTCTTACTTCATCTAATTCAACAATTTTATTTATTCTTGCATCATACAGACTAACTTCCTGATCTTCAATTTGTCAAATAAATTGGTAGGAAGATAGTTGCATATGCAGGGAAGGAGGGCTTGAGTTCCATACACCAATTCAAATGGGATTTTTCTAGTAGCTATCTTAATAGTAATTCTATCAGCCCATACAACAAACTTCAATTGTTCACCCCACCTTTGTTTATTTATCTCCAAAGTCCTCCTGATTATTTTCAACAAATTCTTATTACTTGATTCAACTTGCCCATTACCTTGGGGATTGTAATTAGATGCATATGTGAGATTTATTCCATACTCCTGACACATGGCTACCAAGGGCTTAGCTCAAAATCTCATAGCATTATCAGCAATTATTTTAGCATGTACTCCAAATCTACAAATTATGTTATTCAAAAAAAAAAATCCATAACAACCTGGTGAGTTTCCTTCTTCATAGGAATTGCTTCAACCCATTTGGTGAAATAATCAGTAGCCACCAATATCCATCTATGGCCTACACTTTAAGGGTATGATATTTCACCAAAAAAGTCCATACCCCACTATTTAAAAGGAGCTTCGACTTATACTTGTTGTAAAGGGAGAGCCCTGAATCTTTCAATCTTCTTGAGAAACTTTGGTAACTCTCACATCTTATAACTAATAGATTTGTATCTTTAAAAATCATAGGCCAACAATAACCAACTCTTAAAATCTTGTGAGTAATTACCCTTGCAGCAAAGTGCACAAACTCCTTCATGAAACTCAAAGAACTAGTTTAGGGGCTAGTTGAAACTAGATCATAAGTATCTTTGAATGGAACTCCTTCGGGCGGGCTGCAAATTTGAAATTTCGGGCGGGCTGCGTGAGGGTTTCGAAAGCGTTGTTTCCACAGCTCACTCTTGAATGTCTCTCAAAGAACTATGATGTAGCCGCTAAAGAGCCGGTAAAAGAGAAAAATGTGATCCTTGGTGGCAGCATCGGGTCTAGAGCCTGGGCGGAAGTTGTTAAGACTCCTCTTGACAAAAATGTGAAAACTCAGGCTGCATGTGATTTTAAAAGTACAAAAGATGCTGAAGGGGTGACCCACTTACAAGTGCCTGATGGATGTCTGCAAAGAGCTCTGGAGAAAACAAATCTGGCACTTGTCGGCAAATTTTTGGGGACACGACCTAATGTGGATACCATTAGGAATTGGGCCATTCGTAGATGGAAACCAAAAGGGGATTTAATAATCACCACTATGGCAAAAGGATTTTTTCTGGCCAGATTTAATCTCCAATCTGATGTTGACTCGGTCTTGTTGGGTGGTCCCTGGTGTCTGGGAAATATGGGACTATTTTTTAAAAAATGGTACCCCGGATTTAATCCTTTTGTTGAAAATATTCATGCCATACCAATCTGTGCAGACTCCCAGGGCTCCCTCTGCATCTTTGGGATGATGAAATCCTCCTTCACATTGCCAAATTGATTGGTTCACCTATTGGCCTGGATGGGCCCACGAGAAATAGGTCTAGGCTGGCATTTTCTCGGTTCTGTGTCTCCATAGAAATGGATCAGGAGCTCCCCGATAACATTGTTCTGCAATCCAAATTTGGAGAATGGAATCAGCAAATAGAATATGAAGCTTTCAAGTTAAGATGTAGCAAATGCCACAAATTAGGGCATTTTTCCAGCAAATGTCCTGAACATACAGTTCAAAAGCTGGAAGATCTCCTAGTTATTCCTGAAGATCAAGAACAGAATCAGAAAGATAAAATGGATAAAGAACTGATATCTAAATCAGATGCTGGAAATAAGCGCTTGGAGAGGCATTACAAGCTAAAAGAAAGGAAAAAAGGGTTTAAGGCAAAGAGACCACCGGTTTACAGAAAACTTTGGAAACCAAAGAAGCTGATTGAGCCTCAGCAAGGATTAGATCTGGGTTCGAATGAGGGAGAAAACAAAAGGGAGATGTCAGTGGATTCAATAATGAACCCTTTGACTCCATATCCGGTAAAGCTGAACATGGAGATTGATGAAGAAAATGAAAAAGTTAGCATTTCTCTCTCATGTATGGAAGAAGAGGAAGACAAAATCAGTGCCCAACAAGAGCTGCTAAGGCGCAACTCTATGGAGGAACTAAAAATGAGACAAGAAAAAGGCAAAGAGGATCTAGAATCCATTTCACGAGATCTAAAACAAGAGAAAGAGGACACAGATGTGGAGGAGCTGACTCCTAAAATGGATAAGCAGGCTGATATTACCACAGGAAAGGAGGATGGAGAAATTACCCCAATCAGTAAGGAAAATGATTGTGATAATGATGGATTCATCTTAGTGAAAAGAAAGAAAAGAGGTTCAAAAAGCCTAGAAGAAAAGCAGCTGGGCGGCTGGGAAGCTTCCACCTCAAGAATCACAAGGGCCACTGCTAGAAGAACTACAAATTTTGGAGTAACCTTTAGAAAAGGTAGGCCATCTAAGAGAGAAGCAAAAGAAAAAGAGATTGAAAAAGAAATTATAGATGGTACACAGAGAATTCTGAGCCATCCGGCAAATGCATCTCCAAATTTTTTTTAATGAAGGTTATCTCTTGGAATGTCAGAGGCCTCAATGGAGGGCCTAAGCAAAGAATGCTTAAGGAAATTAAAAGAGCAAACAAACCTAACATTCTTCTCATTCAAGAAACTAAAATGAAAAGTAAAGCAGTTGAAGACTTCAAAAGACATTTTTGGCAGAACGTTGCCTTTGCTGCTGTTGACTCTCAAGGGGCCTCTGGAGGTTTAGCGATCTTTTGGGATACAAATATGGTTGAAGGTAAGGTACTCTCCTCAACTCAGAATCATTTAGCTATTATCTTTAAAAGCCTTGAAAATAATCATAGTTGGATCTTATCTAATATTTATGCGCCCAATACTGCCACTGGTAAAAGAGGGCTATGGAATGAGTTAACCTTGTTCCGAAGCAAGGTTGAAAGCATGAACTAGTTGGTTATGGGAGACTTCAATACTCCTTTGAATCCAGGAGAAAAGTTTGGAGGAAGTTCTGAATTCTCCATTGGTATGGAAGAATTTGCAGACTTCATCTCGACTCTTAATCTTATGGACATAGAACTTCATGGAAATCAATTCACATGGTCTAACAGAAGATTAGGAGAGAACTTAATTCAGGTTAAACTTGACAGAGCTCTTATTTCTACAAATTGGATCCTGGACCAGAATTTCCATCTTTCTACTCTCCCCAGAATGGGATCTGATCATAATCCAATAGTCCTCAATTTCTTCAATTGGACTAAACCTTTTCATGGTAATTTCAAATTTGAGAAAATGTGGTTTGAACATGAGGACATTCTGGACAGAATTAAAGAGTGGTGGGTTTGGGAAGGCACAGGGATGGCCCAATTCAGGCTACTTCAGAAGTTAAAGAATGTTAAACAGAAAGTTAGAAAATGGAATAAAGAGGTTTTTGGAAACATTTTTGAAAAGAAGAAAGATCTTAAGCAACAGCTTGAAGAGCTTGAGCTAAATGTCTCCATGAAAGGTATGACCCTTGAGGACCATCAGCGGGAAAAAAAACTCCTATCAGAGCTACATAATATAAACAGTCATGAGGAAACCTTTTGGAGAATGAAATCTAGAGCCCTTTGGCTTAAGGATGGGGACAGAAATACAAATTTTTTTCACCTGACAGCCATCAAACATAGAGCTTGTAACAGAATTTCTGAAGTTGCTAAAAGAAATGGAAACATTACTAAGGATCCTGAAGATATCAAAACAGAGGCACTAAATTTTTACAAGAACCTCCTCACTGAAGATACCTCCTACAATGAACAAGCGACATCTTTCCTTCTGGACTCCATTCCTAATAATATAATACCTGCTGAGCGATTTAAAAATCTCTCAAAAACTGTCACCATTGAGGAACTAAAAAAGGCTGTCTTTGCTTTAGAAGGGGATAAGGCTCCAGGTCCAGATGGCTTCTCGGCCAACTTTTTCCAAAGATGTTGGGAAATATGCTCTGAAGATCTCTTGAAAGCTGTCAATGAATTTTACAGATCGGGAAATCTTATTAAAGAACTAAATAATACACACATTGTGCTTGCCCCGAAAAAGATGGATGCAAAAGACTTCAAAGATTTCAGGCCTATCAGTTTGGTCAATGTCATTTATAGGATCTTTACAAAGATTCTCACCACTAGAATGCAGCCTATTCTCATGGAGATCATTTCTCAACAACAGAGCGGATTCATTCAAGGAAGAATTATTCAAGATGGAATTATCATGGTTCATGAAACTATACATTCTATGGATAAAAGTAAGAAGGCGGGGATGGCCATCAAACTTGACATGCATAAAGCTTTTGACAGAGTCTCCTGGAGATTCATGGATGAGGTCCTGGCCAAATTTGGTTTTCAAAGAAAATTTAGAAAAATTATTCACTCTTGCATCTCTACCTCTAGATTCTCTGTGGTTGTTAATGGGGAACCTGTGGGCTATTTTTCCAGTAATAGAGGTATACGGCAAGGCGACCCAATCTCCCCTCTTTTATTCATTATTATGGCTGACAGTTTAAGCGAGATATATTTCCAAAGCTATTGACATTGGCATGCTAAAAGGTTTCGTACGTACCCAAAATTGTATGTCTTGCTCCAGGAAAGATGTTACACATGCCCCATGATATACAGGTCTCTCATGAAGTGTTTGGGATCCGGAAAAGCCCTCGGGTATGCGTTAACATCCCACATGCCCCGCTTAGCCCCGCACCCTTTTGTTTGCCCCTTTTTCCCTCTTTCCTTGGCCTCTTGACCTTCGGTGATCAAAGCCGCCGCCTGCGGCGGCGGTCTCATGCTTCGCTGCCACTGAGCAGGCGGCGGTCTGTCATGTTTTCCAGAACGCTCTTTTGACGCGACCCGCGTGAAATATCATGATTTACCAACTTTTCTTTGCCGACTTAAGCTTGTATTTATGTTTTTGCCGACTGAACAGTGATTTATCTTTGTTTAATAGTGGGAGAGTTCAATTTGAACTTGCCTTCTGGTGTTTGTAAATCTTATAAATGCATAGCTTGTCTTTGAACAAAAATGGCCACCATTTTTCCTTGTTAGAGTCTTCTCATTTTCAGTGGTTTGGTCTGTTAGCTTGCTTAGGATTGATAGTATAGTTCATTACATGTTTAGATAGTATTGTTCAGCTGTTGGTAAGCCACATACCCATCTTGTGCGAGCGGTGATGTTGTTTCACCCATGGTGCTGGTTTGTTTTGGTCTTGGTTCTTTGGTCTGGAGTCTTCATTCTTGAGCTTTAGTCTTCAATACTCAGTCCTAGATTTATTTTATGAATCATTTTATCTTTAGCATGGATTAAATTACAGTATTTAGTTATGCCTCACTTTGTACACCGACAACGATCTGCTAGGAATCGTATAGGCCAAACTCTGTTCTCTTGTGCCATCCCTCTCCTACTTGTACTTCATTGTATTTCTCTGAAAGCTGCTATTATTCATTGTTTGAGTACCTGCTGTTTATCATTTTGTTTTATCATTGCTGCAACAACCCTGCTAGGAATCGCATAGGCCAAGCCAGTTCACTTGCGCCATCCCTCTCCTACTTGTGCTTTGTGCCATTTTTACTTCAAAGTAATTGTCGTCCCAGTGTCTTCCCTTGCCGATGTTGCTATACTCCTACTCTTTCTGGATTCACGTGAACACGCAAGAACGAAGAGATCACTGCGGGGGACAAGCTACTGACACAATGGGATTTGCCTCTTTGCTCGATGGCCGAAACTCTAGGTTTAAATCGTCAAAGTTATTATCAAATAGAGTAGTGAATCATTTTATTTCAGTTAAGCTCGCTTTCAATATTGCCAGGGAAGCTGTGGGGAATGATAGTTTCTAAGAAACTATGATTTGTTCCTCACTTCTGAGGTAGGATTGAAGGTTTTCAATTAATTTAATTAGTTGTCTTTTATTTAGATTCGCACATCTACACAGGTGAATAACCACACCAGGTTATCTCGCTTGTTTAGTTTTAGTATAAAGTAGTTTAATTGTTGTTTGTAATTATAATGTTTCAATCATATATTTTGTTTAGATTAGTTTCCCTTTCAATAGTAGTATAAATTGTTATTTTCAGTTTAAGTTAATTTGGAGACTTCATAACTAGATTAAACGCTTAAATTCTAGTTAGGAGGATAAATCACTAGGGAATTTATGCTACCCACTCACTCATAGCCTCTAAATCTCCCCTTTGTCATTTTAGCTACCAGGAGATCACACTACCAGATCTTAGTCACTGATCCTCCCATGGTTAGCCATAAGAAAGTTGCTTGCCGATTCTCATCCTCGCTTGTAGCTTTTCTATCATAGAAAACTGACCATAATCCCGTTGTGACTTCATCTAAGTCACCCGCATTTCAAACCACCGGCTGTCTCGGCACGACCTCGGGAGGTCGGGTACGGGGAAGGTCACTTGTCGATTATCATCCTCGCATGTCACTTTTCTATCGTGACAACTTCCCTCGACTACGGGTAATCAGATCTCCTCTCATCAACAGTTTGTTGATGACACTTTGCTATTACTAATGGCTTCTATTATTGAAGCAAAGGCCATTAAAACTGTCCTCAGATTTTATGAGGAAGCCTCGGGGCAAAAAGTTAATTTTGACAAAAGCTCTATTTATTTCTTCAATACTCCTGAGGAGAGGCAAAGAAAGATCGCTAGTATTCTAGGATGCACAATTAATTCTCTACCAGCTACTTACTTAGGGTTACCTTTAAGTATTGGCAAGATTTCAGTGGAGGTATGGAATGATCTTATTAAGAGATTTCAAAGAAAGTTGGTTGGCTGGAAAAGGAGCAGTTCTTTCAAGTGCAGGTAAGTGTCTTTTGGTTAAAAGCATGCTTCAAAACTTGCCTATATACATTCTGTCAATGTTCAGCATGCCTACAGCTATGATGAACAGTATTGAGAAGATCCAAAAACACTTTTTGTGGCACGGTACGGAGGACAGATTCAGATATCATCTTGTGGCTTGGGAACAGGTTTGTAAACCTAAGAGACTAGGGGGGTTAGACATCAAAGATATCAATCATATGAGTCTTGCCCTTCTTTGCAAAAATTAGGATGGAGGCTTATAAAGAGCACAGACCTTGGACAGAGCTGATTAAGACCAAATATCTTTCAAATCAAAGCAAGATTTCCTTCATTTATGATCAGTCCCTTCCGAGTGGCTCTATTTTCTGGAACAACCTTCTTCGCAGCAGGCACATTCTCTCTCAGGGGTGCAGCTGGAAGCTTGGAGATGGGAAAAACATAAACTTCTGGACTGATAAGTGGACGGATTCTAACTGGATTTCTGATTATGATCATATTAAAGACAACTTGATTGCAAAGTATGGACACAAAATCCAGGGATACATTGAGAGGAATGGAAACAAAAGAAAATGGAAGCAGCTAAAAGTGGAGCATATTAATATTCAGGCTGATATTACATCTCTTCAGAATCAACTTTCCCTAATCCATATAAGTAATCAAAATCTTAAGGATGAGCTCATCTGGAAAGATTCTTTTGATGGGGATTACACTGTTAAAGCAGGATATAATTCTTTCTTTGCATCCATGGCAAGCGAAATTAAGTGGCACAAATTGTGGATGCCAGAGCTAACTCCTAGAGTGAACTTCTTTTGGTGGCTAATTATTAATGGCAAGATCCTAACTAATGACAACCTCATCAAGAAGGGATTCATCATGCCGAATAGATGTTGCATGTGTCAGCATGAGGCTGAAGATATAAAGCATTTATTCCTCCATTGTGAGATTGCTTCCAAAATTTGGCAGCTTGTTATTGCAAAATTCAATCTGAGATGGATTTTCCCCCTTACCTGCCCTCAGGCTTGGGAGCAATGGAACTCTCCGTTCAAACATTGCATGGTAAAAAGGCTATGGCAACTTGTTTTTCCCCACACTATGTGGAGAATCTGGAAGGCTCGTAATGATAATATTTTCAGAAACAATAGACAGGCTTGTAACAAAATATATAAGGAAATTATCATTGTTGTGCAAGATAATATTGCTAGATTTAAACCCCCTAAAAATAGACTCTACCCGGAGAATGAAGAATGCATTCTGACTGAATGGAATATTGCCACTGTCAATAGAAATAATAATGAATGCGACAGAACACGGTCGATGGATTAAACCCCCACTTTGATTGGCACAAGTTAAATTTTGACGGGGCCTTAAAGGGCAATCCGGGTGACTCGGAGGTGGGGGAATCATCAAGGATCAAAGAGGCTATTATGTTGCTGCTTTTTCGGGAGAATGGGCAGACAGACTAATCATTACTCCGAAGCCATGGCGGCTCTTTGGGGTATTAGACTTGCCAGAGATTGTAACATTCCAAATATCATAATTGAAGGTGATTCTCTTAATATTATCAATCTTCTGAATAAAAAGCAACACCCCAGCTGGTCTATTAGGGATTTTATAGAAGAAGCTATTGATATATGTAAAAGCTTTGTAAATGTCCAAATCACCCACACCTACCGGGAAGGAAATAGGGTCGCTGACAGTTTGGCTAACTTCGGTGTTAATAATCCCTTTCAAACTTGGATTGGCGGGGACGTTCTGCCCACTCATGTCAATAAAGCCATAATCATTGATCTTCATGGCTGTGAAAATCATAACTAACGGCTATTTTTTTGACGCTAATGTGTGGATCCCCAAGTACATGTGGATGACATCACAAAAGATTTGGATGATTGTTGCGATCTGTGTGGGCGGGGCTGTCATCATTCCTTGGTATAGGAGGAAAGCCGAGGCACGGGGTAATAATAACAAGTGTAGCATAATAATTAAATCAGCTTTCATGGGAAGGAATGATTTAAACTCCAAGTTCAAAGTTCGGCCTATTCCACACATTGATAGCTATTTTACCGTTGAGAATAGGAAAAGGTGCAGAGGAAACATGGGGGGCCGCCATGCAAAACCGAACCGACCCACAACCCTGAGTGGAAAGAGAACACGGAGCTGTGGGAATACCTGCAAATCGGGGGCCTGTCTAATTTCATCGAAAGGATCCAAGGCTTCGACCAGGACATCTCTATCAAGTTCGCCCGGGGTTGGAAGAACAGAACAGTCAAATATAATAACATGAAAATGGAAATCACAGAAGAGCTCATAGCTCAGATCACGGGCCTCAGCCTGGAAGGCACAAAATTCTTCAATAAAAAGGTAGACAGGGAGGTTGAAACCAAGAAATTTCTGGAAGAGGGAGAGAATCTTGAGTTCGTGACTGCTGGCCTCAAGGTGGAGTTGATCCTTGAACCGTTTTCTTGAACTAGCCAAAATGGTGGTAAGGTATGTTACCCTTGAAGGAAGATATGTGACTATACCTCAAAAACATCTGATTTTTCTGAATCATTTTCGTAGAAATAACATTATCAACTTTCCTCATTATCTGATTAACTCCTTGGAGAAATCCATAAGGGAAGTTCAAAGCCACTCTAGGGCTGTCCCTTTACACCAAGGCCTTATCCTTTTGATTCACCGCCATTTCTCCAACTACCCTCCGGTGAATCCTATCCCACCTCCCTCCTCCATACCTACTCCTGCCCACACTGCTCCCACTACCCCCTGCTAAAAAGAAAGAATGAAGATGCGACCTCCAGCAAGAAAAGCAAGAGCCTCAAAGCCAAAATCCCTGCTTCCCAACGTGTCCTAAGGAGCCACAAGGATTTAGAACTAGCTGAAAGCCTTCTGCATATCAGCAGGTGGTGGAGGAGCCCAAAGAGGAGGATTTGCTGGATAGGGTGGACAGATTAGAAAAGGAGCTTCAAGAGCTCAAAGGAGCTATAAAAAACATGGAAAGAGCTAAGGGTAAAAGGATCCTTCAAAGTGAGGAGGATGAGGGGGTTATTGGTGAAATTTTCAAGAAACTACAGTCCCTGGATGGCAGATTGGGGAATGCTAAAAGCCAAAATGATTTGCATATTATGCCTCAAAAGCATTTACAACTTCATTGAGCAACATGTCCACAATGTTTGCAGTTTAAGTGGGATCAATGAGGATATATGGGGCCCTAAAGAGAAAAGGGACATTGCAATTGCCCAAGCTGATCTTCAAGACCCCTCTCAGGCCACTGCCATTGCCTTCTTCATGTCACTACAGGCTATCAAAACCAAAATTGACAGAGCCATCAAGTAAAGGGCTGTAGTGATGCTGTTTTTTGGCTGCGATGTGGCTGTCATCGGGCGGTTCTGGAGCTGTTTTGCGGTGGGGCTCCTTATGTTGTTTCTCTTTTGGTTCCTTTTTGTTCTTGCCTTCTTTTCTCTGGATCTTTGTACGTTTAGATCCTGTTTTCTCCTTTATTGTAATATTTGGCTGTTGAGCCTTCCTTGGTTGACTATTCTGCCCTTCTCTGGGCTGCTTCTTTTATCTTTTCTATCTGGCTTTTGAGCCCTTTTGTATTCAGGGTATAGTCCCTTCAAAACTATTTGCCCTTAATAAAAAAACTAGTTTAGGGCTTCATCTTCAATAATGCATCTCAAGAGAATCCCTTTAGGATTCTTCCATGCCAGTCCAAAATCAGTGATAATATATTTTTGGGAAGCCAACCTAAGCACTCTCTTCTAATTTTTACTCAAATGTCTAGGACATTCCAAATTCTTAAGATAGAACATGATGTCCTTGTACCATGTTGAATTGATCAATATTTCATGGACATTTATATCTTCTCCCTCAATTTCATTTATTTACATTACCTACAAGTTTCTTTCTTCCATTATCTTTTCTAACCCTAAACCCCTAACTAACTTTGTGGTTTGAATATCCATCTCATACTCTTGTAATTTGTTCACCCACTAACACATTTTTCTTGAGATTTCCATTTCTAATCAAATATCCTTGACCATATTGTGAGGAACATAGGCCATGATCTTGGAGCTCAAATTATATGGTCTAAAAAAATTTGTTGCTCTTACCAAAGAGAAAGCCTTGTTTCCATGATAGTATATCTCAATTCTACTCCTTGAAGTGCCTTACTAAATAAAGCAATTGGAATTTCATTTCCTTCATCATCCTTTTGCAATAGTAAAAAGGTAATGGTATTTTCAAAAGAAAAAGAAAACATTTGAAAATATTTCTTGTAATCGGGGCTGCCAAAACAGGGCATTCTTTAATGCTTCTTTAATCCCAAAAAAATCTTGGATAGATTTTTCTTCCCATTTGATAACCTGATCCTTTTTTAGCATACTCGTAATGGGGATAGTCATTTCAGCAAAGTTAGAGATAAATCTCTTGATGAAATTTATTTTTTGAAAAAGGATTGAATTCCTTTTTTGTTTTTGGTATAGGGACTTTGCCAATAGCTTCTACTCGTTCAGGATCTATCATGACCCCTTCCTTAGATACGATGTGTCCCAAAAAAATTCCTTATGAACCCCAAAGTGGCATTTTTAGGATTCAGTGAAATGCCATACTCTCTGCACCTTAACAACATTTTCTCTAGATGTTGTAAATGATCACTTCTCCTTCTTGAAAATATTGTCACATCATCCTGGTACACAACAATGAAATCATTTATATATCCTGAGAATGCTACATCCATAGCTCTTTAAAAGTTGCTCCAACATTCATCAGACCAAATGGCATTCTTACATACACATAAGTACCCCATGGAGTGGTGAAAGTAGTTTTGATTCTTTCTAACTGCTTCACCACCACTTGATTATATCCTGAGAATCCATCCAGAGTAGACAATAATTCTGAGCTAGTAACTAACTGCAGCATGTTATCCATATTGGGAAGGGGATAATTATCTTTGATTGATGCTTTATTCAAGTTCCTAAAATCCACACACAACCTTATATCTCCATTCTTTTTCGAAGTACTAGATTTTCCACCCATGAAGAATACCTTGTGGGTTGTATAATACCTCCATCCCTTAAATTTTTAATTCTTCTTACATTTTGAGGGAGAGAAGTGGATTGATCGGTCTTTTCTTTTTCTGAATGGCTTAGCATTAGCTTCCAGTGGTATTTCATGCTGGAAAAGGTCTTCCCTATATGCCTTCAACTCTGAATATGACCATGCCAAGCAATCCTAGTACTCTTTCAACAATTGGACATATGATCCCTTTTCTTCTTTATTCAAGTTTCTACCTAACCATATTTTCCTAGGTTTGTTTTCTATCCCTAGGTTGTGTTCTTCCACATCTCTCGAAGACTGACATATGCCTACAAACAATGTGATCAACATTATCAAAGTTTGACTCAAGCACAACCAAACCTCTTGGAATGGTATTTGTCTTCAACTGAATAACATATTTACCAAAAAGGTTTCTCTTCCCTCATTAATACATACCATTGGCTCCCAATCCACATGTTGATTTGTAAATTCCCCTTTGTTTTATAAAAATCTTTGAATTTGGGCATCATCTTCAAAAAATTCCAATGCTTGACATTATCAGGGATATATGGTCTTGTCAGCACCTCAATGTCATATTCACAATATAGAGACATTGTGCAATTCTCAAACCTAGACCCCAATACTACCAATCTATTTGCAACAACATTTTGTTTTCTCTCATGGTACACTATGTTGAAGGAGTCAAACATTTCAATGAAATCCCAAATTACATGCTTATATTGCTTCATTATCTGATTCTTTGTTGCATACATCTTGCGTAATTTATTGACTACTAATTCCAAATATCCTTTAACAATAATGTCTTTAATACCATATCTCCAAGAAATCCTTAAACCCAGAAGCAATGCTTCATACTCTGTAATATTGTTAGTGCATTCGAACTGGAGTTTAAAAGAAAATTTGAACTCTCTCTTATCTAGGGATATCAATACAATACCAACACCATTTCAAAAATTAGAACAAGCTCCATCAAACATCAAAGTCTAAGGAAACCAAGTTTCTCAGGGAATTTACATTTATCAATTTCATGTTCCTTGAAATCTGCATAACCAACGAAATTGTCAACATCTACATCTGTATATAATACTTCATATAAAGCATTATTTGGATCTTTGATCATATGTAGCATCTTCTTTTCACCATATAACTTCACAAGATTTCCTTCTAATGGTATGGTTGCATATGACATATCCATTTTCACACTTCCACCCACACTAGAAACCCATTTCCTTGATAAGAGCATGCCCCATTTGGCGGAAATCCACAATAACCACATTCATAGTTAAGGATTTTCCAGGAAAGTTGTTAGTTGCACTATTAATCCCTTGACATATCCAATCATAGGAACTTCCCTTGAATCCATAGTTGTGCATTTCCTAAAGGTTGATGTTACTTTGATGTTCAATTCATTCATCACCTCAAGAGGAATCACATTGCATGAAGCTCCTGAGTCAAACATACAATTATGCATCAGCCAATCCTTGATGATTGGAGTGGTATAAAAAGGATCAACATCAAGTTGAGATTCCACAAGTGAAGTACCCAAGTATACTTTTGGTGATTCTCCCAATTCTTCTAGGGCTTGTGGTATTTCAAGCTCTGCAATGATACAGAGGAAGATCCACACCATTCACATTATTGCCTTGTGTTGTTATCTCCTCTTTCAATCCCAAATACTCAAATGCCCACTTTCTATGCTCAAGGAATTCTGAGCAATTCAACAATAGGTACTGTGAATTTGATTTGACTCAAAATCTGGGCTATATCACATGGAGCATATTTGGGTAAGGCGGTGTTGGATGGGAGATTTATGATTCCCTCTAGTGGTATAATAGTCTTTGCTGACTTGGTAATGAGCTAGGGTATAGGTTTACTTAGAGAAACATGGCCTTTGTTGAGTGTATCCTTCTTAGGGGTTTCCCTGGGGATATTAGTGAGAAGTGGAGTTTTGGTTTGGCTTGAGGACCTCCCCCTTTGATAACTCTACTTCTTGTATTATGTTCCTTTTCTTGTGTAACCACTTGCATTCATCAATAGTTTCCTATCTTCCTCAGAAGGTATTCCCCCATCATACTTCTTAATCATCGGGCCCTTAGGTATTCAAAATCATGATTAGGTAAATCAAAATCCTGCACCATATCAATCTCAACACCATCATCATGCGAGAGAGGTAATACTCGGTGAATGTAATCCCAGAAACTCTAAATAGTCCTGAAACTTATTAGATTAGTTGAAGTAGCCCTCTGTTGTGAATTTTTAGGGAATTCCATCATGCACACATCACCATAAGCTTCATCATCATTTACCTCTTCAACCTCCTTACTCAAATCACATGGGGAGTGTGGCAGGAAAAACTTATCACACCAATCAATAATGTGGGCTTCTTCCATCGTAGCAACCTTGGAAGTCAAAGGATCTGGGACCAATTTGTTCTCTCTAAGTTGTGGTTGCTTATTACCTAATCCCATGGGCCCCTTTCTTGTCATCTGACCTATGATCATTCCTAGGATGATTTCCAAATCTATCCTAATTTTGCGGTTTATGCTGACCTTGAGAGCTTTGTCCTATCCCTTTTTCTTCTCTGTCCAACTTGTACGATATTTCTTTAACCACCCCATCCAAATTCTTCATGACCTCCTCCAGATCAACTACTTTACTCTCCTGAGGTCTATCAGGGTTGATTATTTTGACACCTTCTCTCTTAGGAGGTTTTCCAACTACCTTGATATTATTTTCAATTTGTAAGGCCATAGTGAAAGCCTTCCTTAATGTTCTAGGGTTCTTGTCTCTTAAGTAGTACACAACCTTTTTGTCAAAGGCATCATAATATTTGATTAAACAAGAGTTAATCCTAAGAATGAAGAGTACATCTTATCCATTGGCAAATTGAAAATTGGAGCAATCCTAGGAATAGTATTGATAGATCTTCGATCAAATGGCATCCTCCCGATTCTAATTGGTACAAGTTGAAATTTGATGGGGCCTCTAAGGGAAACCACAGGACAGTGGCGGGAGGAGGAGAATACGGGATCATAAAGGTAATCCCGATTGCTGCATATCTTTGGAAAATGGGAGTTCAAACTAATCATTTTGCTGAAGCATTATCTACTCTCTGGGGCTTGAGAGTTGCCCAGGCTAAGAATATTCAGAACCTAGTTGTTGAAGGGGACTCCCTTAATATCATTAAACTTCTTAATCAGTCCTCATCTCCTAGTTGGAGTATTAAGGATTTTATCTCTGAGTCCATAAGCATCAGTCATACTTTCAATAACATCAAAATCAGGCATACTTACAGAGAGGGCAATAAATTGGCGGATGCGCTGGCCAATTATGGCATTAATGTTAATTTCACCGTCTGGGATAATAACAGCATCCCTAATCAGCTCCACAACAGCATTCATGCGGACTTTTATATGCAAGCAATCCCTAGAGATGAGACATAATCTTTGGATGAAGATCAGCATCAATAACACTCTCACACGTGTTGCTTTAATGAATATGATGATGCAAATAATATCAAATATTCATGATAGTAAGAATTATTTGGGGAACTCCAATTGGAGTTATTTTGATTTGAAAATCACGCATGCGGGATGTACTACAGCTGTTAAAATCCGGATTCATAGCTCCTCGGAAACCGATGGAAGTTGTAATGTGATTGTTGACAGAGAGAGAGCTACTCACACACGTGACTTTCCGCGAGATCGGTTCGATGAGCAGTCACGCAGCCGTTCGTGGGAAGAGCAACGGCTATAGTTTCCAGTTTTGTGTGGCTTACAATAGCAAGAAGTGGACAGGTCTCTACGCACACAGGCATCTGGGAAATTTTTGTAATCAGTCTATCATAGAGAAGATGGGAGGACCTCCCTACCAAATTGAGCCATGCGCGGAGACCCATTGGAAGGAAAATATCGAGCTTTGGAACATTCTCAGCAAAGGTGGCTTCACCAACTTCATGGAAAAGGTGCAGGGACATGACCAAAGCATTTCTGTGCATTTTGCTAAGGAATGGAAGGAGCGGACTGTCGACTACGGGGGACAGAAGATATTGGTCAATGAAGATCTTATTGCTGAAGCGACCGGTCTTTGTTTGGAGGGATACCGCTTCTTCAACAAAAGGGTTGATAGAGATGCTGAAGAAAGAAGATTTGTGGAGGGATCTGAGAAGCTCACATTTGGTACAGCGGGCCTACTTGTCAGCTCAATTCCTCCACCCTATGATGAGGTTACTCGCATGATGATTCGATTCATCTCCTTGGAAGGTAGGTTTGTCACTGTCCCTGCTAAACATCTTATCTTTCTAAACCACTTCCGTAGGAATCGATTGGTTTGCTTTCCCCATTATCTGCTGAACTCCCTTGAACGCTCCATTTTGGAGTTTCAGAAGCACACCCAGGTGGTTCCCTTGCATCAAGGACTTATTTTGTTGATTCATAAATGTTGCCTTCTAAAATACCCTGGTCTTCCTTCCTCTCCTAGCCCGGCTACCCCTTTGATGGGCTCTGCTTTGTGTCACCCTATTTCTCTCTTTGCTGCACCCATCACCGCTGCTGTCACCCCCTAGCCGGCTGTTCAAGCTTCTCCATCCATTCCCCCTGTTGCTGCTCCCGCCACCCACCTCGCCTCTACCTCTAAAATACCGGTCACTAGGGCCTCCAGGAAGCTCAACCTTGAGGCTCTTCTTTGTGGAGAAAGGAGCCTTTCGAACTAGAGATTACACATGACCTTCTGAATATCAGCAGTGCCAGTCCCCTAGGAAGTGCAGTTGGATAGCTCTTCAAAGAGGTTGGAGGCCTTAGAGGCTGAGATGAAACTGTTGAAGGATGAGGTCAAGAACCTGGCTAAACAGAAAGGCAAGAAAAGCATGGAGGGGGAGGGGAACATTGATAGCAGTCAGATTGAGGACATCTATAAGAAGCTGACCTCCTTAGACTCCCACTTAGGGAAGGCCAAAACTAGACATGATTACAACATTTCCACCTTTAGGGAAATTGAGGAGTTCATTGAGGGTCATGCCAAAAGTGTTTCCAACCTCAGCGGTGTCCCGGCTACACTTTGGGGCAACGAAAAAGAGAGCAAAAGAACCATTGAGGAGCTTGATAAAACTGATGCTGCCCACATGACAACTTTGGGTATGTTTCATGCACCTGGAAGAGAGTCAAGACCAGCATCGACAAAGCTGCCAAGAAGTAGTATTGGTTGCTTCTGCTGCTTCTGTTTGTTTTTTTGTTGTTTTTTTGCGGTCTCTTTACTACTTTTTTGCAGTAATTTTGTTGTTTTGTCTCGTTTGAGTAGTTGTTTCTGGGCTACTTCGAGCTTCATTGTAACACTTGGATCTTGATCCATTCTCTCTGATTCTCACTCTTATTCCAGCTCTTAGGCCTTCTTTTGTTCTCAAGGGTATAGTCCCTTTCAAAAAACTATTTGCCAATAATAAAAAAATATTTGATTAAACAAGACTCATCACTTGGCCTCAAGATTATGGGTAATCTATTTAGAGTCTTATTGAATATGGTATTAAAATCTTGGATAGAATCATTAGGATTATTTTTATATTTTCAAATTTAGATAGAAGGAACCTTGGGTCAGTGTTATCCCCATACTGTAATCTAAAGGAATTTTTCATCTTCGTCCATGAGTCTATTGAATTGTCTCGTAAAGCCTTATACCAGTCACATGCATCTTCCTCAAGAGTATGAATGAATAAATTTACGTACACATCCTCATACTCAATCTCAAAATCTTCCATCATGTTAACAAAAAGTCTCAAATGCTAATCCCCAGTAATGGCATTATTTCCCTGAAATTTAGGTAGCTTGTTCCTCACATCTTGGGGTATAACATTAGGATACCCAGCCATACCTCTAAAATTTATTGGTACAAAATTATTAACAATGAAAGAAGGTCTAGGCATAGGTCAACCCATATTATCTTAAGGAGGTAATCATATAAGAGAATCAAAATGATAGGGGACCAAGGGCCTCTAGAGCACAGAGTATAACTTTCCAAGTGAATGTCCTCTAATGATTCAGTTTCATGAAACACCCTATTAGTCCTAGATGATGAAGGGAAAAAAAGGGGTATATTTTTTAGACACAAATGATGGCCCTTCACCAGTTGGAGAATTTAGTTTTTTATAAGGGCTATTTGATTCAAAATTATTTGAAGATGTAGGATAGTCCTCAACTATAAGTTGATCATCTTCCAACACTTGGTACTACCTTTTCTTTTGACTCTTGACTTCCCAACACTCTCCAGACTCGTCTTCCTTCTGAATTTTCCTTCCCAAGATTTGGAAATAACTTTCTATTAGGATCCCTAGTGAAGAAAGATCTTCTTCCTTCCAGCTTTGTGAATATTAATGACAAAACTTCTTGACAAAAATTAAGACACTAGTAACAACCAAAAATTGTAAACTAACACGGAGTCGCCACCAAGGATTTTCACCTTAGATATGCTAAAGCACTGTAAGTAATCTATCAACTATTTATCAACACTTAATTTCTACAAAGATTTACGAGATATGATCATCCTTTGTTGATTTTTGTCAATATCTACATGATTTAGTGCAACATTTACTAAAACTAGACAATATTACACCACAAACTCCCGATCTCACACAATTCTCACAAATTTTAACAAATGATGATATATAAACAATAGATTTGCATACGGATCATTACCAAAGGTCGATGTACATATGTATTTGCACAAATAGCTTCCCAAATGAATGCCATATCGGTGTTGGTACTGAAATTGATCCTTCCTTTGAAACCAAACAATGTCATGAGGTTATCATGATTCTTAGAGACAAACAAATCATAGTAGTATTCATTTAATAGCCGAGATGGATTCTAGATGACTCTTTATCACTCTTGTTTGGAAAGGACTAGGTGTCACCATGCTAAGAGTTTGACCTACCCTTACTACTTTAGGTTCTTCCTTTAAGCAGGGTGAGAGGACCAATTTTGTGACCAGTATTAGTGGAAATTATCAACAGATTAATAGTATTTGATTATTCCTTTGCAGTATTTTGAAGGAGACCTTGAGAAAATATGGCCAGTATAACATAACCTAACTCTCACGAGTTGTCACCTTAGAAAATGAAGATGTTCTCTAGACAAGGCCCAGTCACTAAAGACAATGATAAAAACTAATTGCATCTGCATATTTTGGTAAAGGATGGACAAATTTAATGATCTTCTTTAGCATTTGTGGATATACAATGCAAGCAAGGATGGTTCATGTATGATATATCACTGAATATGAAATTTATGGTTGGGAAGTTAAGCAGGATAAAGTTGATTATAACAAATTCTTGAGATATTTAAACAAATGTTGACAAATCCACAAAAAAAAATGACAAATGGATTCAAAAGTTAGGATGAACCTTCAACTACAAAATTGTGCATCTATGAAAGCTCAAATACACGCGGCTTCACACATTCAATGATTTAACATAAGAACTCATTTTAAAAAATTAATTAAACCTTAAAAGTCCCTGATATATCACACTTATGATATACTCATAAACTGAAAAAAAAATTTGTATCACTTAAATGAAAGTAAAGTGAATTTAAATCACTTATTACATCATGAAATGAAATCTCTGTTCATAATGTAATTGAAAATGCCACAACATTGTCATGAGGATGAGATCTTGTGTGATTTCAAAGGGATTCCTAATGTAAGATTACAACAGGAACACAACTAACATTTTGAAGATATATGAAAATGACAATAGACACAACATGGTTCATGATTAACACAAATTACTTAAGGTTTTCAAATTTATCAACAAGGGAGAGTTTGTTTACAATCTCAAAGTTTTAAGTGGCTGTACATTTGCAACCATCTTGACATGATCAATTTAAAATATACACAAGAAATAATTGGTTTCTCAAATAAGTTCCTTCGGAAAATGGCTTTTCTCGGCTTTCTCTCCTTCTCTTTTCTTTGAATAAATCTCAAAAATATTAACCCCCCTTTTCATGATTATCCTTTTTCCTTTTATATCATCTCCTTTACTTGTTAACCTTCAAAGTTATTTCCCCCTAAAAGTATAAATATTCCCAAGAATATTCCCTTTTTAAAATTTGTTCTAGAACATGGCATTTAGAAAGGTTTTTCTTAAAGTTTCCAGGTGTACAAATCACTAGTATTTTCAATCAACTTCACTAGTGCTTAACTGGGATATCAGGTTGGTGGTTTATTTTAATCATTATTTCCTAGTATTGATTAGATAATCATTTCAAACAATCTTTGAACACCTCTCGGATAATATTGAAATGACATATATCCATACTCGCTTTTCAATAATCTACCTTGGGTGCCACACACTTTGCTTCATGTCTCATTGGCTTAATTTCCACACATAGTTTCTATCGAATCACCTTGATTTACCAGCTCTGCTCATTCCTAACCTTTTCCAAATCTTAAATTTTCCTCTATGCAAATTGAACAAAATATCCTTCATTTCATGGGAAAGATTGCATCAAATAAAAACATATGTCTCCTTTTCATTATAAAACTTGGCTCAATTTCATTATCATCATGCCTTTCCCTTCTTGTTCTAAGTATAATAAATTTCAAAGAAAAATTTTCTAAGATACTTGTATTTCATTATCATCATGCCTTTCCCTTCTTGTTCTAAGTATAATATTTTTCAAAGAAAAAATGGCTAAGGTACTTATAGCTCATAGCCTAATGAATATTTCTCCAGTACCTAAATCAGATTTTCGATTTAAGTGGTCCTGATGAAGCTTTTTTCATGGCTCTATTTGATATAGAATGTGTGGGTGACACCAGAGGGCCCTTAACATACCGGAAAGTTTGGTTAGCACTTCTTACAAGGATAATCAAGATCAATCCTGTGTTTGCATCCTTCCAAGTTATGTATTTCCATATTTTCATATGGGACCACATGAATATCCTAAAGATTTGAAAAAATACTAGGTTGAGAGAAGACCTCAGGTCTCTGGGAAGACCAATTTTCAATGTCCCTTCTTATGTGATGAGGATTTTGTATCAAAATATCCCCATGAATCATATGTGTTGTATGATAAATCCTCCATCAACACAAAGGCTCATTATTTTGCACAAAATAGATGATTTGGAGAAAGGATCAATTTTACGGAGAAAAATAAGTGGAGATAGTGTCTTTGAAACTAGTTTTAGCACAAGGGTCATCTTTAGGGAAAAAAAAGGTGAAAACAACCACAACCTCTAATCATTATCTCAGATGGAGAAGAGGACCATTCATTTTCCACTCTTCATTCAAGGGCAACCATTTCCTTCACTCGGGACAACAGAGGGATATTTTCTATTCAGTCATCCACCGCTTAATGCATCGTGCTCCTCAAGTAGAGCATGAATTTTGGGCCCTCAACCAATTCCTTCCCCGAAGGACAATCCACCTTTCACATGGAAATGGGAGGTTGGGTCAATTTTGAGGCCTTGTAATCAGCACTCAATAACATGAAATACTTACTCCTCCAACCTTTTCATCGTCCCCTCTCAACCCATGCCTAGCACATCGATTCTTCAAAAAGGGAAAGGAAAGATGACCTTCTTCACAGGAGGTTTGGATCTTTTAGATTAGGTTTCATATCAACATAAGAAAGTTGAACTAGAAAAAATGATGAGTCATCCTAGAATGAATCTGGAGGCATTGATGCATATGGGAATGTTATCGCGTTGTTCAATTATCTCATCAATTTCATTAATTCTATTTTTGAGATCTTCATACTTCGATCTGCTTTTGTAATTGCTTCTTTTCCCCTCTTGGTCAAGTTCTCAATCCATGTGTCTACTGCTTGAACTTTCTTGACAACCTTGTTTATCTTATTCATTTCCTTAGGGGTGTTTATATAGGCATGTGTTTGTGTTTGACTAGTCTTCCATGTCAGTTGTTACAAAACAAGAACTAAAGGCCTTAACTTTCTCCTTTAGTTTCCTTTTTGTCATTCCATCTTCATCAACCTTTTATAGAAGATCACTCACTACCTCAGACACTCCTTGCTTTAATTGTTCCCTTGAAGGTTTTCCCAAAGGAATAATATGAATGTTATAATCATTAGCTGTTATGTCTTTTCTTGTTTTACCCTCAAAAGGGGTTGTTATTTCTAAGGTCCTTGCTCCAGATGAATTAGTGTTGGTTTTTGAGGGTCCTATCCATTTTTGAGCTTCTTAATGCCTTTGGAAAAGACAAAGCAATAAGGTCAACAACTTGCACAGGAGAACCTCTTTTTCTTCATTTGAAATCAACTCACTAATCCATCCCTTTTCTAAGCTTGTTATAGCTCTTGTTTCTTGTGATTATTGTTGGAGTTTCTCAGAACAACTACCATTTTTTGGATACTTCTTGTTCATTTTACACCAATGATTGTGTATGTTCCTAATTACTTATTTCAATGGTTCTATGACAATATCACCCTGTGCTACTGATTCTTTTGGATGCTCTTTTTCATGGTCTAGAAATTCAGATGATCAATTTTTCCCTGAATTGTATCAAAATTCAAGGGAAACAACTTCCTTGCTTCTTCAATTGAAGCCATAGTGGATTCAATCTCTTCTCCAACACTTTCTTGTACCAAAACCTGGGTTGTGGGCTCTTTCTCTCCCAAAATCTGTTGAGTTGCAACCTTACCTTTTTCATGCTCTAGTGATGTATCTGACAATGCCATGGTAGGTTATTTCTCTGGAAACAACTCTACATTTCCCATTAAGGGTTGTGAGATTTCATTTCTTCATCAACAATTACATCTTGTGCTATTTTCAAACTTTCTTCAAAAATAGATTTTACTTCATGAGGAAGTTCATTAGTCTGGGTCACCTTAGCCAAAATGGATATAGCCTCTTCCACTAATAAATCGATATTAGTACCCTTTTTAACAAATAATTTTGGTTTACCCAATTCCAAAACAATTTGTCATGGGGAAAGTATTTCAGTTGCCTGGATCCTCACTTCAGTATTTGGTACATGAATATCATTTTCCAATTATTTGTTTGCTTGAATGCTACCCACTAGTGTCAATATTGGTTCATCTATAGATAAATTAAGTGCATCCAACATGGAAAATCCTTCACCAACATCAACATCAATTACATCAGTTTGACACTTTGTAAATTTGTGCATTGTTTCGACTAGAGGCACATTTATATCCTTAGCAAGAAAAGTTTCAGAGATTTTCATACCTGGGGTAATAAATTGATTGTCTACTGGATTAATTGTAGTAATTCCTTGGGAAACTAGACTCTAAGTGCATTCCATTGTTTTTTCCATAAAAGACAGAGATGGGATCAGAGGATATGATTGCTCTACACGTGGCAGGGATGTATCATGTTGCTTTTGGAAAATATCACTCCTTTTAGACTCAGGGGATCAATTACCACATCTTGGTGTTTGAAACTTGTAGGTGTATGGGAACCTACTCTTACCAAGACTGGCTGGTGAATAACCTTGTGTTTTTTTGTGTCCTCTCAAACCTTTTTAAATCTGGTGCTTCCTTCTTTCATCCTTGTGTGGCTTAGACTGAATGTGGCCACTTGCAATGGCTCCACTCATCAAATTTTCAGCACTATGTTGCTTTGGTGAAACACTTGGATAGATCACATGTGATTTGAAACATTTCCTCTTCACTTGGAGTTGCACTGCAAAAAGTAATGGGGCATTCTCCATAGATTTTAAAAGCATATCTTCAGTCTTTTGCATGAGAACTGACATAGAAGTTCCAGTTCTACTAGTGGCTGATGTCCACTCATCAATGAATTTAGGAGTAGGCATTTTAGATGGCAATTGAGGGGCCTTTCATCTTAGTGGGTCCATTCTATCTGCATCCTCCCTCAGGGGTGGAATATCCTCACTCAAGTTTCCCAAACTTCTGAAATTGTTTAGGATTTTTTTATTCTAGAGTGAAAGATCAATGTTCTTTTAGGTCAACCAGTTTACAGTCCTTCTTATTACATCAACTATTCTTAAATAAGGATCATCGATTCTACCACATTCTAGTCTAGAGGAGATATAAGTTGATCCACCGCCTTCTGATTAATATAAAATATGCTCACTATGTGTGGATCATCCACAATCCCCTCTAGGATAACCGTAATTTTGTAATCTATTATCTGTGAGAGTCATTCTAGAAAAATCCCTTAACCTAACTTCTTCCTCATCCCTGCAGTTCATCCAGTAATCCTCAAAATGGGGCTCATGCTCAAAGGTATTTGCAATGTTGTTAAACACCCATATAATGTCATAATTAGGCCTGGCCTCAAACTTTTCCATATCAAATTTTTGCATTTCCTCTTCAATCAATCTATCCTTTATGATGGAAGGGCATGAATACCTTCCAATTTGAATAGGAAATTTGATATTTTTTTATGCCTCCCAACAATTATTTTATGCACAGGTGTCAACTACCTTACTAGTTCCCATAAAATCAATTTATCATCTACATACCTAGGCAACTTATATGGCTTTCCCTCAAAACCACTAACTCTTATGTAAGTGAACCTTTTATACTAGATGAAGTAACATCCATATTCCAAAATTACTTGTCTAGCTTGTTCAGACATCCTATATTGTCCCCACTCTGGCTTGAAAAGACAAATGATTGGGGAAAAGAAAGCATCATTAACTAACCTTACATTCCCACTCTAGTTGATCAATTGTAGTTGGGGAAATATCTCATGCATTTGACATTGCTTGAAATCTGAACTTGTTGAAAAACCTTGGGAAACATTTGTGCCCTACAACATTATAAATGAGATAATTCATCATATAAAATTCAAGGTCTATAGTATCTCCCATCTCAATTTTCACTACTAGAGTGACCATGTAATCATGGAGTGCGTCTACAATAAAGGTGGCTCAACAAATGCTCCATTTTATCTCCAGAATAATCCATATGTATGTAGCCATCCATTCTTTGAATTCATTTTTGTTTCTAAACATGCCATTCACTTAACAACACAATGACATCCTCAACCTCCTCTAAAAAAATTTCCCTAACCAAATTTTTAGGGATTCTAGCTGTTGTCTTCTTCATAATAAGCCAATTTGTATTTATCATCTTGACATAGTCCTTATTCTTTGTTTCATAATCCTTTAGAGCCAATTTGATGCTGATGGTAATTGGGTTTGTGACTATAGGAAATTTTAACATTATTTTGATGGCTGCTAGTGTTAGTGTTAGTACTGCATCCCCACTCCCGTCTAACACCTCCCTCTTTTTGGATCATAATTCATAGCACAATGCCACACTAATTTAGGGAAATGAATAGAGGGCGGGATGGCACCAGCTAGAGCAATACAACTTTCTGAATTACTTTTAAGGATTCATTCTTATGGGGACTTTTTAACCTTTGGAGGAAGTCATCTAGATCAATGCCCATTAAGTCTATGTCCGTAATTTTATCTAGATCACTTGTGATTCCCGACACAAATGAGAATGAAGATGGCATAGTCTTCATTGTTCAAAAACCCTAACTTTCCTTTTAAACCAACCTTGCCACTGAAAGAGAAATACAGGAGTTTCAAGCTCTTACCAGTCAATCCACAAGTTCTGAACAATTTAAACCCAAATCAACTTCTTAAATCCTCAGGTTCACAATTTGAGCTCCATAGCTAATGACGTGATAATTCTTCATGCAAATCACAAAGGCAACAACAAAAATCAAGCCAATTGGTAAATAAATATGAAAGCATTCACAATCTTTAAAACATCCTTGATTTACATAACAACATTAATGGTAATAGAAATAAATGCAATGCATCAAGACCATTCAATTTGTTGTTTGCAATTTTAAAATGAACTGTCCTTGTGGAATAAAGATTTTTGCTGTCACGGGCTTGGGGGAACCTTTTGTAGTTTTGTAGCATTAGAGACTTTACACATTTTTGGAAAACTTGACCACCCCATACGCCTTTTATTTTTCAAAAATAGCTTGAGACTTGGTTGCATTTGAGTGATAGCAGGGGTGTGGCCCTTTTTATGATTTTATCTCACTTCTTTTTCAAACCCAAAATGCTTGAGTTCTCCAGCAACCTGCATCTCCGCATCTTGCATTTATGTAGCCACATGTCTCTTACGGGTGTCAAGAAATTTTTACACTTTTACTCCTTTCTTCATAAATGCGTAAAGCTACAAATATGTACCACCTCCCCACATCCACTCCAATTATGACACATGTACATTCACCGACATCAATTGAGAAATTATTTATATTACTTTTGATTGCGAATATTTAGAGAACATTTATCGGGTGACAGGGCTGATTTTGCATTTTATGAATGCGAGAGAAAAATACAATTTTGTAAATTTAACCCACCACACCATAATCAATTTAGAACTGCCACGTACCAACCGGAAATGGGAGAGAGAATGCAAATAATAGAAAAGACCCAGAAGCAATTTACAACAAGTAATCCCTCAAACTCTAGAACTTAAAACACAACAGATTCTTCATAAGAAACCATCAGATAATGCACATTCAGACATGATCCTTGACCAAAAAGAGGAAAGACCAGACCATTCATAGAAAAACCACAAAGCCCAATCACACCTCAACAGGAAAGCGAGAACAATATAGCGAGAAAATGATGGAAAATCTTAACCAAATAAGGGTGAGATTAATTTGAGCACTACGCAGACCATTTGACACACTTGAGATATTAGATGAACACCTTCTAAATGCTCTTAATGACCTTCAAATATAATAAAAATGTATCAAACATGCCTACGATAAATGTGTCCAAGAGTGAACTTTCAAGGTCGGTGACCTCATCCTGAAGGAAAATCAACATGTAACAAAAGAAGAGATAAGTAAACGGGGAAAGATTGATCCTAATTGGCTTAGAACCTATATCATTACTCATGCATATGGATCAGATGCTTATCATTTATCTTCCCTCAAAGGTTAACTCGAACTCAACCCCTCAATGCCTTGCATATTTGACCATTCTATTGTTTAATCAAGTCCTATATTACCTTCTGTCTATTAAATGCTTGTCCCTTGAGAAAACTTCACCTTCTACTTACCTATTTTAAGGATCAACAACTAAAAAGAATCATGTGATTATCCATCACCTTTCAGCCTTATCTTCAATATGAGTACCATGAATCTACTCATGGATACTTTTCATCCTTTTTAGGATGGAATACCATGGTCGTTCATTTCCTAATACCTTTATTTTATATCTAACCTCTGTGTTCTATGGTTTTCCTTCATAAAATAAGCCTATACTCCTTTATAGTCTTGTTCATGACCTAAAAGTCCAAAAAAAAGTTCAAAAGTAATATATGGGATTTTCAAATTCAACTCCTTGAGTCAAACTTCTGGAACATAGATGAATCCCTCAAAAAGGACATATATATTTCTATCTTGCTGCTATAAATAGAATTCTCCTTGAAGGACAACTATACAAAGCTAGCCATATTATACGTAGTCTATCCAAAAAGAAGACTATTTCTGCAAAATAAAAATAAAATATTTTGAAGCTTCCTGCATCGATTAGCTTCACAAAGACCTCAAGGAGTCATTCTATTTATCCCACATAGACTTCCCACATCAATCAATCTATCAAACAAAATAAAAAGAAAATACAAAAATTCAAGATAAGTACAACTTTTTCATCATGGACTTTCCTATTTCGGTTTTGGGTATCTTGCAGAAGAGGCATGCTATCTCACAACAAGGTTATGCTAAACAACCCATTTCACCTCATCTTACTTTCTTTCTTATCTTCTACCTACTCAAGGGATGTCTTTGTAAATGTGACATTTCCTGATCATATAGCTTCCTTCACCCTTAGAATAGTCAATCACACACTTCCTTTAGGGGTTTAAGTTCATCAACCCATCCTTGGTATGCTCATTATGGTCCTTACCACTTCTGGAGCATTCCACCTCTTTAACTATTTGTCTCTTTTCTTACTTATTGATTTTTCTACACGTAACTAGACCTTCGACACCTACATTATGGGATTTATTATCCTTCAACCATGCCTATTCAACCTAAACTCAACCATGCCTAAAACAACCTACACTCAACTATGCCTCAATGACCTAGACTCAATCATGCCTAAAACCTACCAACCCATTCATCTACCCCATCATATTATTCCCTATCTTATGGGAGAAATACATCATCCTGAGGCCCCTTTTCACCGGGCTATGTAGGAATCACTCCTAGGGCATGGGGCCCTTGGAGGTTAGCTCGGCCACTTTTACCCCTAACCATTTTTGTACTTTTACATTCACATTCTAACTTATTTATTTTCCATTTACACAATAACTAGGATATTAATTTATCACAAAATCATATATTGTTTCATCATACCTACCATTTTATAACCTTAACCATATCATACATCAATCATTTAAAATTTCCATGATATCAATTACTTGGAAATTTAAACACAACATACTTACAACACATCATTTCCATAAAATCCATAACTTGGAAAATTTCAAACTCTATCATGCCTACATCTAGACTCAGCTATACCTATATCTAACTCCACCATGCCTATACTTGACTCAACCATTCCTACACCTAATGCAACCAAGCCTAAATGACCTAGACTCAACCATGCCTAACTCACCTATTTTCCATAATATAACAATAACAATGTAAATGAAAACCAATACATCATCAGTCTAATAATCATCATCAACTATATAAAAGGGAGTGTCTGTGTATCAATACATATGTACATAGGGATAAATAATCAAAGTATCTCAAAACTCTCATCTACAACCTCACAATCAGTTGGGAATGTTTTCTCCCCTAACGTGGCCTTACCTACAACCTTGCCTCAATCACCCAACCCAACTTCACCATTGTGACACTCAAATTTACTTACTAGCTATACCTTGCGATGATGTTACTCGTGTTGTTCAACCTAATGACCTTACCTTGCCTAATGTCATGTTGTTTATCCTGACCTAACCTTTGGTGCCCTAGAAAAAACCTATTTCCTATTCCTACACCTTTCCTAGTTGTGTTTTAGGACCATATCCTATACCTTGGATACCTGAACCACTTCAACCTTGTTTGGATAAACCTATCAACCTTTGATGAAGTAGATTTTGTAAGCTCTTCAACCTGGTACCATATCACATTCTATACATGTGCATGCATTAGACTACCACTACCTATTACCTGAACCAAACTCACCCTTACCTAAAACCCACCTACCCTTGTTTTCATCACTTACACATTTATCAAACCACTCACTAACTCCATCTATTACCTCATCAAATCCTAGTTTGAGGGGATCACCTCCACCCATACTTGGGGAAACCTAATCTTCACTCATACCTCAAACAATGAATTCCTATTTTTGTAAGAATCACTTATTAATACAAGTTATGTGACAAAAGGGGAAAATGTAGACACCAAATTTGGGTCACACTCCCCTTAGTCCCCTTTAATTAATTAACATAACATATTCACCTAACCATGACCCCTTACCCCACATTCATATTAATTTAATTACTTACAATTGAATTAATGTTCATCCTCACATTATTAACTAACTTCATTACTTTAGTTAATTTAATTTACACCTCACCTAGCCACATCACCTAGACACTTCACCATGGATTTATTACTATCCTATTAATTAACTAAGATTGATTCTCTACTTATCTTAAACAATTGGGACTCTTTCAAACCCAAATATTAAATTATTGTTCCTTCTCCAAAAACACTCCCACTTATCTAAGAACTAATCCTCACTTAGACCCGTATTAGCAATCAAGATCAAGCCAAACATAGTTTAGATCAAGCTATTTTTGGTAACTTTGAATAATTCACCCTAACCGATGCCGCTTTATCCTCGGTCGATGTCGGTCACCTAAACCACCATTAGTTCCTTTATATAAAATTTTACAACTCTTTACATGGGTTGGTCATTCAATTTTGGGAATTCTATTGAAATCAAGTGTGAGTCTCAAAGCCATTCCTGTATCCAAATGAAAATGACACCACCGATTCCAAAACTAGCAACAAGTTCTCTTCCAAAGCGTTGGAGTATCCATAGGAACACACATGTTGCACTACCGTGTGAAATGAACCACCATCACCTCCCTATCAACCACCAACCATCTTTATTCACGAGATTTTCATAGCAACAAGTAAGTAACATGGTTTTCATCATCTACACTTACCTTATTATAGATCTTTTACTTCTTTCAATATTTCTATTTCTGCTATTACCCGGATATCTCCATCTTCCCACCAATCCACCTACCTAACCATTTCAATTATTTCCACCTTTCTTAACCTCTTCCTTTGCATTCATGAGTCTTTTTATCCATATTACAAGCCTAACCACAACTTACTCACTCTCTATGTAATCATAGAGGGGATAAAAAAGGCATTTTTATTAATTTATCACTCATTTCCGCTATCGACATAAGTTTTCCTTATCGTCATTGGTTTCATTCCTATACTGGCATCGGTCACCCGAATGATACCGGTCTCTATGTTATTTTACACCCTCAGACCAACAAGCCTTCTATTAAACCAAAACCAAGCCAGACCTCACCTAATCAGTCCCAGATCTCTGAAAAACCTACCCATCCCGAACAAACCTTTGGTTTCATTAGATTTAGTGATATGTTTCATATTTAACATTAAATATAGAATATTGTTTTGTATTAAGAAACCTAAAATATTTCATTACAATAGGGATTTTTTATTTCAGTTTCCTAGTTACATTAAATTAAATAGTGGATTGACAACCTCTCTAGGAAGCATTAAAATTCTTGGATCTAACATATGCTAGGCATTCCACTATCATATGCTATTTAATGCTCTTTTGTGGTCTTGTTTTGTATTTACAGGTAGTCCTTCCCGCAAAAAAAGAGTTCTCTACATATCTTATCAAATAAGATAACGTCAACAACGTGTGCATTTTACCTTCCACCTCCACTTCATAGGTATTCCTCCTTAACCACTTACTTTCTATCTATTTCATCTTAGAAAGATTCAACTTATTAGTGAAACAATGTGTTTAGCTTACACATCATCTTTTACTTTCTTGTTTATCTTGTTTTTTACTAATAGTTTTTTTCCTAGCCACTTTGTTTGTGTGTGCCTTGGTTTCTACCAAGCACACTCCCTCTCCCTATAGGGAATCAATTTTAGCACATCGTTCGGTCATCCTTTGGGCCATGTACTACTCAAAGACATTGTAAGCACCCTAAATGAGTGGGAATCATTTGGGTGAATAATTCACCCAACAAAGTAGTTCATAGTCACCATACAACATAGTTTAGTACTAGTATTACACAACATTTAGTCACGTAAATGGCCCAGATCCGATTTGGGTCCTCAACATAGAACAATCATCAACACTCGTAACAAGACAATAGCTTCTAGGTGCCCTTGACTATTCCTAGATGCCTGTGACTAGGCTCGGTTACATAGCATTTTTAGTTCAAACAATTTTTAGTAGTTTACACATCAACTTTTACAAAGTGCACATAGTCCCTTAGCACTTGACATACATGCATTACACTTATTTTCTAATTTCACATTAGATCAAAATTGTTTGACCCATATCATATTTTTACACACCATCTACAGGGTTTTCATAATTTGGGAAGTAGTTAAAGGTTGGAGGATGACAAAAGAATTTCCTCCTAAAATTCTTCCATTCTTGGTGTGAGATTGCCCAAAAATTACACACAACTTAACTTGCGTGAAATCACATGAAAAAATCAATCTTCTACAACATCATTTAGGAGCCTTTATATCTTATTCACTCATCATGGATCATGTGCACATGTTCTTTTTACATTTTTACTTAGTTTTACTCACTTTTTACAATTATGATCATATATACACGCATTTGACTACTTTTTCTTTTCTTTTTAGGAGGTTTGTCCTTATGGTAAGTGGTAGTCACATCAATCATACATCATAAATCAAAAAATTCAACATCAACATCAGGTACAATACGAAATCTACATATATGCTCTTTCCTATATTCATCATCATCACTTTTCACTTCCTCTTCTTTAGCTTCCACGCTTCACATTTTTATCACTCCACGCTTTTTCTTGTCTCTCTTGGCATAATTTTTGCCATCGATCTACATGGTTATCAAGTACACATCTCTTATATACTTTATGTTATTGATAATTCACTCAACAACATAAATTTTGGGTAAATGTAGAAAAAAAATCACGCACATTGGGTATTTATCTAGTCCTAATCACATACTAATATTCATATGATTCCTAGGAACAAAAAGTACTAACTAACCCATGTATATTTACCTCTTTACTTGATTTTTGTTATCCTTATTTGTCTTATACACCTTCTTTCCTAGTTTGACCTTTAACCCTTCAAATTCTCTCGAGTCTAGACACCAGCTCCTAGCCAGGATGCCGCCAGTGCCCCGTCCCCTCTCAACTCCCCGTAGACACCTAAATTTGGTATTTATGCCCCTCATCACCCACGTGCACATATTTATTTAATCATTTCCTACATTTAATTAAATTCCCATCTAATTTATATTAATTAATTAATTAATCTTTATTAGTTAATTAATTAATCATTTTTATCCTATCATTATCCAATCCTCATCAATCAACATTAATTAATCTCCATTAATTAATTAATTAATCATTTAATCTTTATTAATTCACATTAATTAATTAATTCCCTTTTATTAATTAATTAATTATCCACATCCACATGCCCTAATCAAACCTTCTATTTAGGATGCTTTAATTCTAAATATATATCCCCATGTTTTTCTATGCTTTTCCTAACCTATATTTATTCCCCAACTCATCCTTATCACATCCCTTCCCACTTGTTTTCTTTAAAGAAAATTTTCTACTCATCAAAACACAAATCACCCATTGTATCCTATTTTTGTCAACCCTATAAAACCAAGTTCATTCCCTTCCCAAAACATGGCCAAGGAGATGGTATAACACGTAAAACAAGACTTATTTCTCATTTTCTTCCACTCTTTGGTTCCTTCTTTGAACCAGAGCATCTTAGCAATCCTTCTCGTAACCCTTACAATATTTTCTTGCTCATTTCTATAACATAGAGAGGTTTTCATTTCCTTTTGTGTTATATTGTCTTATTTCTTCTATTATCTTGTTAAATCTAACTATTTCACCGAATAGTTTGTGTAATACGATAAGGTAATAGGTTAGGAGGAATACATGTAAAATCAAAGGTCAATGGTAGATTGCATGTGTTGTTGACTTTTGATCTGAGTTGATCATGGAGAGCTTCCTTTGGCTAGAAGGAACAACCTATAAGAAACACACCAAGACCACAAAATAGCATTAATAATATAGGTTAGTGGACTACCTAGTGAGTGTTAGATCTAGGGATCGAGGTGCTTCCTAGAAGGTTGTCAAACCACTTTGAAATACAATTTAATGCAACAAATACCATGAAATAACGAAATTCTAATGTAGTTTTATGATTTAGGTATCTCGTGCTAATAAAATAAGTAAATCTAATCGAACAGAAAAGTTATGATTAGTTCGGAGGTTTACTACGTTGTTATGGGTTTTGGAGGTCTGACGGAGATCGATAAAGGGTCTAGGAATGAGTAGGTAAGTTATGGGTTGGTTTTGGTTTAATTGAAGGCTTGCTTGTCCTAGGGTATAAAATGACACAAAGACCGATATTGGTCGGTGAACGACGCCATTATAGGGGTGAAATCAAGGGTGGTAAGGTAAATCAACGTTTGTAGGGGGGAAATGGGTGATAAATTAATAAAAATGGTTTTTTATCTCATCTGGTGATTACACAGTGAGTGAGTAAGAAGTGGTTAGGCTCATAATATGGCTAAGAAGACTCAATAATGTAGGGGAAGAGGTTAAGAGAGGTGGAAAGACTTGAAATGGTTGGGTAGGTATATTGGTGGGAAGATGGAGATAACCAAATAATAACATAAATGGAAATACTTGAAAGAAGTAAAAGATGTACAATAAATTAAGCACAAATGATGAAACCCGCATTACTTACTTATTGCTATGAAGATCCTGTGAATGAAGGTGGATGGTGGTTGATAGGTGAGGTGATGGCTATTTTAGTACTATAGAAGTGTAACTTGTGTGTTTCCATGGATACTCCAACAATCTGGAAGAGAACTTGTTTCTTTTTCTACACTCTGGTGTGTGTAGACATCATGTGGGATGAAGGAATGGATGATATGCATGCTTGATTACAACAGAGCTCCCAAAATTGAATGACCAAACCATGTAAAGAGTTGTAAAGTTGTATATAAAGAAACTGATGATAGTTTAAGTGACCAACGTCAGTTGAGGATAAAATGGCATTGGTTAGGGTGAATTAGTCCAAGTTACCAAAAATAGCCTAATCTTTACTATTATTGGCATGATTTTGATTGCTAATCCAGATCTCAAGTAAGGTTTGGTGCTTAGATAAGTGGGAGTGTTTTGGAGCACCTTTCCTGGTTGTATTTTAGGACCATATCATATACCTTGGATAACTCGAACCACTTAAACCTTGTTTGGATAAACCTATCAATCTTTGAAAAAGTAGATTGTACAAGCTCTTCATCCTAGTAACATATCACATTCAATGCGTGTGCGTGAGTTAGAATACCACTACTTATTACCTGAACCGAACTCACCCTTACCTAAAACCCACCTACCCTTATTTTCATCACTTACACATTTATCAAAGACCTCAATGAATCCATCTTTACCTCATCGATCCTATTTTGAGGGGGATCACCTCCACCCATACTTGGGACAACCTAATCTTCACTCATACCTAAGACAACGAATTCTTGTTTTTGTCAGCGTTGCTTATCAATACAAGCTATGCGACAAAAATGGGCAAATGTAGACACCAAATTTGGGTCACACTCCCCTTGGTCCCCTTTAATTCATTAACATAATGTATTCACCTAACCATGACCCCTTACCCCACATTCATATAAATTTAATTACTTAAAATTGAATTAATGTTCATCCTTACATTATTAATTAATTTAATTACTTTAATTAAGTTAATTTACACATCACCTAGATACCTCACCATTGACTTATTCCTACCCTATTAATTAATTAAGATTAGTTCCCTAATTATCCCAACCAACTTTGGGACTTAGTCTCAACCTTGAAATTAAATTCCTATTCCTTCAAAACAGAAATAGGTTTTTTCTAGGTCACTAAAGGTATGGTTAGGATAAATAATATGACATTAGGAAAGGTAAGGTCATTAGGTTGAACAACACCAGAGGATTTATCGTAAGGTATATTGAGTAAGTGAATTAGAGTGTCAAAATGGTTACAGATTGGGTTGGCTAATTTAGGCGTGGCCTTATATGTAAGGCCATGTTAGGGGAAAATCATGCCCCAATTTATTGTGAGGTTGGGTTGTAGGTAATAAGGTCATTAGGTTGAGTTGTAAGGATGGGGTCAAATTTGGGTAAGGTGAAAAGGGGTTTCGGGAAATCGATGTGGTGAGAAAGGGTGCAAAGTAAGGATAACCGATATCGTATTAGAAAACCAATTTCGATCAAGGTAAACCGACTGCAGAGTGTGCTAGGGCACATGACTGATGTCGGTCAAGAGAAAGTGACGCCAATCGTGTCGAGAATTGGGTAAAAAGTAAAATTCCATATTTTACGAATTCATTTTAACCATTTCACTTGTTATAAAATGATAGAGACATAGTGTTTGTGTGCATTTTCTTTGGAGAAAAGGATGAGGTCTTGCACTGTTGAGTTAAAGGCATCGAGTGGTTGGATGAGTCGGGTAGATGGGTCCACAAGATCATTTAGAGTGATTTTATTGGCTAGAGGACCGAGAGTGTGATTATAGGAATGGATGCAACAGGGATGAAGCACCGGAGATACACCAATTCGTAGACTAGACGTGTCAATGAGGAGGAGGTAGTGTGTTGAGTTAGGAATCAATCCATATTATTTTTTTCAATTAAAATTTGTGGTAAAATGAACAAATGGGGTAGGAAATTGAAAATTGGAAATGAGGTTAAAAATGAATGAAATTGGGTATTGGGAGGGTGCAATGTAGATTAATTAGGTGAGCCAAGGAATTGGGGTGGGGTTTAGGTGGGATTGGGGTAGATTTTAGGTTGTTTTTCCAATTTTTCAAAATTTGTGGCGTGGGCACATCTCGGCCTCGGGGCCGAACAAGAGACCGACGCCGGTTAGGCATCGCCAATATCATTTGGTATACCGCATCGGTGGTTGAAATATGTGACCGGTATTGGTTAGAGTGATGGTAGTCTTTGATTACGAGACCGACATCGGTCATTGTGAAAAGGGACCTAGTTCGAAAAAGATTAAGTTATGGGAAATATGAACTTATAAGATAGAGAGAAATGTATTGGTAGAGAAATGGGAGGCGAGTAGAATTGAAGTAAGTGGGATGAAGATATATATATATATATAGCTAGAAATAGGTAGGTATGTGTTAGGTTAAATGTTGAAGGAGATAAATTGATGAAGTAGAACATGAAGACTTGTGTAGGCTAGATAAAATGGATGATAGGCTAGTGAAATAGTTAGAAAATATATAGGTAGGTAGAGTAATGTGGGTGTGGGGTGGGTGGGTCGGTAGGTGTGAAATAATGAGTGAACTAGGTAGGTACTTGACAATGTTGAGTTTCATGGATGTAGGCATGCCATTAGTTGACGATGTGGGATAGGATCTCGCCATTATTAGGGGCAATGGGACCCAACATCACAAAGGATGAGTGGAATTATATGTGAGAGGTTGGATTGGTTGGGATCGGATGGTTCATGTGGATCTAATGGCATCACAATCTTATGGTCACTCTCATTAATACATGGGATGTAAGGACCAATACATTATATCTACCAACCGGCAAGATGATGATCATCTTTGGAGGATGTATACCAAATTCTATGTTTATTGATTATTGGGGATCCCATTTATTCGGTGTCATCGATGAGGCTTTTAAGGTGATGATTAGATTATTTTGGGAGATGGTGAGTGACCTAACTAAGCATAGTGTTAGTCTTAAATATTGGGCGTTGTATGTTGCACACCGCATGAGACTCGATTATCGATGCGATGATGGTTTTAGTGGGATGTTATGCACTCCCGACTTAGAGGGTGGCCGATTTCCCAGGGGATTGATGGGAGTTATATGAGATATGATTGAGGATCATGTCTATTTTACGTGTGCGCCTACCTATCTAGCATAGTTATAAAGGGATTTGTGGGCCTACCAGAGGATATGACCGTATGACATCTGTTGTACATTCCTACTGCACTACTGGTGTATGAGCACATAGTGATTATGTGCCCACAGGGACTTCGATAGCAGATTGGCATCATGGTGGTTAGAGGCTAGATATAAGAGATGGGTGGTAGTAGGTGGTCATCCACGAGTGGAGGAGGCGAAGGTACGACGACATGATTGTTACACACGACAATGTGAGGGTTTGTATGCCATGGACATAGTATGGCAACCCTATGTTGGTTTTCCTACATTTAGAGGGATGGCCCAGGAGTTATAGGGGCTAAAACTATTGAGGTGGATACAAGGCAAACATTCCAGTGAGAAAGATATGATTTCGGTTGAAATATTCTAACACCAATTTGGACTACATCAGGATGTGCTACCACCATTCCCACAGTACCACAGAGATGATGTGGAGAGACCTTTGTCTCCACCTCATCTTACAGACGGAAATGGACTAGAGGAGGTACAATTTGATATGAGGTTAGATGATGGAGGGACCACCGTGGCATATAGACAAAGTGGTGGGAATAATATTTACATGCAGCATTTCCATGGGCGGTTAGTCGAATTCAACCATGGTGATGGTTTAGATGGATGCCTTATAGGGATAGGTGACTACTCCGGGTGTTCAGTTGATAGTAGCACAAGCACAGTGAGTGAATTTGATAGGTAAGGTGAATATGTTACGAGGGTTAGCTAGAAGCCACGGAGGCACAAGCACAAGTTCTTCCATAGGCTCTCACAAGGATGGAGCATAGGTAGCGGTGCTACATGTGTAACATTCCCATTTTAAGACTTTAGAAACAAGGGAATTTTTTTAATAATGTTTTCTATTCTAAATAATCATAATTTAGAACACACATTCCAAGCCAATAAATCTCATAATAGAAAACCATATGCAATCTGTAAATGACTTGGTGGAACACCGATCTCTCATTTCATGACTTGGTATCATACCGATCTCTCATGTTAACTTAATGATTTGTATACTAAGTATACTTGGTTCTCTTACCATTTTCGAGGTATTAAGTGTTCTATTTAAGAGGCCTATCTGAATATCTGTTACCAATATTCATCTGAAATCCCACTTCTTAAACTAGGTGACATAGGAAAATGCAACTAGTAGCTTGCAATACTTTGGCCAAATATTTTCAACATACTGTTCATGTTTATATTCCTAAACGAAATAATCGTCAAACAAAATACGTCCTTCACCCCACTTCATCTCAATTATCTAGAATGGTCTTCACTGAATCCTATCAGTCCACTTGTTCAAGGTTTAACCCTAACCAAGGTTAGTAACATAGTCTAGTGTAGAGGATTACACACGGTGACTAAGGGTACCTAGACATACTTAATCGAGCTTAGTCGATTACGTTTGTCTAGTTATCCTAATTCATTTTGAGATGTCCCCAAAATAGATCACACCTCTAACTTAACCTAGGGAAGAACTATGATCAAGTTTAAGTTTACGTAGATCTAGGTGATTAAAATCTCAAGGGTGTTACAACATGTCAATTGTAACACAATATCCTCATGAAGGCCCAAGTATTGCTAAAGGTAATGTACTTTGCAGTTGGCGCGTGCCAACATCCTAACAAGTTCTTCTCATCTAGATGAACATACCTTAGAAATAAGTTGATGACTTTGTAAGTTTTTCTTTATTAAAGGTTAATTGTAGTATCCCTCTTGGATAACTTGATTCATTTACCATTAGGGTTATAAGTTAAAACTGCAATAGGAATGGGTATGCAGATACATCTGCCCCAAAAATTCATAAGTTATGTTATAATTCCATTAACATATTGATTTATGTTTCTCATAACAGATTCAACATACTTAATGATGATGATAACTTAATTTAATTATCCAAGTCTTAGCTCACTTAAGTTCTGAATCACATCTTTTTGCAATAGGCTTCATTGGGATGAAGTCTAATCCTATATGTTTTCTTTTCATTAGTCTTATTCTGATTAAGGAATTAATCAAGAGGAAGCACACCTTCCTCTATCCAAGATGACATTAGGATTTAATTCCAAAAGGTCTTAAAATAGACTGTTTATCATTGCAGAAAAGTTGCCTTCCCTTTTCTTATTAAGAATTAAGGTTCATTTATAACCTCATATTATTTTACAAGTTATCATCATGATTTAATTTACCCACTAATCATTGTTTAGTAAAGCCATAGTGATTTAGTTGAATGTCCAATCATGAATGCCAACTTTAATAAGTTACATTTAAATAAGAGGGTAGTATATCTAGTACCCTTAACCTCTAATTCATTTTAAACCAACCCCAGAGGGTATATTACAGATATATATAAAATAAATAGAGATAAGCTTATCATTTCCATTCACAGAATATCCAAAAAGATGACACATCAAGTACAAATAAACCCACAACTTTTTCATTCATCAAAATGGGATTCATACATGATAAGTTCAAACACTTCAAACATTTCTAGTGTCAAACAACAACAACAACAAGATCAATTACAAGGACAAATTTCTTTTCCAACTATTACATTTCAATAATGATCCATATTTCATCATAAAAGATCTAGTCTCTTTGGTAAACAAAAGTAACATCCTAAAATATATTTTCTCCTCTCATCACTTATGAATTCCATATGCAAAATTTCTAGCATGGGTCAGTTCATTGAACTAAGCATGATAAGCACTAAGCATTAAAACGATGTGCTTTTAACTAATTGTTTCATAAAGAGAACTCTACTTTTATGAAACAGTTAAAGCATTACAAAAAGACATACCATAAAGAAATACTAGGACACAAAAGAGAGGGAGAGGTAAGGTGATAAACCATATCATCATTAAGAATAGATCATGATATAATCATATTCAAATTTCAACTAATGATTACATAAAAAGAATTAAAGCATTAATCCAGATAAATAATATTTCACCAAAATCACAATTGATTTTCATATACTGATTTACATGATTCACTTCTTAATTAATTCCATCTAATCTGAGAAGATACTAACACTACTATCTCTTAGGAATAGATCTGCATTAGATGGAACAATAGTACATTCATCTCAGCATTATCTCACTTAATTTCATCCTAAAATATAAGATTCCAAGTTCAATCAAACATTAGGATAAATTTAGGAGGAACCAACAACATATTTAGTAAAGAGTTTCTTATTTAAGAATTCTATATCCTAAATTCGATTCAAAAACCAACCTAAGTTTAGGATCAGTGTCAAACAAATTTTGACAAAGGATGAAATCAATTTGACATGCAATTGGAACTAATCACACAATCCCAAAAGAGGTACATCATTACCAATGTTAAAGTCAAAGAGAAGAATGGAGGAATTTAACAATCAACTACAGATCCTATAACCCTTCAAATATATTTTCACCCCATAAGAGACTTAGGATTTTCCAACCTAACATAACAATTCTTTAGAGTAACCTTTTGCTTTAGATATCCTATTCTAACACAATTGGGCTTAATTCTTCAAGAAAGTCCCAATGGAGGTATAACAATACAAACCAAATTGGTCAGCTCCCTCTTTAGGAGTGATACAGGTGAAAGATGAAAGGAAAGAGAGAAAGAGATTGTTCACTCTAGATCCAAGCAAGGATATTATAGACAAGTCCAGGTCTCTACTGTCCTCAACCAAAATCCCAATAGAGGTTAGATCAGGGATCGTATTAGATGATAGTTGTCCCGAGGTAGAAAGAACAAAGAACAACATTCATTTACCTTTCAGAATTCAAGGAGGACAGTATTATAAATACCTTAATTCCCTAGACTGCAAGTAACCATCTCCTAACAGATATAGAGGAAAAAGGAAAGGTATAGCCAAGGAGTAAGTCTACCTAGTCTTCCTAACTCAAAATAGAAAGAGTTGATATCATCAAATAACAACATAGATGAGGCCTCAAATACGCATTCCTTAAACAGAGGTACCCTTGCCTAAGATTGAAAAATAACCGAAGAAAATTTGCCGCCCAAGGAAAAGAAAATAAATTAACCCCAAGAAACCATTGAAGCCCAATGAACTATTCAAAATTACAATCAATAACAATGAATGTAACATAATAAGCTACAAACCAAAAATGATTTTCCTTTTTAAATAGTAATTGCATCAATTTCAAGAATTATCCTAGTTTCCTAAAGAATAGAAGAAAAATAACACTTCTTTAATTTACCCTTTTTCGAGAAATGATTTCCTTTTTAAGGAGATAACACGGTAAGCTTACCCATCCTTTGTTGGTGAATGAAAAAGTGATAACAAGTCTTAACAGATAAAAACTTCCTTTCAAATCCAAAATCAGAACAATGCATCATCCTTAATAACCACTGAAATAGAAAACTGAAATAGGAAGGATAAAACCCAACCCAGATTCATAACCACATAGAGAGATAAAAGAAACTTTGGCATAATCCCAAGTCTTTTGCATGAAATCAAAATTAGAAGATATGCTAAACCCGGAAATGCAAAAGGTCTATTTCCTTCAAGGATTCATTCAAGATTAGACAAGAGTCAAGTTACTCTATAGTTTACATACTAAAGTATTCTCACATAAGTGTTACAAGATCCCATCAAACAAGTTCCATAATTAAATAAAAATGAGTTACACATGAGCTCAAAAAAGTGTAAGTAGTTACAACTTCTTCCCAATGCAAAAAATTAAACATATCTTTGAAATTTCCAAACAAGGAATTTAAAACCCAAAACAAATCTTCCATAATAACAGTGGAATCAAACAAAAAAAAACAAAATGAATAATACAAGCATCAAAAGAAATATCATAACATTCATCAACAACCCATTCATTTCCCAAGAGCAGAGTTATTTTAATGAAACATTTAAGTAAAAGAAAAAAACTTAATGGGTAGAGCCTATCATGCCTGATAGCGCTTCTCCTTGATTTAAAGAATATTTCCAAGAAAATATCTAATAGTTTCTTCTTCACCATTCCAGAGAAGATCTTTGAGAAAATTCAATACTAACTAATTTTCTACGAATGTCAATAGGACCATCAATACTTTCCCATTCCTTCTTCTTATAGTTTTACAAAGTCCAAAAATAGCTCAATGCAATGCAAAAATAACCAGCCATGCAAGAATAGATCTGATGATTTGAAGGATAGAAAAACATCATGTAAAGCTTGAGCTTGGAAATTGACCAAAGAAAAAAAAACCATGCAAACCCCTCATGCATTCTACTAGGTGGTTTGTAACATCCTCGTTTTAAACTTTAGAACAAGTGAATTTTTTTTTTTTTGATAATTGCATACTGGTTCTAAATACATAATTTAGAACTCACAATTCAAATAACCATTCATATAACAGACAACCATATGCAGCTGTAATGACTCGGAGTACCTCCGATCTATTCATTCCATGACTCGGCAATCTACCGATCTATTCATGTGTAATAAGAGTCGGTGCTTTTAATTAACACATTACTCTTGCGGTTCTCTTCCCTAATCTGGGATTCAGAATGCTCTGTCCAAGGAATCTAACTGAATAATTGTTACTATTATTCATCGGCATCTCATCCCTTAGACTAGGTGAATTAGGACAACGCAATCAGCAGCTTGCGATACTTTGGCCAAAGATTTGAAACATACTGCTTATGTCTCGTATTCCTTAACGGCATACTCGTCAATCTGGAATACGTCCTTTACCCCATTCATATGTTATATAGAATGTCTTACACTGACTACTGTCAGTCCTTCCTTTCACAACTGAATCACTCGGAGGCAGATTAACAAGGTGATAATGTTATATGGATGCCCACGAGGATTAGGGATATGATGACATACTGGTTCAACCTTGCAGTTCAACCAGTGTGTCACGATACCCCGAATCTCCTAGGCAGCCTTATAACATGACCACGTTCTTAATCGGTCCCAGGGTAACTCGTGCGAAATCAAGTGTAAATCTTAGCGATCAATGCAAAGGGTGTCGCCATAAGTCATCTGCATTGTTGTAACTTCGAGAAGATCCTAATCTTCTCGGAGATACAACTCTGCAGTTGACTTATGTCGTCAACCTTTAAATCCGCCTCGAAAAGATCTACTCAACAACAAGCGTTACGCACTTGAGTTTAAATTACTTTAAAGACCTTACCCTAAGGTTAGCCTTTCCGATCCCTGGATTCTTCGTCTTAAGACGACCCTCCTCTATAAAACCCATTACATGGTAGAGGTATTACGGTCAAGTTCTCATCAAGGAGTCATTAGAATACACCTGATTCTAAAGCAACAGAATGGGACAATATCTCATAACCTTTGCTTGAGATTGCCATCTGAACTCCATTTGATTGTATATCAGTTCTCTTAACTGAATTTATATCATACTTTTAGTATAAAGATATAAATGATTAAGAATCCAATTTAATATTGTCCTGTCATACTTAGGACTAGGGATTAGTAATTTAATCCAGCTTGTTTAGTGTTCTCCTTAGGCTCATTTTTAACCTATCTTCTAGAAAGACAATTATTTAAATCCAATATTGCTTTTGTTAGAACAGATTAGAACTACTAAACACTCATAAGAATTCAATCTCATTTTCTTGCAAGCTTTCATTGTCAATCACAAAAGCATCCATATTATACAATGATAACAATGCCCCTTCGTTACATAAACCGAAGAAGGTCAACTTTCAGAAATAGAATACTACACATAAGTATCAAACACTTATTTCCATTCCTTCCAAAACTATACAATTACATTTTATGCAACAACATACTTGATACAATGCTCAACGGAAAAGAAACATCTTTTCACATATAGTACATCTATAAAATCAAGCTGTAATTCATTATAAATCAAATAAACAATCTGATCAGCTTGTCAGATCTGCATTGCTTTTACCTCTTACGGCAACCATCTGCAAAAATAGTCAACATGAGTCAGTTCAATGAACTGAGCATGATAAGCACTAACTTTTAAAACAATTGCAATCCATCAATTGTTTTCATTAAACACCCTGTTTAAATGAGGTCAAATATTCACATAAGTAAACATAATCAGACTATGCCCTTGTAATACAAAATGATTACAAATATGTAACTCTATCATTGTTACAAAATAGTCTTAATCACTTTCTAATATTTCATCAAATATAAGAAACAAGGAACGAATGCACCCAAACAATCATTGAATCCAAAATCACAACATTGGTCAGATTGTTTCATTCTTCCAAAAGGGAAATAACATAACAATTCGGAATTCCACCAATATGTTACAAACAAATTCCCACTGTTAGACAAATATCATCTAATAAGCAAAAGAAGAGAAAGAACCAAATCAATCATACTTCCTTTCACATAAGTTCGTTACTGTACCGTCTACTCAAATGAAATACATTCATCCAGTAAGCATACGAACAAGTCATTCAAACAACAGGAAGAATCACTGTCATAATAAAATTCGAACACAACAAGGCTTTACGGCCCGAATTCGAAATCAAGAAATCCAGTAATGCGGTCAGCAATAGACTATATTGCCTTAGGCAATTGGATGTTTCCCAAAACTATGCCAAGACAATCACTCAAAATTTCCGAACATGCTCAGTCTCAATCAGACAGGAGTGAACGGAATAGAATATAGCAAATCTATACTTACCTTGGCGCATGCAAATCTAAGGTTTGATATTCACGGTTCACTTCAGCAGAAGCTAGAACACGAGACAAATATTCATGCTCAGGGATCTCAAACAGTGACAAAGACAGTGTCCAAATGTCAAGTTCAGAAAGAGACAGAAGTACCAGTTACCTTTCCAGAATTCAAATGATTCAAACAGAGGTAACAATTCAACAGTTGCATATGAATTCATACTGATATTCATCAACGAAGCATAAAAAGAATCAGAAAACAAATTAATCTCTGATTTCAACCATGAACAGTGACTTAAACACGTAATCATTCAATCGACTCCACAGAGTCATTCAAATCGCAACAATTATAAATCTGTATATTCACACTGTGCACTGCCATCGATTTTAATACCCATAACCGCTGAACCCAACAACATCTTAAGATAAACTTGGTTGATAAATCCTTCAATGCCATCCATGGTAATCATTCAGAATTAAACAAGTGTAAGCCATCGAATACCCATTTCAAAGCAAGGAAATCAACTGAGCCGCTTCGAAGCTTTCGAACAGCTTACACAAAAGGAATGCAAATGCATACTCAGGAAATCTATACTCATTATTTATTACAAATAACCGCGGCCTCAAGACCTGTTTTCTCTACAAGGCTTCCACGAAAATCAAATAATAAAACTCTAAGATGAATCTACATTCTCAGCAGTAGATAGCAATATACGATTCAATCATGGACCCCACTGAGTCGTAAAAATAAAGTATAGATGTATCAATATTGTACACAGTCAACAAATAATCCCGTTACCACAATAACAAGGAAGAACAACTTCCACTGGATCGTTTAGACTACGGTAACACAACAGTTGCCTGTTCCCAAGCCAAAAATTAGAAAACAAATGAAACCCAAAAGTATCATTAGTCACTGTCAACAAAACCACGACAGAGTTTCCAAAATTTCCTAAAACACTGAACAATCAAACAGGTACACCAGTATCCTTCCCTACTGTTTCACAACAGTATTGGCGATCAAAAATCGACAACAAAACAGTGGTCTATACCCTACACAAGTATATTCGACGGGTTCATGCCAAACAGGCCGAGCATTCATACCTTTAAATATATAAATATCTCACATATTTAAACCAGAAAGAATACACAAGGGAATAGAGCCGAAATTCGAATTTAACAAACACCCATCTAGAGGAAATTGAAAAATCGAACCAGAAGAGATACAGTACCAAAATCAAACAAGATCTCCATAGAAAATCATCCATTTTCTCAAAACATTTGAACAGAGTTGTTCTAATGAAATCACTTGAAAGACAGCAAGCTATTTAAAGGTTAGGGCCTAACATGCCTGGATTTTTGATCAAATTTCCGAAGTAGACCACAGGAAGAGCTCAAACTTCCTTCTCTTTTTCCAAGATAAAGCGACCAACAAAATTTCACTATCTCCATCACATATATATCCTCCATGACAGAGAAAAGAGCTAGAGCAGTTCATACTTGCCATGCAACACAAAGAGAACTGGTGCGAAGAACCAGTAAACAAGCAGAGAGAGAGAGAAGACCGAAAATCGCGACAAGCCAAACAAACCCACAAATTTCCCATTTGCATGCCTTCTCGCGAGTTCCGAGCTCGACTTCCGAGAATATTGAATGCCATTAAACCAACTTTCCCGCTTAAACTCAACTTCCACCGACCGCCAGAATTGGCGACAGTCCAACTAAAACTCAAGTTCATTTCCAAACTTAGCAAATTGCCACGTCTGCACAGGTTAGCCGTCGCTTAAGCCTCCGCCATGACCTGTCCCTCATCCTTATCCCCAGCATTAATTGCCATAGAAAACGCCGCCCATGGTTCGCACCCCTCCATAGGCCCCTTTACATCCTCCTCAATAGTTAGGTTAGTAACTTAGGTTAGAATTTAGGGTAATACCCATACTAACCAATTTACACGTAGTTACTAACTTAGGATATTAACACATAGCCTAGGTCTAGGTTAGATTAACAATAATCTAACCCCTAGGTTAGGTTTTAGTTTTAGGTTACTAACCATTAATAATTCCAGTTAGGTCTTCGTCCTGTAAACTCAGAAAGACCTGTATCATACCTTCTCGAACAGAGTTAGCTCCAGTTCTGCTGCAGAATTGTATGTAACGAAATATTACCCGGTCCACAATCGAGACCTTCCAGATATACTTCCATATCGGGAACCAATTTTATTTCACAAGATCAGCCCGAGTCATACTCCTGACCAGCTTAATCAATGCTTCCATACCTTGCAACCTGTTCAAGGTCTGTGATCTAATTCATCACAAACAAACTTAAAGCATTACTTGGATCAATTCCACTGATCCAAGACTAGATATTATAGATGAATAATTCTATAATTCATTCCGAGATCAGATTAATACTCAGATACAAAATGAAATAAATAAAAGAGTCTAATCATATTCTGACTCAGTCAAGATCTGCAATCTGCAAGGAAATTACAATACATATCAAGCATGATTTCTAAATCGAGGAACACATCCTTATACAAGAAATCACATATCAACACTTGTATGTCCAGGAGAAAGTAACAACAGTTCAGGGTGTTACATGGTTTTTCACCATATTCAAAAACATTAAATGTAAAGGATAAATAGTTCCCTCCTTTTTCCACACCACCACCATCTCCATTTTTGGTGAAGTCTAACTTCAAATTGTATGCTACCAATTCCGATGGACATGCCAACTAAGCTTTCCCCTAATTTTCCAATGCCCATTCCAAAGTTGGCGGTAGGGAAGGATAAGAGTTCATTAAACCTCATTAATTACCTTGAAACCAATGCCATCGACCTCCCAATTTTCATATGTCCCATAGTCCCCCCTTCATGTTATCCACACTTTAGTTAGGTTAACATAAGTTTAGGATATAAACATAGGTATAAAGTAGGTTTTTAGGTTAAGTCTTAACATCTTAATTCAAAAGATCAAAGAGACATAGGTTAGGCTTAGTTCTAGGACATAGTCCTTTAGAAATAAACCAATAGTTAAAAATGATTTATCATTCAATAAAGCATCGAAATCCATTAAATGAAGAACCATCCATGACATCGATCAACATACCGGTAGGGTCTGAAGACCTTATTAATTATCTAACACAATCGGAATCCATTGATCAACTAATCAAACAAACTTGGTTGTTATGACCACAATAATTATGAATTAAAAGCATACCTTGGATCAATGGAATTGATCCAAGGTAATGTTGTTCTGAAATAGGAAGAGTTTATAAAAATTAACCCAGATTTCTCATTTAAGCAGTGAACTTATTCTGCATAAGGAGGTGGGTTGTTCCTATTAAATACAATAAACATGACAACATGAACATGTACAAAGGATGGATTATTTTCTACTACAAACATGATTTCCATAGTCACAAGAGTACACCGTCTTAAGACCAAATCACATGTCAATGTTTGCATCTTCTAGGTAGAAGTCATCTTAGGTACCTATCATGCTAGAGGTGTTACATACCTCCCTCCTAAAAAGCATCATCATCCCGATGATTAACTTAGTCAATAATTTAATAAAGAATATAACCAATTTATAATTTCTTTATTCATAAGTTCTTAACAAAACCAGATTTGAAAAGTTCAAATTTTCATAGTTATTCAACATTAAAATAGCTGTTTTAGTACTAAAGAATTTAGTTTCTGCCCAAAACTGGTAGATTTATTGATATACAAAGAATAAAATCTTAATGTTTTATCAATCCACAAAATCAATTGTTCAAACAAATATGGAAAAGTAACTTTCATATCTTCTAGGTTTTCCTAGGTTACACTTTCTTTGTTAAACTGGTCCCACTGGACCTTACATTGACTTATTTCATGATTTCTTAAGTGCAACTGGCGAGTTTCCAACACTCGAATGGGTTTAACCATGATTATTCCTAGGTCTTAGACCTGCAAGGAATTCCAATTTAACACATGTGATAAATCTGAAACGTATTTCTTAAGAAAAGAAATATGGAAAACATCATGCATTTGTGATAAAGTAGGAGGTAAAGCTAAACGATAAGCTACAGGGTTGATTATTTCAAATTTTCAAAGGGCCCCACATAACGAGGTGATAACTTGGTAGCCTTGCCAAATGTTATTGAAATCATTTTTGGTTTAACCCGTAAAAAGACCTTTTCACCAAGTTCAAATTTCTTGTCAACCCTTTTTAAGTCTACATAACTCTTCTACCTATCTACTACTTCGTTCAAACATTCACAAATCATTTTAACTTGTTGTTCCATTTTCGTAAGGATTTTAGGTCCAATTACCTCTATGTCCTCAATGTTATCCTAGCTAACAGGGGTTCTACATTTCCTTTCGTATAATGCTTTGAAAGGTGCCATTTTTAGAGAGGTGTGATACATGTTATTATAAGAAAATTCAACTAATGGAATATATTCTTCCCATTTATACTACTGATCCATGCGATACATTCATAATGATGACTCTTTCGGTTTTCCCATCCATTTCCGGATAATATGCGAGAACTAAAATTCAGCTTAGTCCCTAGGGCTGCATTAAGTGTTTGCCAAAATTTAGATGTCATTCTCGGGTCCCTATCTGATATGATCAATTCATGTACTCCATGTAATCTAAATATTTCATGCATAAATATTTTTGCTAAAATAGGGGAATCATCCTTAAGATTTCTAGCAATAAAATGTGCTATTTTTTTAGTTTATCAACAACAACTAGAATAATATCATTTTTATTTATTGACATAGGCAAACCCTTGAACAAAATCCATGCTAATTACTTGCCATTTATATTGCGATATGATGTGAGGATATAGTAACCTAGTTGGATGCATATGTTTAGCTTTAACATGTTGACATTCTAAGCAGTGTGTCATAAAATCAATCACATCCTTTTTCATCCCTTTCCAGAAATATTGTTGTTTTATATCAGCAAGCATTTTTGTAATGTTGGGGTGTCTAGAAAAGGTGAATTATGAAATTTAGTTAACAATTTCTTTCTTAATTCATTTAACAAAGGTATGTATACTCTATTTTCAAACCTCAAGATTCCTTCATTATCAAAGTGAAAACCTTTATATCTCAAATCATTTGGATCTGTAGCAAGTGTTGTTTTTACTTGCTGAAAATAAGAATTAGATTCCATAACACTTTTTACTTCATCCTTAAATTGAGTTCTCAACATTATAAGAGTGGAAATATGCTTCCTACGACTCAGTGCATCTATCACTCTATTTTCCTTGCCTTTAATATAACTTATGTCAAAATCATATTGAGATATAAATTCTAACCATCTTCACTGTCTTGCATTCATATTTGGCTGAGTGAAAATATACTTCAGCCCAAGATGATCAATATTTAATTCAAAAGGTCTACCAAGAAGATAATGCCTCCATACCTAAAGTGCATGAACAATGGAAGCAAGCTCTAGGTCATGTGGATCATAATTCAGTTCATGTAACTTGATTTTTCTACTCTCATAAGCTATAACATGATCATTTTGTAATAAAATACCTCCAAGACCCTCACCGGAAGCATCTGTCACTACAGTAAAGTCTCCATTAGGATCAGGTACAACCAAAATAGGTGCAGATGTTAATTGATCTTTTAGATTCTTAAATGCAGATTCACATTTTTCATTCCACACAAATTTCTTATCCTTCTTTTGCAATGAAGTGATTGGTGCAGTGAATTTTGAAAAGTCTTTGACAAACTTTCTATAATAACCAGCAAGACCCATGAAGCTTCTAACTTCATGTACATTCTTAGGTGCAAGAGTTATTGCAAATTTTTTTGAGGGATCTACAGTATTCCATCCTTGCTTATGACATCTCCCAAATAGTGCACTTCCATCTTGTAGAAAGAGAATTTGAACAACTTACCATAAAACCTTCTCTTTCTTAATATTTCCAGAACTATTTTCAAATGCTCATGATGCTCTTCAATGCTTTTAGAGTTTATGAGAATATCATCCAAGAATACAAGCACAAATTTGTCCAAGTATTCTTAAAAAATATTATTCATTAAATTTATAAAAGTTGCAGGAGCATTCGTTAATCCAAATGGTAAAACTATGAATTCATAATGTTCTTACCTTGTTCTAAATTTGTTTTATGAATATATTCATCCTTTATTCTTAACTGATGATATCCAGATCAAATATCCTTTTTAGAATACATTGATGCACCACACGTCCCGATCAAACAGGTCATGAATTCTAGGAACTGGATATCTATTTTTAATTGTTGCTTTGTTTAACATCCTATAATCAATGCACAATCTAAGTGTTCCATCCTTATTTTTCACAAAAATTACCGGTGCTCCCCAAGGTGAGGCACTCGGTCTTATCAAACCCTTAGAAAAATTCATTTCAAATATTCCTTAAGCTCTACTAATTCGATGGTAGTCATTCGATATGGTGTATTTTCATTAGCATTAGTTGCATTATTGTTATCAATGCCCAAATTTCCAACATTGGTGTTGTCTACAAGAGGTGGCTGATTGTTATTACTAGCATCCTCTTCCTCCTCCTCATTACCCATTACTTATTGTTCAAATACACCTAAGCAATCTCTTGTCTCTAATAGGGCAACAAGGATCTCATAGAATTTTTGGGCGGTGGGCGCCTCTCCACCGGGTGGTGGGTTTTCTACAACACTTCCTCTTATTCTAACCATTTTCTGTTAACAAGAAAATTAAAGTTTTATCAAATTATGGACACAATAGGTCTAAGAGTTGCAACCTTCAACTCTGATACCAAGATGTAACATTCTCATTTTAAGACTTTAGAAATAAGGAAATTTTCTTTTTGAATAATGTTCTTTGTTCTAAATAATCATAATTTAGAAAACACATTTGAAGCCAATCAATATCATAACAAAACCATATGTAGTGTAGTAATGACTTGGTGGAACACCGATATCTCATTTCATAACTTTGTATCATACCTTGATCTCTCGTGTTAACTTAAAGATTTGTATACTAAGTATACTTGGTTCTCTTACCCTTTTTAGGGTATTAAGTGTTATGTTTAAGAGGCCCATTTAAATATTTGTTATTAATATTCATCTCAAATACAACTTCTTAAACTAGGTGACATAGGACAATGCAACCCCAGTAACTTGTGATACTTTGGAAAAGATTTTCAACATACTATTCATGTTTATATTCGTAGATGACATACTCGTTGAATGAAATATGTCCTTCACCCCACTTCATCTATTATCTAGAATGGTCTTCACTGACTCCTATTAGTCCACTTGTTCAAGGTTTAACCCTAACCAAGGTTAGCAACATAGTCTAGTGTAGAGGACTACACACGGTGACTAAGGGTACCTAGACATACTTAATTAACCTCAGTAGATTGCATTTTCTAGTTATCCTAAGTCATGATGAGATGTCCCCGACACTAGATCATGCCTCTAACTTAACCTAGGGAAAAACTATGATCAAGTCAAATTTTATGTAGATCTAGGTGATTAAACACGGAAGGGTGTTGCAACATGTCAACTGCAACACAATATCCTCATGAATACCCAAGTCTTCCCAAAGGTATTGTACTGCATTTGGCATGTGCCAACATATGACCGATTTCTCCTCATCTAGATGAACATACCTTAGAAAGAATTTAATGACTTGATAAGTTTTTCCTTATAAAAGGTTAATTGCAGTATCCCTACTGGACAACTTGGTTCATTTACCATTAGGGTTATAAGTTAAAACTACAATAGGAATGGGTATGTAGATACATATGCCCCAACAATTCATAAGTTATGTTATAATTCCATTGACATATTGATTTATGTTTCTCATAAGATTCAATATACTTAACTGTTGATAACTTAATTTACTTATCCAATTCTTAGCTCACTTAAGTTTTGAATTAGATATTTTTGTAATAGGATTCATTGGGATGAAGTCTAATCCTATATGTTTTCTTTTCATTGGTCTTATTCTAATTAAGAATTTAATAAAGAGGAAGCACACCTTCCTCTATCCAAGATGACATTAGGATTTAATTCCAAAAAGGACTTAAAACAGATTGTTTATCATTCCGAAAAGTTTTCTTCCCATTTATTATTAAGATTTAAGGTTCATTTATAACCTCATATTATTTTACAAGTTATCATCATGATTTAATTTACCCACTAATCATTGTTTAGTAAATCCATAGTGATTTAGTTGAATGTCCAATCATGAATGTCAACTGTAATAAGTTACATTTAAATAAGAGGGTAGTATATCTAGTACCCTTAACCTCTAATTCATTTTAAACCAACCCAAGAGGGTATATTACAGATATATATAAAATAAATAGAGATAAGATTATCATTTCCATTCACAAAATATTCAAAAAGATGACACATCAAGTACAGATAAACCCACAAATTTTTCATTCATCAAAATGGGATTCATACATGATAAGTTCAAACACTTTAGACATATTTAGTGTCAAATAGCAACAAAAAGATCAATTCTAAGGAAAAATTTCTTTTCCAACTATTATATGTTAGTAATGATCCATATTTCACCATAAGAGATCCATTCTCTTTGGTAAACAAAAGTAACATCCTAAAATATATTTTCTCCTTTCATCACTTATGAATTCCATTTGTAAAATTGCTAGCATGGGTCTGTTCATTGAAATGAACATGATAAGTAGTAAGCATTAAAATGGTGTGCTTTTAACTAATTGTTTCTTAAATAGAACTATGTTGTTATGAAACAGCTTAAAGTACTACGAAAGACATACCATAAAGAGATATCAATCACAAAAGAGAGGGAGAGGTAATGTGATAAACCATATCATCATTAAGAATATATCATGATATAATCAGATTTAACTTTCAACTAATGATTACATAAAAAAATTAGAGCATTAATCTAGATAAATAATACTTCACCAATATCACAATTGATTTTTATATACTGATTTACATGATTCACTTCTTAATTAATTCCATCTAATATGAGAAGATACTAACACTACTATCTCTTAGGAATAGATTTGCATTAGATGGAACAATTGTACATTCATCTCAACATTATCTCACTTAATTTCATCCTAAAATATAAGATGCCAAGTTCAATCAAACATTAGGATAAATTTAGGAGGAATCAAAAACATATTTAGTAAAGAGTTTCTTATTTAAGAATTCTATATCCTAAATTCAGAGTCAAAAACTAAATTAATTTTAGGATCAACATCAAACACATTTTAACAAAGGATGAAATGAATTTGACATGTAATTGGAACTAATCACACAATCCCAAACAAGGTACATGATTACCAATTTTAAAGTCAAAGATGAGAATGGAGGAATTTAACAATCAGCTACAAATCCTACAATGCTTCAAATATATTTTCACCCCATAAGAGACTTGTTATCTTTATTTTTTACCCTGATAAAATTGATCAAACACGACCCTGTGGCAAAGAGATCCAAGAGATGGCTCTGCCGCATGAATCCACGCTTAAAATATAGCAAAGAGGTTGCATTTGAGATCTATATTGGATGCAACAGGGTCGGGAAAGAGGTGAGTAGTGTCAAAGAAATTCAAAGGCTCAAAGGAAAATAAATGGAAAAAATTGAAGTCTTCAAGCTCTGCCAATGACTCAAAATGAGCCCCAAAAATTGGCTAAGTATAGAGATTTAGCAGAATCTACCAAGTATCCAAGTAGAGCATCTCCAAATATTAAATTCAAAAGGAAGACTTGAATAAGCGCAAGGCTTATGCGTGTTCCAAATTCAAAAATGTGAATTTTGGGCCCAAAACAATTAAGTATAGCGGACTGGTGGAAGCCTCCATGTGTTCAAATGGCGCACCTTCAAGGGGAAAAGAAAAAGGAGTTTCATAGACGAGCACGAAGCTTCCACATGTCTTAGGACCAAAACCGTAAGAGCATCTGTTGAAAAGTTTGAATAGGAAGAAGGTGTCATATGTCTTAACGATGCTCCTTCAAAGGTAAAATCTTGAGCGGGTTTCCAAATGAGTGCGGACCTTTCATGCATCGTAGGTCTGAAAAATCGACATGGTCGAGGTTGAATAGTCAAAGCTAAGATGGGCTAGTAGAGGGAGCCAAGTGACAAAGACAATGCTACTTCAAGAGTAAAATTTGGGGAAGGTTTCCAAACAAGCGTCAGCCTCCACGTGTCCCTGGTCAGATGTATGGCCCCGCCGAGTAAAAGGACTTAATAAAAACATGAGGAAACTGAGCAAGCCACAGAAGATGCCACGTGTTAGCCTAGTGTAACTTCAAAATAAAAATCCAAAAGTAGTTCCCAAACATGCGCCAGCCCTCCACGTGTCCATTTTCAAAAGACCCATTTTGATAATTGGTTCCCACCATTTTGTACGGCCCGACTCAAATTTTCAAATGGGCATATCTTTTGATTCAGTTCTCAAAATATGAAAAATTTGGCACCGTTATAAATATATCGACCTCGTCCATGCCATGGAGATCTAAAACTTTAACTCTAAAGAAGCTAAGTGGGTGGAAAATGGAAAAACATCTTCATGTCATTAATACAAGATCTATTTGCTCCAACAACCAAATCGTATTTGACCTGATCCACCATTCTTCCTCCTTCAATGCATCGAACAGAAATCAATGTAGACATGACATATTTGGGGTGGATTTGCAGGAGCATTAATGGCCGGTAGCTGAGATTCAAATTAGTTTTCCCACCTCTCTCTCCTTCTTCTCTTTGTGTTGAATCTATAAAAGAAGGGTCGGGGCTCATTGTAAAGGGTTAGACATTTTTGTTTTACACCCTCCTTTCTTCTTTTTCTTGTAATAGGATTTGTGGAGATTTCCTAACCTCTCATTTGGGTTGTAATGTAAGTTTTTCTTCTTGGTCACTGCAATATACTTTATCAACTCCTAAACAATAATATATATGTCTGTGGATAATTATCGACCCTCTCATGTATTTGTTGTTGTCTCTCGATCTCTTATTGTAGTTTGGTCATCTGTGCATGGTGTTTGTATTGCATTTCCATGGTTTGTGTTAAAATGCAAAATGAGGGTCTAACATTCCTTTGGTGCATCACCTCGTTAGCTTAGTTTATTTTCTTGCATCTCCTCAACCCTGTCTCCTTGGTAGAATAGAGTAGATTTAGAATAGATCCTCTGCAATTTATTTTTATGCACCTGAATAGAGGAATAGGAACCAACCTTAATCCGGAGAGCTCTCTCAACTTGCAAGGTCCCAAACTTTGAGAGATGCTCCATGTTTTGCAATCACACTAAGAGTATCAACCCATCTGGTTGTAGGCATTCAAGGGTGTTGTGATTCTACACTAACAATTTTGGCATGCCCGGTGGGAGCAAGAGGTATTCATTTTTTATCATAGCAAGATTTATGTGCACTTGTTGCAAGTTTTAGCTTTTAAGAAGCTTTGAAATTTGCACATCTAGTGACTCCAAAAGAATCAGAATCTATTGGTTTCAACATTCCAAGCTTATCAAGTTCATGAGAAGAATACAAACAAGGTCAAGAACCAGAGAGGAGGGACTATTTTCCTATCTACACTTATCTCCAGATAGAGGGATAGAAGGAGAAGATCCCAGAGGTCTCCATCTCCACCAAATAGAACCTTGTCAACACCTCCTCCTAGTAGGCCATTCATTCAATCAATAAGGGTTCTCAGGCCAATCAGGATGGCATAGCCAAATCCTTATGTCAATTTCACTGGCAGCAACCCACTCGCCCTTAATGCACAAAATCTAGTCCCAGTGGCAGCATTAAAGAGCATCCCATATTTCACTAGAGAGAACCAGACTTCTCCTAGTGACCACATTCAAGACATTGCAAATGTCTATGTAATCCATGAGATCACTGAGATGGACATTGCAGTCAAGTTACTAGCCTCTTCACTCAAGGGTAAAGCTTCACAATGGTTCAGGAGTCTAACAATAGGCTCTATTCAAACTTGGGACCATTTATGCAAAGCTCTTCATGACCAATTTGGAGAGAAGGGAGATAATCTATCCCTATTGGAGCAACTAAAAACAATCAAGAGGGCTCCTAACGAGTAGTTGATAGATTTCAACCTCAGATTTCAAAGGACATGGGATAGGATTCCAGTGGCTGTAAGGCCCACAGATGAATGTGCTTTCTTATACTTTCTTAGAGCTCTAAATTTTGATATTTCTTTAATGATTCAATAAAAAGGAGGCACCACTTTACCTGCATCCTATAAAACTCTATAAGAGCTGAAAATTGTTTAATTCAGCTAACAAACTTGCTCTAGGCCATCCCATGCCTCTATAACTTGAACTATCACCCTCAAGCACTAGTCAGACACCCACATTGGCTCGTATACTTACTCTTAGGAATTAGAGTTCAATTGAAGCCTCCACCTCATCTTCTAGCACCTCAAAAGAACTTCAAGAGGTTATGAAACAATTGCATAACCTAGGGAATGAGTTAGTAACTATCAAAATACAAAGAAGCCTCAGAGTTCTAGGCCATATCACCTCAAGCTCGAAAAGATCGTGCTAGACCCCATATCAGCAAAATAGGCAACCAACTCAGGCTGCAAATCAAAACCAAAGCCAAGGACAACCTCAAGCTGTTAGGCCTTTCCGATCATATGATCCAAACACACTTCAACATCAAGGGCCTTGGTCCCAACACAAAACAATATGGCCCAAGAATATGATTGGTTTTTCCCATGCAATCAGCCACATAACCAATCAATGTGCTTTAATGGTGCACTAAACTAGGCCTTGATGGTATAGACCATTGGTGTGTCACAAGATTCTAGTCAAGAGGAAAATCAGCAGCAAGGAGCTCAACAAGAAGCATCTCCAAGTGAGACTATGTTTGTCAATTGGCAGGTTGAAGACTTCTATGGGATGAATCAAACACCTTCCCAAAGTGTAGCTGCCAATACATGGTCCAAGAAAAGAAATATTGGAGAGGGACAATCACTAAACTCAGGTAATCCTCAACCCTCCATTACTCCACAAGGTATTGGCACTTAGAATACAACTTCCAGTATGCAGAGCCATTCCAAGCCACCTTCCAAACCCGCTCAGACATCAGTTGTAATGACCCATGTGCAAGAGAAAAATGTACCAGGCAAGGGGCAACAAAAAGATATCTCATTTAATATCATTGAACAAATGAAGAAGAAAAATGTGAACATTTCAATGTGGGATTCATTTTCCATTCTAGGACAAAGAGATCTGTTGCAAACTACTATGGCCAATTGGTCAAGCTCAAATCAGCCCCTAACCAGAAAGAGAGAATGTTTACCAATGCAGCTCAGACTAAGGGAAATCATGGAGGACAATAAGGTAAAAATATAAAGCCTCCTCCATTCTATGTTTCATTGATCATTGGGGACAAATTAGTACATAATTGCATGATTGATTTGGGGGAAAGTAGTTTTGTAATGCCAAAGAAAATAGCCGATCAGCTGGGCCTTCAATATGAAGTCATCTCCAGGGGTAGTGCAATTGGATGGGACAATAGTGAAAACTATTGTAGTAATCAAAGATTTGAGCCTCACACTTCATGCCTGCCCCAATTTGATTGTATTGCAAAACATATCAGTCATAGAATTTTCACCATATTTTGCATTATGTTTATCAAGAGACTTCACTGCTAAGATTGGAGGCTATTTGTGTGTTGATTGGTTACACATGATTTTTAGAACAAGGTATGGAGATAAAGCCATAATCAGGTCTGAGCCCATTGCAGATTACCATATTGAGTCTTATGTACCCAGCCTGATTAATGCCAATTGTTCAGCCTTTGATCAGGAGGATCTCCCAAGCACTTGTGAAGTAGATACCAAGGTGGGGTGTATCCCAGATTTGACCCTCGATGAATGGGAAAACAAGAGACATGATTTTGACCCATATAAAGAGATGGAGGAATCTAAGCTAGGAGTCTATTGTTTACATGAGGAAAATCAGCCTCTTCCTGACATCATTAAGCCCAACCACAAAGATGACAATGAGGTATGGTATTTATTCTTTAATGGCTCAAGAAGTAGGCAAGGAGCCGGAGGAGGAGCTATGCTTTTTTCCCCCAAGGTATGAAATACTACTCAACTTTCCATTTCCAATTTTCTGTTAAAAAACACAAAGAAAGTATGAGGCTTTGGTTCATGGATTGCATTCGGCAAAGGAAATGAGGAATCAAGAAATTGTAGGTGTTTGGTGACAATGAACTAGTTGCTAAGTCCAAGGAAAAAATGCTGCCAAGAACGACCTATTAAAGAGTTACAAGAATAGGGTATGGGACCTCATTGAGGATTTTGAGGCATTCAACATCAACTCCATCCCAAGGAAGAAGAATGAAGTAACAGACATAGACTGGTAGCAGTTGGGGCAGCATTTGACATTGTGGAGAATATCAAGAATGATAGATCTCAGCCCCATATCAAGCTGGTTGTAAGGCCAGCTGTCCTAGACAAACAACACAAGTTGGAAAGTTTTTGAAAATGATCAACAAATTGTCAAATTTCTACAAGAAGAAGTTGAGTTCTCCTCCAGAACCAAGATAAACTGGAGCAGCAATATGGTGATCAAGTAGTATAGTTGAGGACTAACAAACTACCAAAGGGTCTTGTCACTTTGGAATCAATCTTCAACCCAAATGACCAATTTTGAAAGGAGAAGGTAAATATTCAGGTAAAGGGTTAAGATTCAGAACACATTTGTATAGAAGAAGGAAAAACATTATAGATTGGCAAAGTGAGCACTCAACAAGAAAAATATGAATTTATTCAAATCATTAATAATTCCCATATGTCTTTTCCTAGACTTATAAAGATTTGAGAGGTTTCAACCCAAAGTTGGCACAACACACAATCGAGATGGATCCAAGAGCTAAGCCTTTCAGACAAAAGAAAAGGCCCATAAATCCTCACATTGAGCCTCTCATGAGGAAATAATTGAACAAGCTAATTAAGGCCAACATCATCTTCCCCATCAAGCACTCAAGTTGGGTTGCTAACTTAGTACCTGTGAGAAAAAAATGGAGAAATCAGGTTGTTCGTGGAATTTCATGATATGAACAAAGCATCACTAAAAGATCACTATCCACTTCCATCAATGGAACAGATCCTACAGTTGTAGATTGTCTCTGAGAGGTTTTTGTTGCTAGATGGATATTCATAATATAATGAGATCATAGTGGAAGAGGAGGATTATTCATGACATCCTTCACCACCAAATGGGAACATATGCTTATAAGAAGATTCCATTTGGACTGTCAAATGCCGGAGCAACATTTTAGTGAGCTATGGACATGGAATTCAAAGTATTAATTAATAACATAGTCCTAGTGTATCTTGATGATATCACGGTGTTGTCAAACAATGTCGTAGACTATCTCTTTCACCTTAGACAGGTATTTTAGAGATGTAGAAGGTTCGAGGTGTCATTAAACCCAAAAAGTGTGTGTTCTTAGCTCATGAAGGAAAATTTTTGGGCCACATTGTCTCAAGAGAGGGATTGACAATTGATCCTGAAATGGTTGAAGCCATCTGGACACTTCCATTGCCACAACACAAAAAGTCTCTCCAAAGATTCTTAGGGAGGATAAAATTTGTTCATAGGTTTGTACCTAATTTTTCTAGTCTTATGAATCCTTTAACAATGACGTTGAAGAAGAGTCTTGCATTTAAATGGAAAACAAAAGGAAAAGAGAGTTTTGAGGCCATCAAGCTTGCATATCACAGGATCAAACTCTTATTAACTCAGACTTCTCAAAATACTTCCTGATATATGCTTTTAGAGGGTCAGACACCATCTCATCCATATTGGTCTAGCCCAACAAGGAAGGTTCAAAACAACCAATAGCCTTCTTCATCAGAGTTTAGAGGCCTATGAGGTAAAATACTCTTTCATTGAAAAAAATATCCTTGTTATTATTAGGAGCTTTAAAAATTTCTGAAACTTGGTCTCAAATAACAAGATTCAACTTCGAGTATCTCATGCTAGTGTTAAGGAATTCCTTTTAAACAAGGATTTTAATGAGAAGAGAGAAAGTTGGATCACTCGAGTAATGGAATATGACATTGAAATCAAGGTGACCAAATTGGTTTGAGGTAAGGGTCTATGTGAACATCTCACCTCTAAGAAACAAGCTAAGTCAGTGGGTGAAAAGGAGGCTGTCCTATTTCTACAAAATGATCAAGAACAATCAACTAATGATGCACCTACTCCATGTTGGACCCAATCCTTGGTGCATTACCTTCAAACATGTTTGTGCCCTCCATAATGGAATAAAGCAAAGAGAAGATACTTCATACTACAAGCCATCCCATATGTGTTTGTTGGTGGTGTCTTGTTTAAGAAGGATATCAATAGTGTTCTATTGAGGTGCATTGGGATAGGCCAAATTGAGAAAGTGTTGCATGAGTTTCATGATGGGGAAGTAGGAGGTCACTTTTCCCCTCGAGTAACAACTCTCAAGATTATGAAAGTTGGTTATTACTAGCCTATAGTGTTCAGGGACTGCTACTCATGGATCAGGAAGCACAAAAAATGTGCATTCCTCATAGGAAAGGAAAAGCTAGCAGCCCTACCCCTTCATCCCATTTCAATGGATCAGCCATTCATGTAATGGGGACTAGAATTCATTGGGGTGATTAACCCAAATTCAATCCAAGGCCACAAGTGGATACTTACTGCAACATACTATTTCACCAAGTGGACTAAAGCAGTGGCACTAAAATAAGAAAATGAATCCAACATCTTGGATTTTTATGAAGGAATAACCACTAGGTTTGGAGCCCTTGCCACTAGTTTATCGAATAATGCATTGGCATTCCTTAATACAAGGATCACTAAATGGTCAGCTTAAGAATGGTGTATATCTCAAAGACCTCATCAAATTATTACACTCAAGGTAATGGCCAAGAAGAGTCCACAAATAAGAACTTATTAAGGATTATCAGAAGGAATCTTGATGAAAATAAGAGGACTTGGCACATGAGGCTCAAATCAGCTCTATGGGTTGATAGTATCACATCCAAAATATACACAAGTAACTCCCCATACAAGCTTGTATATGGAAAAGAGGCAGTGTTGCCCATATCATTGGATTTTCCCACTCTGGAGCTCATGAAACAGATAGAGCTAGCTGAGTTTGAACCCATGGCAATCAAGTATGCAGAGCTGATGGAAGTAGGAGAAGCAAGAGAGCATGCAATGCAAGTCATGGAAAAGGATCAAGCATTAATAAAAAAATATTTTTGACAAAAATTCAAGAACAAGGACCTTTTTAGAAGGGGACTTAGTTTGAAAGTGGAATGCAGATCGGGTAAAGCCAGGAAAGCACTCCAAATTTGACACCATTTGGAGTGGCCCTTACATGATCAAAAAGTGCAAGAGTATAAATGCCTTCCAGCTGGCTAAATTGGATGGCAAAGAATTACATGTCCCAATAAATGGGATCCATCCCAAACACTGCTACTAGAAAGGAGGTTCCACCCTTGTAAATATTCACATAGGACTTTAATGTCCCTAAGTTCATATGCACATTGTTTTGTTGTGGTGTAAGTTTTGTTTCCCTAAGTGTTGTGGCATAGGTTCTTTGTTGCTCCAGGTTTGTGTCATCATATAGTTCAACATGCCTCCAATTGAACATGTTATTCCCTTCAGCATTTATAGTAGGGTGACCCATAGATCCCGTGACATTTTCTCATTTTCTAATAGAACAAATAAAACAATACTAAAATTGGGCTCCAAAGGGTCCATTTTAAAAAGAATAGTATCAAATGTGGGTTGCCAATCATGACTCTGTGCCCAATGGATATAACAAGGAAATTGATCTCTTCATCTAGCAGGTAGATGCCCCTACGAGTCACCAAATTGTTATCTCTATTTTTTCCCGAAAAATTGATCAAACACGACCTTGTACAGAAGAAATCCAAGAGACGTCTCCATCGCATGAATCCATGCTTCAAATCTAGCAAACAAGTTGTAGATGTGCTCTATAATGGAGACAAAGTAGGTTGGGAAGGAGGCAAGAAGTTTAAAAGAAATTCAAAGGCTCAAAGTAAAATAAATGGAAAAAATTAAACTCTTCAAGCTCTACAAATGACTCGAACGAGCCCCAAAAAGTTGGCTAAGTATAGAGAGTCATGGAAATTGCCAAGTTTCCAAGTGATGCATCTCCAAAGATTAAATTTAGAAGGCAAACTCAAACAAATTCTAGGCTTTCACATTTCCCGAGTTAAAAAAGGTGAATTTTGGGCCCAAAACAATTAAGTATAACGAACCAACAGAAGCCTCCATGTGTTCAAACAATGCACCTTTAAGGGGAAAAGTAAAAGGCGATTCCCAGATGAGCATGGAGCTTCCACGTGTCTCAGCCCCAAAAAGTAAGAGTGACCGTTGAAAATACGAATAAGTGGAAGGTGCAATGCGTCTTAACAATGCTCCTTCAAAGGTAAAATCTTGAGTAGGTTTCCAAATGAGCACGGGCCTTCCATGTGTCCCGGTTCCAAAAAAGGGGAAAAGGTCAAGGTTGAATAGTCAAAGTAGAGACAAGCCAGTGGAGGGAGCCAAGTGTTGGCACGATGCTACTTAAAGAGTAAAATTTGGAGCATATTTCCAAACAAGTGCCAAGCCTCCATGTGTCCCTAGTCAGATGTATGGCCCCGCTGAGTAAAAGGACTTAGTCAAAACATTAGAAATTTGAGAAAGTCACGGAATATGCCACGTGTTGGCCGGTGTAACTACAAAAGAAAAATCAAAAGCGCTCCCAAACATGCGCCACTCCACATGTCCATTTTTAAAAGACACATTTTGATAACTGGTTCCCACAGCTTTGTAAGGGCCCGACTCAAATTTTCAATGGGCATATCTTTTGATTCAAAGCTCAAAATCCACCAAATTTGGAACCATTAGAAATATCTCAACCTCGTCCACACCATGGATATCCAAACTTTAATTATGAAGAAGCTAAGCGGGTGAAAAATGGAAAAATGTCTTTGTGCCATTAATACAAGATCTATTTACTCCAACAACTAGATCGGATTTGATCTGATCCACAATGTGTCGAATAGAAATCAATGCAGACATGAAAAATTTGGGTTAGATTTATAGGAGCATTAATGGCTGGTAGCTAAGACTCAAATTAGTTTTCCTGCCTCTCTCTCCTTCTTCTCTCTATGTTGAATCTATAAAATAAGGGTCGAGGCTCATTGTAAAGGGTTGGACATTTTTGTTTTGCACCCTCCCTTCTTCTTTTTGCTTGCAAGAGGATTTTGGAGCTTTCCTAACCTCTCATTTTGGTTGAATGTAAGTTTTACTTCTTGGTCACCGCAATATATTGTATTGACTCTAGAAATAATATATATATATATCTCAGGATGATTATCGACCCTCTCATGTATTTTTGTCTTCTCTCATATCTCTTATTGTAGTTTGGTCATCTGTGTATGGTGTTTGTATTGTGTTTCTATGGTGTGTGTTAAAATTTAAAATGAGGGTCTAACATTCCTTTGGTGCATCACCTCGTTAGCTTAGTTTATTTTCTTACATCTCCTCAACCCTGTCTCCTTGGTAGAATAGAGTAGATTTAGAATAGATCCTCTGTAATTTATTTATATGCACCTAAATAGAGGAATAGGAAATGACCTTAATCCAGAGAGCTCTCTCAACTCGCAAGGTCCCAAACTTTGAGAGATGCTCCATGTTGTGCAATCAAACTAAGAGTCTCAACCCATCTGTTGCAGGCATTCAGGGGTGTTGTGATTCTACACTAACAATACTTACTCGGATTTTCCAAGTAACATAACAATTCTTTAGAGTAACCTTTTGCTTCAAATATCCTATTCCAACACAATTGGGCTTGATCCTTCAAGCAAGTCCTAATGGAGGTATAACGATACAAAAGGAGTGATACAAATGAAAGATAAAAGGAAAGAGAGAAATATATTGTTCACTCTAGAACTAAGCAAGGATATTATAGAAAAATATTGTCCTCAATCGAAAAGCTCGATAGAGGTTAGATGAGGGCTCAGATTAGATGATAGTTCTTCTAAGGTAGAAATAACAAATAACAACATTCATTTACCTTTCAGAATTCAAGGAGGACAATATTATAAATACCTTAATTCCCCAGACTGCAAGTAACCATCTCCTAATAGATACAAAGGAAAAAGGAATAGTATATCCAAGGAGTAAGTCTGCCTAGTCTTCCTAACTCAGAACAAAAAGAGGAGATATCATTGAATAACGGTATAGATGAGGCCTCAAATACGCATTCCTTAAACAGAGGTACCCTTTCCTAAGATCGAAAAATAACTGAAGACAAATTTGATGGCCCAAGGCCAAGAAAACAAATTAACCCCAAGAAACCATTGAAGCCCAATGAACTATTCAAACTTACAATCGATAACAATGAATGTAACACAATAAGATATAAACCAAAAATAATTTTCTATTTTAAATAGTAATTGCATCAATTTTAGGAATTATCCTAGTTTCCTAAAGAATATAAGAAAAAATAAAACTTCTTTAATTTACCTTTTTCGAGCAATGATTTCCTTTTAAGGAGATAACACGTTAATCTTACCCATCCTTTGTTGGTGAACGAAAAAGTGATAACAAGTCTTTACAGACGAAATATTCATTTCAAAGCTAAAATCAAAACAATGCATCATCCTTAATAACCACTAAAAGAGACATCTGAAACAAGAAGGCTAAAACCAAACCTAGATTCATAACCACAGAGAGATAAAATAAACGTCAACACGATCCCTAGTCTTGTGCAGGCCAAGTTTCAAAGATAAACCCAGATATGCAAAAGGTTTATTTCCTTCAAGGATTCATTCAAGCTTAGATAAGAGTCGAGTTACTCTATAGTTTACATACTGAAGTATTCTCACATAAGTGTTACAAGATCCCATCAAACAAGTTCCATAATTAAAGAAAAATGAGTTACACATGATCTCAAAAAAAGTGTAAGTAGTTACAGCTTCTTCCCAATACAAACAAAATTTAAACATATCTTTGAAATTTCTAAACAAGGAATTTAAAAACCTAGAACAAATCTTCCATAATAATAGTGGAATCAAACAAAAAATACAAAGAATAATACAAACATCAAAAGAAAGATCATAACATTCATCAACAACCCATTCATTTCCCAAGAGTAAAGTTCTTTTAATGAAACATTTAATTAAAAGTAAAATATCTTAATGAGTAGAGACTATTGTGCTTGATAGCACTTCTCCTTGATTTACAGAAGATTTCCAAGAAGATCTCTAACAATTTCTTCTTCACCATTCCGTAGAAGATATATGAGAAACTTCAATACCTTATTCTTTGCCAAAATGTCAACAAAACCCTCAATACTTTCCCATTCCTTCTTCTTATAGTTTTACAGAGTCCAAAAATAGCTCAATGCAATGCAAAAATAACCAGTCATGCAAGAATAGATCTGGCAGTTTGAAGGATAGAAAAACATCATGTAGAGCTTGAGCTCGAAAATAGACCGAAGAACAAAACAACCATGCAAAACCCCTCATGCATTCTCCTAGGTGGTTTTTCACCAAATTCAAAAACATTAAATGCAAAGGACAGATAGTTCCCTCCTTTTTCCATGCCACCACCATCTCCATTTTTGTGAAGTCTAACTTCAAATTGCATGCTACCAATTTGATGGAGATGCCAACTAAGATTTCCCCTAATTTTCCAATGCCCATGCCAAAGTTAGCGGTAGGGAAGGATAATAATGCATTAAACCTCATTAATTACCTTGAAACCGATGCCACCAACCTCCCAATGTTCATATGTCCCATAGGCCCCCCTTCAGGTTAGCCACACTTTAGTTAGGTTAACATAAGTTTAGGATATCAACATAGGTCTAAAGTAGGTTTCTAGGTTAAGTCCTAACATCTTAATTCAAAAGATCAAAGAGACATAGGTTAGGCTTAGTTCTAGGACATAGTCCTTTAGCATTAAACCTATAGTTAAAAATGAGTTATCATTCAAGCAAGCATCGAAATCCATTAAATGATGAACCAACCATGACATCAGTATCCAACATACTACAGGGTCTGAAGACCTTATTAATTCTCTAACACAATCGGAATCCATTGATCAAATGATCAAACAAACTTGGTTGTTATGACCACAACAATTATGAATTGAAAGCATACCTTGGATCGATGGAATTAATCCAAGGTAATGTTATTCTAAAATAGGAAGAGTTTATAAAAATTGAACCCAGATTTCTCATTTAAGCACCAAACTTATTTTGCATAAGGAGGTGGGTTGTCCATATTAAATACAACAAACATGGAAAAATGAACATGTACAAAGGATGGATTATTTTATGCTACAAAAATGATTTCCATAGTCACAAGAGTACACCGTCTTAAGACCAAATCACATGTCAATGTTTACATCTTCTAGGTAGAAGTCAACTTAGGTACCTATCATGCTAGAGGTGTTACAACGGGGCATAGTTTACGGGGTCAATTAATAGTCGTTTAGGCATAGGTTACGGTGTTACAGTTTAGGTAGCAACATAGGTACAAACATAGGCATCGAGATAGGGTCCTATTTTATAGGCACCAACACACGTAAAATTTCCTATAGTATAGGTAGGATGATAGGGGCCAATATTAATGGGGCAAGGTTCACAGTTGCAGAATAGGTTGATGATGCCACCCCATACCGTATCTAAGTCTAGGCTTAGGGATTCCCGAATGAGGCTTGTTATTATCGGGATCAATTGACTATAGCCGGTATTAATGCCCCGTCATATGCTTTGAGTAAAGGGCATAGCATGAAGCCGGTGAGTGGACCAGGTCCAGACTCACACTAGGTAGCACTAGGGGTCATAGGCCCTAAAGATAGGATCAAGGTATGGTTACCAAATCTCATAGGCCATTCCTGGATGAGGGAAAGGATGAGGATATGGTGAGAAGATAGAGACCAAATGAGGGTACAAAGAAAGGGTGGAGAGATGTTGGTAGGGAGGCTTACATGGCAAGAGGAGGAGACATGTGAGAGTGGAGAGGAGGGCCTCAGGGGGTTGATTCATCATGATATTGTATTATGATTTTGATATATATATATATATATATATATATATATATATATATATCCTATATATATAAATATATATATATATAGATATATATATATATATTTATATATAGAAAATTTGATGATTTATCCCTATTGTGAGATTGTATATGATATTTTTGAGAAAATTTGTATTTATCCCTATGATATATGTACAAACATTTCCTTTTATATAGTTGATGATGATTATTGGACTGATGATGTATTGGTTTTCATTTCCATTATTATTTCTTATTATGGAAACTAGGTGAGTCGGCATGGTTGAGTCGAGGTCATGTAGGCATGGTTGAGTTAGGTGTAGGCATGGTTGAGTCAGGTATAGGCATGATGGAGTTAGGTGTAGGCATGGTTGAGTTAGAAATTTTCCAAGTTACTGGTTTTAAGGAAATGATGTGTTGGATGTATGTTATGTTTAAATTTCCAAGTAATTGATATCATGGAAATGTTAAATGATGTAGGTGTGATATGGTTGAGGTTATAAAAGGGTAGGTATAAAGAAATAATGTATGTTTTTGTGATAAATTAATTTCCAAGTTATTGTGTAAATGGAAACTAACTAGGTGTGAATGTGAATGTAAATGGGGAAAATTGGTTTGGGGTAAAAGTGTTCGAGCTCCCTACCTAGTCTCGGAAAAAGGGGCCTTAGTTAGATGTAGTTATCCCATAAGATAGGGAAAAATATGATGGGGTGGATGAATGGGTCGGTATATTTTAGGCATGATTGAGTCTAGGTCATTGAGGCATGATACATTATAGGTTTTTTAGGAATGGTTCATTTTAGGTTGAATAGGCATGGTTGAAAGAGAATTAATCCCATAATGTAGGTTTTGAAGGTCTAGTCCTACGTAGTAGAATCGATAAGTAAGAAAAAATACAAACGGTAAAAGAGGTGGAATGCTCTAGAAGTGGCAAGGACCATAATGAGCATACCGTTGATGGGTTGATGAACTTAAACCCCTAAAGGCAGTCCGTGATTGACTATTCTAAGGGTGAAGGAAGTTACATGATCATGAAATGTCACATTTGTGAAACTTCCCTTGAGTAAGTAGAAAGTAAGAAAGAAAGGAAGATGAGGTGAAATGGGATATTTAGTGTAACCTTGTTGTGAGATAGCATGCCTCTTCTATAAGATACATGATGAAAAAATTGTACTTCTCTTTATTTTTTGTATTTTATTTCTTTTTTATTTTGCTTGATAGACTGATGGATGCAGGAAGTCTATATGGGATAAATAGAATGACTCCTTGAGGTATTTGTGAAGATGATCGATGCAGGAAAATTCATAATATTTTAATTTTATTTTACATAAATTCTTCTTTTTGGATAGACTATGTACAGTATGGCTAGCTTTGTATAGTTTTCCTTCAAGGGAGTAGTCTATTTATAACATCAAGATAGAAAGATAGATGTCCTTTTGAGGGATTCATCTATTTTATAGAATTTTAACTCCAAGATTTGAATTTGAAAATCCCATATATTAATTTTGAACTTTTGTTTTTGTACTTTTAGATCATGAACAAGACTCAAAGGTATAGGCTTATTTTATGAAGGAAAGGCATATAAAACAAATTTTAGGTATAAAATAAAGGTTTTAAGTGATGAACAACCATGGATTCCATCCTAAAAATGACAAAAGTATCCATGAGAATTATGCCATGAGTAGAGCCATGGTATCATATTGAAGATAAGGCTTAAAAGTGATGGATAATCACATTATTCTTGTTTAGTCATTGATCTTTAAAATAGGTAGGTGGAAGGTTAATGTTGCTCAAGGGACGATATTTTAATGGACGAAGGTGACAAAAGACTTGATTCAATAATAGAATGGTTGAATATGCAAGGCATTGAGGGGTTCAAGTTTGGGTTTACCTTCGAGTGAAGATAAATGATAAACACCCAATCCATAGGCATGAGTAACGATATAGGGTCCAAGCCAATTAGTAGCAAACTTTCCCCATTTACTTTTCTCATTTTTTGTTACATGTTGATTGTCCTTCAGACGAGATCATTGACCTTAAAGGTTTTTTCTTGGAAAAATTTATCATAGGAACATTTTTTTATCATGGGTAAATAGTTTTGAAGGGACTATACCCTGTGTACAAAAAGGATCAAAATCCAGATATCAAAAGAAGAGAAACCAAACCTAGATATGCCAAACACCATAGACTAGGAGGATCAACAACTAGATAATACAATAGAGGTAACAAAATAGGATCAAGACAAATAATGATCTGAATAAGAGTGAAAGAGACAAAAAAAAACAAGAGGAAACCACCACTGGTCATCCCATTCAAAAAACAACATCAAAATCACCAAACAATAGCAAATTCACCACTAGTAAACAAAAACAGGGCACCGCATCACTTGACATCTCGGTCAATCTTGGCCTTAATCGTTTGGAGTGAGATGAAGAACACAATGGTTGTGGCCTAGGATGGATCTTTCAAATCCACCTGGGAAATTGCAAGATCTTTGTTCTCCTTTGATCCCCATATATCCTCGGTAATGCCACTGAGACTGCATATACTTCACACATGTTGCTCTATAAAATTATAGATACTTTTAAGAGCTGAGAGGATACAGTCATTATGCCCTTTTGCATTGCCAAGCCATGTAACTAGAGAGAGAAGCTTCTTGAATATTTCAGCAGTGGTATCATCTTCTTCATAGTTTTGCAGCTTCCATTTACCCTTTGTTTTATCCATATCCCTAATAGCACTCTTTAGGTCATGAATCTCCTTTTCCATCTTTTCAACCCTGACCAACAAGTCCACTTCCTTAGATTCCTTCATTGGTTTACTTATTTGAATTAAATTCTCTACAAGTTCTAAATCTTTATGGCTTCTTAAAACCCTCTGTGAAGATGGCAAAGGGACCTTAGCTTTCATTTCTTTCCTCTTCCTGCTGGGGTAGTAATGTCAAGTTTTCTATCGGCAAGGGGAGGAATGGAGGCGGGGGGGTAGGTTGGGGGTGGGAGCAGATAAGCTATGGCGGTGGATGAGTAGGATCAACCCTAGGGGAAGGGAAATATCCCTTGTGTGATTTGTGCCTCAAGAACATATTTCTCCAATGAATTCAACAAATAAATAGGAAAATTTATGGTAAGGTTCTGCCGCAAAAGTGATTAAGGAAAATTAAGTGCTTATGGGGATAGTCTTGCAAGGTGTTCCCCAATTTTTCCTATGATTCTTCTACTTCTCACAATGGTAAAATTTTAAATCTATACGATTCATCCTCTGCTCTACTTTTGAAGACCTCCAAAATGTGCAGGAAAATTGTAATCATCAATCCTCACTTTGTAATTAATAAACCGCTCCTTAACATCTTCCCTACATCTATTAATGATTACACTCCAAGTCATGTATATCTTTGATGATTTCATCACGTACTTTATTAGGAAGAGTGTCGCCCCTTAGCCAAGTTTGCAATGTATTGTTTACCCCAATATTTGTCAAACCATCTACTACACTATTGCCTTCCCGGTAGGTATGTTTGATTTTAAAATTATCAAAACTCTTACAAATATCAATAGCTTCAATTATAAAGTCCCTGATTGACCAGCTTGGAGGTTGTTTTTGGTTTAACAGATTTATAATGTTCAGTGAATCACCCTCAATTATAATATTGGAAATATTACAATCTCTAGCTAACCTTATTCCCCAAAGCATTGCTAAAGCTTCTAAGTAGTGATTGGTTTGCCTACCCATTTTTCCAGAAAAAGTAGCAACAAAATAGCCTCTGTGATCTCTAATCACTCCACCTCCTCTTGAATCCCCAAGATTTCCTTTTGAGGCCCCATCAAAATTCAACTTGTGCTATGTACTGGGAGGCTGAATCCATCAGACAGTGGATCTATCAATGCTACTGTTATTCTTGTTCCTAATAGTGCCAATTTTCCAAGCAGTGAAAATGTGCTCTTCTTCCTCAGGGTAAAGTCTATTTTTAGGGGGTTTAAATCTTTCAATGTTGTCTTTTATTGCAATGATAATTTCTTTGTAAACTTTTTGCATATCTTTTTGGTATTCCTAAAATTTTTATCATTTCTAGCTTTCCAGATTCACCACATGGTGTGAGGGAGAACCAGTTGCCATAATCTCCTCACCACATAGTGCTTGTAAGGAGAGTTCCATTGTTACTGTGCCTATAGACAATTATGAGGAAAGATCCATTCCTGATTGAAGTTTTCAAAAATAAGATGCCAGATTTTGGAAGTATACTTACAATGAAGAAAGAGGTGTTTGATGTCTTCTACTAGCTCTTAACACATGCAACATCTATTAGGCATGATAAATTATTTCCTAATGATATTTTCATTAGTGAGGATATTGCATTTAATGATAAGCCACCGAATAAATTTACTTTATGGGTTAGCTCAGGCATCCACAGCTTATGCCACTCAATTTCACTTTCAATAGAGGCAAAGAAAGAATTATAGCCAGATTTAACTGAGTACTCTCCATAAAAGTAATCTTTCCAAATAAATTCATCCTTATGATTTTTAGGACTGATATGTATTAGGGAGAGATGAATATGCATGGATGAAACAACAGATTGCATATTATCCTCATCTACTTTGATCTATTTCCATTTCCTTTTGTTTTCAACCACCTCAATATAGTCCTAGACTTTCTTCCCATAATTTCTAATTAGGGTGTCTTTAATGTGTCCATAAGAGGAAACCCAGTTAATGTCCGACCATTTTTCATTCCAAAAATCAATGTCTTGTCCATCTCTAAGCTTCCAACTGCATCCCTGGGAGAGAATATGCCTGATGTGGAGAAGATTATTCTAGAAAATTGATCCATTCGGAAGTAGCTGATCAAAAAGAAAGGAATTCATGTTCGGATTGGAAAGGTATTTGATTTTGATCAACTTGGTCCATGGCTTTTTCTCTTTTATAAGCCTCCAACCCAACTTTGCAATTAGAGCAACATTAATATTTTAGATATCTTTGATTCCTAAATCCCCAATCCACTTTGGTTTATAGAAACCCGATCCCAAGCTACTAAATGGTACCTAAACCTCGTCTTCTCGTGCCATGCCATAAAAAGTGCTTTTGGGTTTTTTTAATGTTATTCACCACTACTGTTGGAATGTTGAACATCGACATGATATAAATAGGTAAGTTCTGAAGAGTGCTTTTTATCAATAAACATTTTCCAACACTTGAAAGTAAAGCACCTTTCCAACCAGCAAGTTTTTTTTGAAATCTCTTAAGTAGATCATTCCAAACCTCATTAGAAACCTTACTAGTACTCATAGGGAGCCCTAGATAAGTAGCTGGAAGGGAGTTGATTCAGTAACCAAGAATGAGAGCAATCTTTCTTTGCCTTTCAATAGGAGTATTGAAAAAGTAGACTGAGCTTTTGTCAAAGTTTACTTTCTATCCCGAGGCTTCCTCATAAAATCTTAGAATAGTTTTGATAGCCTTAGCTTCAATGATTGAGGCCATCAGAAGCAGGATAGTGTCATCAACAAACTGCTGGTGAGAGGAAACTTGATTGCCAGAAGTAGGTTGAAAACCCTTTATCATACCAATATGAATAGCTTTTGAAATAGATCAGCTTAAACTATCAGCCATTATGATGAACAACAAAGGGGATATGGGGTCCCCTTGGCGAATTCCTCTAGTGCTAGAAAAAAACCAACTGGTTCACCATTGACAACCACTGAGAATCTAGAAGAGGATATGCAAGATTGGATAATTTTCCTGAATTTATTTTGAAACCCAAACTTGGACAAAACCTCATCCATGAATTTCCAGGAGACTCTGTCAAATGCCTTATGCATGTCTAACTTGATAGCCATCCTAGATTTTTTACTTTTATCCATGAATGAATTTTTCATGAACCATAATAACTCCATCTTGGATAGTTCTACCTTGTATGAATCTGCTCTGCTGTTGGGAAATAATTTCCATTAGAAGAGGTTGCAGTCTAGTGGTTAAAATATTTGTGAAGATCCTATAGACTACATTAACTAGAATGATTGGCCTAAAATCCTTGAAATCCTTTACATCTAGCTTCTTAGGTGCAAGCACAATATGTGTATTATTTAATTTTTTTATTAGATTTCCTTTTCTATAGAACTCATTTACTACTTTCAGCAGATCTTTGGAGAAAATTTCCAAAAATCTTTGGAAGAAGTTTCTAGAGAAACCATCAAGGCCCGGAGCCTTATCCCCTTCCAGAGAAAAAACAAATTTTTTCAACTCCTCAATGGTGACTATTTTGGAAAGGCTCTTAAATCTCTCTTCAGGTAGCAAATTATTAGGAATGGAGTCTAAGAGAAAGGAGGCCGCTTGCTCTTTGTAGGAATTTCTCTCTATGAGTAGATTCTTGTAGAATTTGAGGGCTTCAACTTTGATGTCCTCAAAATCCATAGTAATGGTACCATTTCCCTTGGAGACTTTAGTAATTTTGTTACAATCCCTATGCTTGAGGGTTGTCATATGAAAGTATTTTGTATTTTTGTCTCCTACCTTTAGCCAGAGAGCTCTAGATTTCTGATCGAAAATCAAATTTAACTAGCAATTGTGCACACACATTTCTTTGCTTTGTATTGATTTTCGATGTAAAAATTGAGCATTATATCCTTTTGTATTTTTAATAAAAGAATTAAAACTACAAGTACTGTGTAAATATTTAAATAAATGAAGAGAATTCACCAACAATTTGACACAAGAATTGATAACGGAGTTCGGCGCTTGAGGCCTACGTCTCCGGGTCCGGTTGAATGGGACCGATCTATTAAAATCTTGAAAATAATTATTTACAAAGAATTCTACAAAATTATGACCTTCTCACAGTCTTCCTCTATCAAAAATAATAGGGGTTGCTTTTTACATCTCCTCAAAATTCCATTCCTAGCTCAAGTTATGAGCATTTCAATATTTTTGCACAGACCCGAATGCTATTCAAATAAAATAACACTCCTTTTATAATGTTTCCAAGCGGCTGGCTCAATGGTTAGGCACCTAAAATTTTGCATGGGAGGTTAGCGGTTCAAATCCCCTCCACTTCCCTCTCCTTCTCCCTAGGCGGATTTGTAGAGATTTATCCCACATTGTGGGTGCGTGAAAGAAGGAAGGCATTTAATAATGCAAAGGGGGGCACTTTTGTATTGGCTTTAGAGCCACCTTAGCTGCTTAGGATGTGGGCGCCTTGGTGGATGGATAAGTGTTGTGCATGGATATGCATTGACATAGTTTTAGGTGCCTTTTTTAATAATGATTGAGGAGGTTTAAATTAAATGCGTGGAATATGGAATTGGTCTTTGGTTTAATATGCTCTTATCAATTAGTCCCACATGCATAGCAAAAATGCAATTAGAGGCATATATATACACAAGTTTGTATAATGATAATATGAGAAGGAGGCTAAGACACCCTCCATAATCAAGTGTGTCGAACTTGGCTGAGGGCCCCAACTAGTAAATAGCGGGGTCCATTTGTCCATAAACGAGTGTCCAAGACCGGTGTTCCAAAAACCACTTTTATCTCGTCACACCAATTTCCACATGTCACAATATGATTGAAACACTTGACAAGTGTGCACATGTCCAACCTACACAAAACTCCCAAATTTTACCAGTTTGCCTGAAAATTTCAGCGGGCTATAACTTTTACAAACAAGCTTCGTTTCCTGTAAACAAGATATCGACGGAATCGTATAATTTTTCTCCACACTTTAAAAATGACTGCAACTTATTCTAAGAAGATCTTAGATCGGCGTTTCTCTATGAGGATCCTCTGATCATTCCTCCCCACTGAGAAACTTTTGGACCCCAAAATTCAACTTAATTGGTGAATAGGTGAGGGTATTTCTCCCTCACCTTTCCGGTTTCCATCCATTTAGCCTTGTTTGGATGCATGCCTTTGAACCCAACACAAAGATACTCAATATCACCCCTTCGAAGTTCTTACTTTCCTGTCCAAAATGATGTCTTCCTACAACTCATCAAGATACTTAGGAGAAAAATCATCAATGGAAGGCATTATGTTAGCATCATTATGATCAACAATCATAGGTAGTTCATACAATCTTAAATTCTCAACATTTACAATTGAGTAGATTTGCATATATGGAGGTAAATCCAACCGGAAAGTGTTGTTACCAATTTTTTCCAATATTTGGAATGGACCATACCATATAGGTTTCAATTTTTTACCTTTCTTTCTTTGCTGATGTGAAGCCAAACTGAATCACCAACTTTGAACTTGTGATCAGTTCTATGTTTATCATGCCTAGCTTTGTACTTAGCCTGAATTTTCTCCAATTTTTCATGGACATACTAATGAACCTGTTGTATTCTCTAGCACAAATCTTTTAGCCTTGTCAGAATCACTTGCACCATTAACAACAATTTCATGTCCATAATATATATCTAATGGAGAATTAGGTAGATATCCATAACAAGTCTCAAATGGAGATTTCAAAGTAGAATAATGTAAGGCATGATTATAAGCATGTTGCACATAATAAAGATATTCATCCCACAATTTAGGATGTTTGCTACTATAGCCCCTAAGTAATTGTACCACTGTGTGGTTTACAACCTCTATTTGACCATCAGTCTGTGGATGAAAAGTAGTGCTCTTTTTCAATTTTGTGTCCATTAACCCCCACAATGTTGACCAAAATTCCCCAAGAAATCTAGAATCCCGATCAGATATAATTGAAGTATTGAATCGGTTGATGGTTAGTATGTATAATTGTTTCTTTTCCCATTAAATAATGCTTCCACTTTTTAACACTTTGAACCAAAGCATACAACTCTTTATCATAAGTTGGATAGTTTCTTACCGCACTTGTAAAGGTTTCTGAATGGTAACACACTGGTCGTTTGTTCTGCATCAAAACTGCCCCCATTGTGTAGTCACTAGCATCTGTCTCAATCTCAAATGAATGTTGTAAATCTAGAAGTGCCAAGATTGGAGTGGTACTTATCTTCTCTTTCAGTGTATCAAAGGCTTTCTATTGTTTTCCTCCCCACTGAAAGACTTGTTTAATACTTGTCAAAGCATGCAAAGGAGATGCAATATATGAGAAGTTAGCAATAAATTTTCTCCAGTACTAAACTGCACCTAGAAAAATCCTAACTTCCATCACATTAGTGGGTCTAGGCCATTTCACAATAACCTCTATTTTTGTAGGATCAATTCTCAATTCTCCATTTCCTACAATATAACCCAAGTAAATTAAAGATGTTTTTCCAAATTCACATTTTGACATCTTCAAATACAATTTCTCTTCCTTAGTGCATCTAAGACTTTCTGGATGTGTTTAACATGTTCATCCCATGACTTACTGAAAATAAGAATATCATCTAAGTAGACAATAACGAAATTATCAATGAATGGTCTAAAGATTTCATTCATAACTCTCATGAATGTTGTTGGTGCATTGCACAAACCAAAAGGCATCACTAACCATTCAAACAATCCCTGTTTCATTTTAAAAGTAGTTTTCCACACATCACCTTCTGCAATTCTTACTTGGTGATAACCACTTCTTAAGTCTAACTTAGTGAAATAAATTGCATTCCTTAATCGATCCAGTAAATCATCTATTCTAGGAAGAGGGTAATGATTCTTTATAGTTATCTTGTTTAAAGCATGAAAATCAAAACACAATCGCCAAGTGCCATCCTTCTTAGGAACCAATATAATTGTGAACCACATGGGTATGTACTTGGATGAATTATACCTTGAGCCAAAAGTTCCATTACCTATCTCTTGATTTCCTCATTCTCTACTACTGACAACCTATACATTCCGATATTGGGAAGAGGTGCATCCCAAGAACTAGATCTCATGTTAAACCCCTTTTTGGGAGGTACACCTTGTGGATCCTAAAAACATCATCAAAATGAGAAATAATTTTTTTCCAATTCATCCTTATGTTTCAGGATCGAAAGTCTCAAAAGCCATCTCATGTTATTTTTCTTTAGCTTTGACCACCATGAGCACAAAAATTTTTCTTTAGTTTACAAGACTTTTCATTTGACCTTTAGTTACTAAGGATAGATTATTCTTTTCATGGTGAGCTCTAACAATAAACTCAATTCCATCCTTTACAAAAAATATTTATTTTCTTCCCTATAGAAGATTGCTTTACGATCATACAAATAAGGACTTCCCAAAACCACTCCACAAATATCCAAAGGAACTACATCTAATTCAACCTCATCAATAAACTTGTCTCGTAATGGAAAATCTGAAAGTAAAAGTTTTAGTTACCTGCATTTTTGCATCATCACAAACCCACCTAAAGGATAAGGCTTAGGATGTGGTTTAGTTTTGAGTCCTAGTTTCATAACAACCTCCTCAGAAATTATATTAGCTTGAGATCCACTATCAAAAAGAGTATCAATTTTTGTATGCTTTGAAATTACTCTAATGTGGAAAAGCTCATTCCTTTTCTTATCATCAAGTATAGTTTGTTTACTAGAAGAAGATGCAACATTTGTAGTGCTATTGTTGGAAATTGAAAGAGTTGATTTACCTTGAAAACTCATAGCTGTGATTTTGGTTTCATCACCTGAATCATAACCAAGATCATGCACTACAATGTTTGTTTTCTTTTCTTTTCCTTTCTTAACCATCCATTTAGGCTTCTTTTCAGGATGTAATTTCCAACATTTAGACTCATCATGGTTTTTTTTACAATGATTACAAAATGGTTTTTCATCTTCCTTCTTAATAGTAGAGTTTGTTTTATGCTTACCCTTTCCTTTTCCTTGTTCTTTCGAACCTTTTCCTTCAGATTGCTTGTTCTTTTGATTAAAAGAAGAGAAAGAGGACTCCTTTGTCATTTTCCCTCATGCTTCCAAATGGGTTGCTTTAACACATACTGCATCAAGATTAGTAGGACCTAAAACAAGTATCATATGCCTTAGATAACTATGCAATCCACCAATATATTTGAGCAGTGTTTGTTCTGTGTTTAGGGAAATTCCTGCACTAGAGCCCTTTTCCTAAATTCTTGTGTGTATTCTTGAACACTTTTTCCCTTGGCTTGTCTTAATGTTTTCCAATCCATCATAGCTTGTTGCTTATAACCAAGAGGATAAAATTTTTGCCTAAGATTTGAAACAAATTCAGACCAAGAAGTGATTTCTATACCTTTGGTTTCTTCCACTTCCTGAAGCTTACTCTCCCACCAAATGAGTGTTGTGCCACCCATCCGAAGAGTTTCCAAATGAATCTTATCATCAAAAATTCTCTGAACCCTACAATATACTTCTATCTGCTTGACCTAGTTATCCAACTTCTCTGCATTTAGCTCTCCAAAGATACATAGGCAATTCAAACTTGATATCTAACTTTAATGAAGGAAAATCAGTTTTTAAAGAGTCTCTTTTTGGAATATCGAACTAGAGATTTCTTCTTTCTTACCTTCTCTAGTTCCCTTTTCCCTTTGTCTATCTTGGTACATTTCTTCCACCATTTCCTTCATCTGTAGGAATGATTGACGAAAGTTTTCTTCCTCTCGATCTGCCATTGTAGGAATTTGAGATCGTCTGGTACCAATTTTGGGATCTCCTTCAACTAACTCTCCTTCACCCTTCTTAGATCGAGACCTTGTTAACATCCAACACATAACTTACAATCTAAAACACATTAATCAACCAAAATCAGGTAAAAACCAGCTCTGATACCAATGATCTGAAAATCAAATTTAACTAGCAATTGTCCAACCCGCACAAAACTCCCAAATTTTGCCGCTTCCCAAAAATTTCAGTGGGCTATAACTTTTGCAAACAAGCTCCGTTTCACGAAAACAAGATATCGAAGGAATCATATAATTTTTCTCCATGCTTTAAAAATGACTACAACTTATTATATCTTAGAATCCTCTGGATCAATTAGATTCTCCAAAGTGTTTCTCATAGCTGTTTATATTATGTAGGTCGAGAGAAGCTTTTTTTTCCTTTTGATGATCCTCAAAGGTCATACCTTTCATTGAGGCTTTAAGTTCAAACTCTTCCAAATGCTATTTAAGCTCTTTCTTTTTTTTCAAAAATATTACCAAAAACCTCTTTATTCCAGATTCTAACCCTTTTTCACATTTTTTAACTTTTGAAGAAGTCCAATTGGGCAGTTCCAGGGCTCTTCCCAAGTCCACCACTCTTTAATTCTATCAAGAATGTCCTCATGCTCAAGACACATCTTTTCGAATTTAAAATTGCAATGGAAAGTTTTTGACCAATTGAAGAAATTAAGGGCAATAGGATTGTGATCTGAACCCATTTTGGGAAGAGAAGAGAGATAAAAATTATGATCTAAGATCCAATTAGCAGAAATGAGAGCTCTATCCAATCTAACCTGAATCAGATTTTCCCCAATTCTTCTATTAGACCAGGTGTATTGATTACCATGAAGTTCAATGTCCATAAGGTTAAGAGTCGATATGAAGCCTGCAAAATCTTCCATGCTGGTAGAGAAATCAGAGTTCCCTCCAAATTTTTCCCCCATATTTAAAGGAGTGTTAAAGTCCCCCATTATTAACCAGTTCGTATCCTCAAAGTTATTTCGAAACGAGACTAACTCTTTCCACATTTCCTCTACCAATAGCAGTATTAGGGGCATAAATATTGGAAAGAATCTTGCTAGAATTATTCTCAAGGCTTTTAAAAATTATAGCTAAATGATTTTGGGAGGATGAAAGCACATTACCATGAATAGTTTTAGTGTCCTAGAAGACTGCTAATCCTCCAGAAGCTCCTTGAGAATCAGCAAGAAGCAAAGGTAGCATTCTCCCAGAAAGACCTTTTGCAATCTTCAACAGCTTTAGTTTTCATTTTCATTTCTTGAATTAGAAGGATGCTGGGCCTACTTGATCTTTTTATTTCCTTAAGCATTCTTTGTTTAGGTCCCCCATTGAGTCCTCTAACATTCCAAGATATAACCTTCATTAAAAAAGTTTTGGGGATGTAGTTGTCGGATGGTTCAAAAGCCTTTGAGTACCATCTGCAATTTCTTTCTCAGTCTCTTTTTTCCTTACTTCTCTCTTGGAGAGTCTGCCTTTTCTATAAGTGACTCTAATATTTACAGTTCTCTTGGTAGTAGCCCTTGTGATTCTTGAGGTGGAAGCTTCCCAACTTCCTATTTGTTTCATTTTATCACTATAGAACGATTCGGGATTTTCTTCAAACCATTTTAGTCTTTGTTTCTTACTTCGCATTTTGATGAATCTATATTTATCACATTCAAATAGGTTCTTCTTTAAAGTAGGAGTAATTTATCCTTCTTCTTTTCCTTTTCAAAATCAAGTTGTTGAGCTATTAGAGGTGTGAGCTCCTCCATATCTGCAAACTCTTTATCCTGATTTAGATCTCTTGCTATGGATTCTAGAAGTTCTTTGGCTTTTCCTTGTCTCATCTTGTGTAGCTCCAGAGAGTTGTTCTTAGTTATCAGTTCTTGATGAGGTAGAGGAGTGATTTTTTCCATCTCCTCTTCATTGGAAGTGGTTAGATGAATGTATACTTTTTCATTTTCTTCATCCACTTCCATGCTCAGCCTTATAGGATTTGTTTTCTCAAGTATCATTGTTTGATATTTTTCTATTTCCTTCTTAGCTTCTTCACCCTTTGTCGGTTCAATATATTTTTCCTTTTGGGCTTCAACATGCTTTTCTGACTGGGGATCTTGGGTCTCCATAGTTTCCTATAAACCGGTGGCCTCTTTATTATGGTCTTAAAACCTTTTTCTAGTCCTTGATTCTTAGATTCTTCTGCATGCAGCGATCCCTTGTATTCTGATCCTGTCTATCGGTCAGAGAGGCTTTATCAGCCTCATCTGTCTATTTTTGTCCTTGTTCTTCAATATGATCAAAGGGTTTTTCTAGCTGTTGCTTCATTCTCTCGGAACATTTGCCGGAAAATGCCCTAATTTATGGCATTTGTGGCATCTTAGTTGGAAAGCCTCATATTCTATTGGTTGTTTCCATGCCCCAAATTTGGATTGTAGAATGATGTGTTTAGGAAGCTCCTTTTCCATTTCAGATGAGACACAGAACCTTGCAAAGGCAAGTCTGGATCTATTTTTCATAGGCCCATCTAGCCCGATTGCACGAACCAATCAATCTAGCAATATGAAGAAGGATCTCATCATCCCATAGATGTAAGGGCAGCCCTAGGATTCTACACTAGATGGGTATGGCATGTATGTTCTCAATATTAGGGTTAAACCCGGGATACCATTTTTTCAGAAAAATCCCCATATTGCCAATACACCAGGGACCACCCAATAAGACTGAATCCACATCAGCTTGTAGATTGAATTGGGATAGAAAAAAACCCTTTGCCATGGTGGTGATAATCAAATCTCCTTTTGGTTTCCATTGGCGTATGGCCCATTTTCTTATAATATTGACATTGGGTCTTGATCCCAAAAACTTTCCAATGAGGGAGAGATTAGTTTTCTCTAGAGCTCTATGTAGACAACCATCAGGCACTTGTATGTGGGTCACCCCCTCATTATCTTTTATACTTTTAAAATTATTTAGTCTAGATGTAGGAGAAAGGGGACCCACCTTTTTGTCAGGAGGTACCTTAACAATATCAACCTAGGCTCTAGATCTAATCTAATACCTTTATTCGGTTCTACATATGTAAACAATGCCTAATCAGCTTCTTCACGCCTCTTGAAAGACATTCAGTAGCCAGAGTGGTTGAAACCACACTCTCAAAACCCTCCCGTAGTCCTCCATGAGTTCTAAACCCACAGTCCTCCTCCATGAGTTCTACCTCTCTGTCGATGGTCATAACTCCATTATCATGGCCACAAAGTATTTATCATAGGCACATTAATATATTCATCATCTTGACATTGAATGATGTTAATAGAAGGTGCATTGTCATCGATTATGTTATGATATAGGAAGGGAAGAGAAGAGGGAGCCTTTCCATTGCACCGATACGTCAAAGGTCCCAGGGAAATGGTGTTCATGAATTTTTTTGGAGGAATGGATTCTTAATACATAGACTTTGTAGGTGAAGGTGGTGAGGTAGGTGAATGGGGTGGAGAATGTTTATCGCCCTCAATGAGTTTGACGTGGGCCTTCTTGTAAGGTGGTTCATCTAATCCAATACCATTATGGTCTTTATGCTTATGAATGGTGTAAGGATTGACACTAGGACAGCCTTGTTCATATAAACCAAATTCAAATCCCTTCTAAGCACAAGGATGGAGGAAAGTGTGGGAAAAGTGGTGGTTGGTGAGAGATTGAATATTGGAGGAAAATGGTTCATTTTGGGAAGGTAATTCAGGAAAGTAGGTAGAAGCATCAAGTCTCCCATATGTTAAGTTGGTGTGAAAGTGGAGAGGAACATAGGGGAATCACCTACGCAGTGATCATAGCGAGGGATGTTGGTGAAGGTTACCATACTCTTGAGGAGTAAGGAATGTGTCAATGTTATAAAGGTGGTAATCCCTAGAGTGAGGCATTGAAAACACCTTCTAAGGATCAGTAGTTAGTATGTTGGTAGTGGGAATGGATGAATCACTTGACGGTTGGGAAGAAGATGCATTTGATGTTTGAGAAGTAGATGGGTTGGATGATGGGTCAATTGTAAAATCTACGAAAACAATGGGAATATAGGATTTGTTGTGGAAGATGTAGCAGAAGAAGTGGTGGATGAGGAAATGGATGAAAAATAAGTTGTAGTGGTGGTAGTTTCCTTACCTAATATAAGGAACTCATTGGGTCGATACAACATGTTATAGGTCTTGAATGGTGAAGGGTTGGCTGGAATGGTATAGTTGTGCCCTTCATGTTAGAATTTTAAACATCGTGTAAGGTGGACAAACACAACCCATGGTGCGAATCCAGTGGTTGGCCAAGCAACATGTTGTATTAGAATTCTCCCTCTAAGACATAGAATAATTAAGGAATGACACGAGGACCACACAATTATGGAGAATAATGGTGTTGAGGATGGAAGTCATGACATTGTTGAATGAATGTAGCATAACTCAATTATTATGTATGTGATTGACAAGGATGCTCATTTGTTTGTATACATGGGAGGATTTGATGTTGATACCAGATACCTCAATCAATCATAACACGTCGAATGTGTATATTATCAATGTAGATAGAAAATAATAAGGTGAGGTCGGGATCATCCCATTATAGAGGTACAATCTCATCATCAAAGAAAATGAGAGTGACTACTTGGCAAGTGGTAGCGGGAGTAGAGGAAGGGGGTGAAGTGGTGAGAGAGGAAATGTGGTAAGGGGTGATATTGGATGCAATATCATAGGGTCATTAATTAGAACATCAATAGATTGCAAGACCTCAATTAGGTGTTGGTGATGAGACTCGAGGTTTAGACGAGGTCATACAAAGAAATTTTAAGAGGAGATTGATGTAACTATTTAATCTTTGTATGATGGGAAATCCCACCATAAATATTGTATGTGGGTCCAAAGATGGTGATTTTAGGTGTAGGTGTAGATGGAATGTTGGGTAAAGGAGTAGCGGATGAGCTGGTTGTTTTCTCCTTTCATTTTCCTTCTTGGCTCGAGTGGAAACTTGAACCATATTGATCTGCAATGAAGGAGAAGGTGAGTCGTGAAAGGTGTAGCAACATGATGGGAAAAAATATGGTGAGGGAATATAATGGTTTTGTAAAAGTAATGCAACACATTGGAATTTTGGTGGATGTTTTGCTAGCTCTCTCGATGTGGACCATATTGATCTCAAATTTGGAGGAGGATAAAATGGTTGTGGAGGTGGAGATGGAGGTTGTTAAATAGGTAAGGGATGAGGTTGTGTGGTGATAGGTGTAAGTGGAATAGGGTTCTCAACTAAAAGATCATGATCATCAAAGTTTTCTTCAAGAGTAAATAGTTGGAGAGGAATAGTCTTAACAGTCTATGGACACCTAAATTTGGTCGCATTCCCTTAACCCCTAATTAGATAACCAATTTAAACATGGAAACCTAACCATGGCCCCTTTCGCCCCACATTAATATTAATTTAATTATTTTAATTAAATCAATCCTCATCCTCATAATTTTCAGTATTTAATTGTCTTAATTGACCTAGTTCCCACCTCACCTAGACACATCATCCAACCATCTCACCCTAGACCTATTCTTATCATGTTATCATTACTAACTACAATTAAGTCTTACTTGCCTTAATGAGCTCGATTTGGTCTAACCCTAAAATCACATGCCTAATATTTCTCTAACCACATTCCCACTCATAAAAAGGGAATCTTCCATTATGATCCATGAAAACAAACCAACTTGACCAAAGAAAATAGAAACATCTACCAATTTTAGTAAACCTATGGAATCCTACCTTAACCGATGCTAATCAAACCTATAATGATGCTACAATACGTAACCATCTTCGATTACCATTTATTGGCCTTGACAACCTTGTTTAAGAGGTTGAAACATTCTGGACTAGAGGAGAGAGATCAGAGCTACATGCAAGCAGAACCAACATCGTTTCACACATCCAGACATTCACACCACCACCAGAAAAATCCAAAATCATTTCACTCACGTAAGATGTTGGGCCCCTATTATAGCTTCCAAATCTTAAGTGTGGATAAGTGTGCATAACCAAAGGAAGTGCGCAAGTTAAGGCATGCAAGGCAAGATTCAAAAGGCTTCTTGAGAACCTAGGGTGCACACACCACAAAGAAAAATTTGGGACTTAGCCGCTTATGGCATTTTGGGAAAAACACATGAAGAACGTGTTTCATTTGGATAAGGTTCTAGTGTGGTGACATGGTGTCTTGGAAGGAATATAGCTTACGATAGAAAGATAAAAAAATGTTAATCATGACATGGAGAGGCATGCACCGGGGTGACCCACACCTTGACACTTAGGGCCAGATTTGAGGCTGAAGAGGAGTTTGTTAGAGCTCAGATGCCTATTTATACACACACCCTTGGAAAGAACAGAGAGAAGTGAGGTAGTGGAGCTCTACAAAATTACTATAAGAACTAAGGGATGAAATGGGTAAAGGATTCCAGTAAGGATGTAATGGGGAAATGGGAAATGAAAGTTTTGTTTTGAGAATACATGTATGAATCCAAACATGGCGCATGACTATGGTCTACCTCTCTGTGATACTTTGTAGTAAGACTATGAATGAATATGATAAGGTTACCATCATGTTTACGTTAGAGATCTCCTTCTGTATTATCTACATGTTTTTACTCTACTTTTGATCTTGTATAATCATGGACCTTACTTGAATGGTTAAGTATATTTGTGGATTTACAACTTCTTGGTTCTATTATTCCTGTTGTGTGCTTTGTTTCCATTATGACTGAAGGGGTGTAGATGTCGTCCTGAGCTCTATAGCTTCTTCATGTCTATTAAATCACTAAGTCAGATTCATGAACTATGCCTTCCACTAGACTCACATAAAAGAGAGACTCGGCTCCTCTTGCGCGCCTCGGTGAGTGCCCAAAGGCCTTGGGTGATAGGAAAGCGCACATGAGGTTCCCTTTTCTTAATGGGTGCAAAAATGACTACATCTTGGTTCCGTTCTATGGACCTATTTTCAAATTTGTAGTGGAACATGGCATACATCGTGATCTATGAAAAAGTGATGGCGGAGTGCTTAACACTTGAAGGTGTTGAAGACTGGTTTAAAATCACGAGGATGAATTTTCTTAGATATTTAGTACCGGATCTCGGGTTTGATACATGAAGATCGGTCAAGACACTCTTTATCATGAGTTGTATGAAACCTTCTTCTGCTATTTCCCAGTAGAGTTATTCGAATGGCTCTCGGCTTATACATCTAGATCGGGCGGTATTATAAGTCACACCCTTAAACCCAAGAAACATATCGAACTTGCAAGATGCTAATCTAACATGGACCCATGCTATAGATCATTGGTGGAATGGAGTATTGACTAGCTACACTATGGAATATGCCATTTCCATGTATTCTTGCCCGTGAAGTTGGTGAGATTGAGTGAGTTCTTATGAGTGCCCAGGGGATCATTTTTGTGTGCTATTCCCCTTGTGATCAAAATATTAATGGTAACCATGGGTTTAGAGGCATTTCCTATGACCGAATAAACCACCTTGAGTGCTAGGCAAGGAAGCTAGGTTGGGGAAGGATGGCTGATCTGACGACTGAACAAGAAAGGGAGGAGAGATGGCTCAAGTATAATGAAGTGCGTGAAAAGGAGATTGATAGACAACATGGGATTATAAGTGGGTTATGGAGCCAGACATGGTGGAAAGGAGTTGAGGTTCACATGGAGGATGTGGAACCCAAACAATCTGTGGTACCCCATCTTAGTAAGCGCGGAGAGAAAACCTTGTGGCTTCTGATGAGAGTCCATCACGTAGAGAAATAAGAGTCGTTGGTGTGCATCTGACCCCACCTAGTGACCAAACCTTGGCGCTTGGTTTGTTTGAATGAGGGAAAAGTACAATTGATCCATTTGATATCAGGGAAGCAACCGATCGGCACCTAGAAGATATAACTTCTCGTTTGGGACTTCTATGGCTTCACACACTATTCTCGGTATTTGGTGGAATGTTTGGACAAGGCACATATATAGCTGGTTTTGGAAGCGCGTTAGGAAGTGGTGGAGGAAATATGACTGGGAGTGGTACTAGTTCACAAATTTTTGGTGTGTAATTCAGTGGGATGATGGGAGCGTTCGACATGACAAACATAGGCCCTATACCTAACACAGAGGATTTGGAGGTGGAAGTGGTGGAGCTGGTGGCTCAGGATCTAGTGGATCTGGTGGAGGAGGAAACACCGGAGGAAACCAAGGGACTGGATTGGGAGGACAAGGGCCTCATCCACCTCCTCAAGTATTTTTCGAGATGCCTCTACACTTACCAGATTACAGTGGGATAGAAAATGCCGCAGAGCTTGTGCATAAGTGTGAGCTGCTATGGCGCGCGAAGGGAATCATGACCCAGGATCAAAAGGCCAGTCAATTTGTGATGACCTTGTAAGGATGCGTGCATAGTTGGTATAGAAAGTATGACCCTCATCAGACTATTATGGATTATACCACACTGAGAAATGCATTCTTGGTGGAATTCCACATACCTAAGTTTGAACAAAAGAGCATTAGCTCTCTCAAAGAAATCCAGCAGGGCATGGTAGAGAGCATGCGGGAATATGATGTGTGTTTTAAAAATCTATTGTCTAAACTATCTTATGATATCCACCCTTCACAACATGCTCAGTGGTTTTTCAGAGGATTGATCACACCCTTTAGGAGGGATTTATCTCATAAAACATTCACGGACCTGCGCAAAGTGTTGGAAACTACTTTACGCACATTGAGGTAGTTGGTAGTGTTGAAAGTGGTGTTAGCCCACTTCTATAGGCTCAGATTGCTGCCATGGCTAAGCAATTGGAGAAATTATCTTCCAACACACTTCTAGAGATTCACGGAGGGATGTGGTGCACGGATTATAACGTAGAAGGGCACGCGAAGGATAATGGTGGGATATGTACTTGGAAGGTAGTGCGCGCTATAGTGGTAATCTACAAAATATGTCACAAGGACCATGATACAAAAAGGTTCCCCTTGCTGTAACACACGATCTACAAAAATGTGTCTTGTTATTGCAAGATATGTACCTCAATCACACATGATGCCAAGGATTGTAGATTGATTGACCATATTCATGAGGCAATTGATCTTGGTGTGTGCCAGAATGGCATTGCCAATAGTTCCAAAGGGGATGAACGTCAGTATGAAGAGCATAGAGATGGAGATGTGCATGGAAGAGGGTTTCATGGAGGATTTCGTGGTCATGGTAACCACGAGGAAGAAGTGAGTTCTCACATGGGACGTTTTTTAATTGTGGAGCCATAGACCATTATAAGTGTGAATGTCTAGATCTTCTACAATGCTCCTGGTGTGGAAAAAAACATAAGTATGAAGAGTGCCTAGAGTTATACGAACATATGAGTCAGCAATACCGGAAGGATAAGGGCACTGCCATGGTGAGTATTAACAAGGCTGATGCGCAATGGCTTCCGTGAGTAATACGTGAATCAGAACTAGAGCCTAGGCAGAGACCTCTGGTTTTGAGAGAAGAAGTAGTACACAGGAAGTATCCAAACCTGGCTAACCAGAAAGAAGTCTACAAGGAAACCATGGATGTAATTCAAAGTTTACAAGGGGAGATCCAATGCTTAAAAGAGCAGACTAGAAAAGATGAGCAAAGGATACTAGTAGAAGCACCAAGGGATGAATTGGATGAGGTTAAGGAGGTGTGTAAACTACTGAGGTAGGAGAATATTATTCCCCTATTAAGGGCATGGTTGAGGGAAAAGGTGTCCGCGCGGCGAACACGAAAGGTAGATCCTGCATGTAAACCTCCCACCTCATAGACTTGATTATGACAAAGAGATTACCTTGAACGTAGTAGTGGATGGATGGTTGCTTAGCAACATCCTCATTGACATAGGCATGGAGGTTAATGTTCTCACTCTAGATGCCTGGCATCAAATGGGAAGACCTGCATTACAACCATCTTCAAATGTGTTGTATATGGAAAATAAGACAAAGGTAATGCCCATAGGTGTCTTAAAGGATGCAACCATTACCATTCAGGGGACTAGGTTCACTGGGGATTTTGAAGTCTTGGTGTTTGCCAAGGTAGATAATTTCCTAGCTATACTTGGGCACCCGTGGTGTTATAAGAATAATGTAGACCTTCGTTTAACAAGGGATACATAAGATTTTAAAACAAGGAAGAGAGGGTAGTTATACCATTGGTTGATGGGAAGTCCACCCCCTATACTTAACCCCTTAGAGAGGAGGTCCTGGACAGAATATATGTGCGCTCTATAAGAGATCCAAAGACCATCCACCCTACAAAAGGAGTCATCCAGTTTGATGATGCTCAATCTATCAGTGATACTACCAGTATAGCATGTGTAATAATTCGGTGCATGGGACTTATGAATTTATTGGGAAACATCTGAAAGGATTAGTAACCAAGGTAACCATGGCACGTATAGTTCGGCACCTGGGAGGAAAGGAAATAACCAAGTATTCTGGGGATGCATACCCTGAGGTCTTTTTAAGAGAAATGGAAGCTCAATGGAGGGAGGACAAGTGACGAAGTATGCTAGGTTATGTTTTGATAGGCACAACAGCAAGATGGTGGGCCACGCATAGTGAAAACTTGTTGGAGTGGTGTAAAGTTAGAATTACACTCACTATCTGATTCTCGAAAAGCAACATACCCACCACTATCAAGGATTACAATGGCAATGGACTTGCCTCTTCCCACATCCAGGCATGTGAGAGGGTCTGGGAGAAGGTGTGGAAGCTTTACCACCCTCCCTTTGGGTGCACAAGTTGTATTCAACACTACAAGGTTGTGCACACTTGGTACATCCATTTTGAAACACGCCGCCAAATAGGAAATTGGTAGGAGTTAGCGGCTGACCTAGTTCACACATTCAAGTACCGAAGTACCAAACAACCAGTTGATGAGGCATTGCAGACTATCAAGAACCTCACTCTAGGGGATTGTGCCATGGTGGAAGATAGATTAGTAAACTTACTTGGTGGACCTAGCTTGGAAGCGTGGTTCGAAGAGGAGGAACCAGAAGACATACAATTCGAGTGTGCATGTGCTGAAAAGGAGAAAGGAAAGATGGTATATGTTGTTGATGGGGAGGAGATGGAAAGCCTAAATGTTGACCATTCGGTTGGGGTGCGTGAAGTAGTTGACAGTGTAGATGCATGTGCATGCACGTACCATGAACCACTCAAAACCAAGAAGGTTAACATCGGCTCGGAAGAGGAGCCCAAGGAAGCTATCATTGGGGACTACTGGTCGGACAAGGAAGTATCAAAGATCATCGATCTCTTGCATGAATTTGAGGATTTATTCCCACGTGGATACCATGAGTTAAAATGCATCCACCATTCATTGGGGAAATGAGGATAAATTTGAAAGATGGTGTGCGCCCGGTCAGGAAGAGGCCTTACAGGATGAATCCCAACATGCGCGTAAGGGTTAAAGAAGAGCTAGAAAAAATGATAGCATCCGGTATCATTGAGGCTATGGAGGAATCAGAATGGATAAGTCCAATGGTGATTAGCATAAAGAAGGATGGGCGGATTAGGATATGCATGGATTATAGAGAATTGAACGTTGTTTGCATCATAGATCCTTTTCCCACCCCCTTTACTGAAGATATTTTGGAAGGAGTTTCTGGGCACAAGGTCTATTCCTTTACGAATGGATTCTCGAGATATCACCAAGTAAGGATTGCCAAGGAAGACCAAGAAAAGACAAATTTTACCACCGAGTGGGGAATTTTTGCATACATGGTCATGCCTTCTAGGCTGAAGAATGTGCCCGCTGTATTTTTGCGCATAATGGTACAAACATTTAAGGACTTCATCCACAAGTTCCTTCAAGTATATTTTGATGATTAGACAGTGTATGGATTGGTCAGGGACCATTGTGATAACTTGAGGTTGATGTTTGAAAGATGTCGGTAGTTGAGGATCTCCCTCAACATCAAGAAATGTATCTTTACAACTCCTTTTGGAATGTTGTTGGGGCATATCATATGCAAAGAGAGCTTACTAGTAGATCCTACGAAAGTTATAGTTATTGTGGGGTTAGGGGAGCCTACCAGCAAAAGCATCATGCATGGATTTCTTGGACACATTGGGTACTATAGAAAGTTCATTAAGGGATATGCCAAGATCACCACGCCTTTGGAAATATTGCTCAGACACAAGAGTGCCTTTCAGTGGGGAGAGGCACAGAGAGGGCATTTGACAATCTAAAATAAAGGCTTATCACCGCACCTATTCTACGATTCCCATCCTAGGATAAACCTTTCCATGTCCACATGGATGCCTCTGGTACAACAATGGGATCCATCCTTTCTCAACTAGGAGAGGGGATTATTGATCATCCCTTGTGTTTTGCAAGTAGGAAGTTGACACCAGTAGAATAGAATTATATAATGACTGAGCACGAGGCATTGTCAATGATCTATGTGCTCCACAAATTTAGAAAATATCTGCTGGTAACTCCCTTCATATTCTACACTAACCATATGGCCTTGAAGTATCTAGTAAACAAAGTAGTGTTGCAAGGGTGCATATGCCATTGGGTACTTTTATTTCAGGAATTTGAATTCAAAGTGGTGGTAAACCGGGAAGAAAATTGTGGGCTAGATCATTTATCAAGGATTGATTCGGGAGAGGATGCACAAAGTATCGAGGAAACCATGCCAGACGCATAACTATTCAGGTTGTGGCGTACACCCTCAAAACTAGAAGACATTGCTATTTTTCTCAAGGAAGGTGTGGCGCCCGAAGGGATGAATGCTCTCGAAAGGAAAAGGTTAGCCATACGTGCCACACCCTTCATGTTGATCAATGGGGATTTGTATAAGATGGGCTATGATGAGGTTTTATGCTGGTGCGTGTTAGAACATGAATGCGTAGCTATAATAGAAGAATCCCATGGTGGGATTGTTGGAGGACACTATGTAGGGAATGCAACCGTGCATAAGATCCTAGTCACTGGACTCTGGTGGGAGATGATTCACCAAGATTGTGTTGAGTTTTACAAGGCCTGTGACCACTGCCAATGCCTTAGAAAACTTGGAAAAGGGACGAGATGCCCTTGCACCCCATCGCCAATGTGGAACCTTTTGAAAAGGGGGTAATATATTTTTTCAAACCAATCTCACCAGCTACGTGAAGGACTAACTTGTGGTATATCATTACCTGTACTGATTATCTAACAAGGTGGGCGAGATCGCACCCACTAAAGATTACACCGCCCATGGATCTAGATTTATTTGGGATAACATTATCAACAGTATGGGTGCCCATTAAGTTTAACAAGTGATAGGGCACTCACTTCTTAAATGAAACAATCAAGTTTCTATTGGTAGAATTCATGGTAGCCCATCACAAGATTACCCCTTATCACCCTCGGGAAATGGGACTCATGAGGCATTTAACAAAATCCTTAGTCACACATTGACTAAGATATGTGACATGGGTAAGCGGATTGGGATGATAAGGTGTCAAAGAATCCTTTCGGGCATACAAACAACATACAAAAAAGGTTTAACAAGGCCACTCCATTTCACTTGGTTTTGGTGCAAGCAGTAGTTTTTCCAGTAGAATTCATGTTATCATATCTGCGTATATAAGCGCATAGGAGGTTTGGAAGATGAAAAAGTCTTTGGAAGAAAGAATTGATGAATTGATAAAGTTGGATGAAAGGTGCTCACTAGCAAGATGGAGCCAAACAACTGAAAAAGCTAAGCAAAAGGCATGGCATGACCGCCACATTAAGAACAAACAGTTTGAGGTTGGCCAGATGGTATTGCTATATGATTCAAAATTTCTACACCATCCTGAAAGTTGAAGGTGCATTGGTTGGGTCCTTATGTAATTTCATACATCCTTGATTTGGGCATGTGCCAGTTACAAGCGCTGGATGGAAAAAAATTACCTGGACACTTCAATGGGAGTAGGCTGAAGCCCTACTATAAATAATGCTTCTTGGTGTTTGTAAATAAGGCAGTTCTACTAGTTAGTTTAGAATTTCCTTTTATGCTTTTCCTTTCTTGTTTTTCCCTTTCACGTTGTTGTCTTGTTTTGCACCTTGGGCGCTAGTAACCTTATTACTTTTTAACTTATGAATGCGTAGAGGACCACACATCGATTTAGTGTGGGGTGAGGTGATAAAGAGAGGCATGAAGTTATTTTGCAGAAGATTGGGTTCGTAGACTATTTTAATTGGCCCTGTTGAAAAGATGCATTAGGAAGGCATGGGTGGCAAAAGAAGGTTACATTGGAAATCCACGTACAAGGAGAAAAAGTGCAAAAACATGAGGTAGGTGAAAGTAAGAATCATGAGGATGGAAGAGGTGCCTTTGGTGCTAGTAACATGCACGCAAGAGTCTTCTATCAAGATGGATTGTCTATGCACTAGAAGGTTGGAAAAGTTTTCGCACAAGGATTGGGCGCGGGTGAAAACTTTTCATGCAAGGATTGGGCATGTAAGGAAAAGCGTTGAAGTCGGGTTTGTTTGAAAAACACCACATTAAATATTGTCGTATGGTGGTAGGTAGCCTAGCCTTTAATGCGTAAAAGTGGGAAAAGCTATAAATACAAGGATGGGTAGTTCATTATTTTACTTTGTGAAAACAAGGAGAACGATTTTCTTTCAAGAGCTAGGGTTTTGAGAGCTAACTCGTGCGAAGGAAAATCTCAAAACTCACACATAATCGGTCCATTAGATCTAAAAACTAGAGCATAAGTGATTCACAGGTGGGGAATGTTGTGAAAGAGCATTGTGATCGAAGGAGGAAAATCAAAAATTAGGGTTTGTGCTCTAGGGCACGGGGCACGCAAGGAAAACTTTCAGACAAATCACAAGGTAACCTGGGAATGAAATCAAAGGGTAAAATGATGGCCACAAAACCAATTGATAAACCTGCAGTACAATCCAAGAAGGGAAAGAGCAAGGGAAAAGGGAAGAAGAAAGAAGAAGAAATCCCTTTGGATACCAATGAAGAATGGTACTCAGAAATGCAATACCCATATGGGGTTTTGCTGGGGCAAGAGTGGGAGTCCCACATCAGATAGATGTCTATGATTGACTACAATCACCGATCAAGCATAATCGTGAAGGAAATGCCACTGGAGATGGTGTGCCCTACAAACAAATGAAGACATGATGGGATGCCAATATACAACGATGTAGTCAAGGTGAAAATGGAGAAGGTAAGGCTTCTCTAGCTTTATGAGTTACCATATTTCAGGAAGCCTGAGTGCTTGTACTAATGGCTGATGACGTGTGTGCATGAATATTTCTTCTACTTCATAGGGCAAAAAATGTGCATAACTCCCGCTTAATCTCACACTTTACAGGACTAAGTTGTAAAGGGGATGTGATCATAGATGACCTCTAGGATGAGGAGGTAATTAAAGAAACCATTACATCCCAGGATTATAATAAGGGATCAAGGTACTACGACATCATGGATATCAGTGATCCAGTGATGAAAATGGCTACACACCTCATTTCCAATTTGAATGGACAAGAGAGGTGACCCAGGTGAGAAAGCCTTGGTTGAATGTCTCGTAAAAGGTCATGCGGAGGGCACCGTATACAATATCTCCTAGTACATAGTAGATGAGATCATAAGCAGTGCGGAGAATGGAGGAAATATATTATTTGGGAACATTCTATTAACCATTATGTTCTCAGAGATCAGGTGTTGGATGCATCTCATAAGTTCATATGGGAGTACCCCGATGAAGACCCTTCGCCCGCGGACAGTTTGAAGTATACTTGTGAGTCAATGATAGGGGTACACAAGGTGCGCTTAGATAAATGTTATACACACCTAAGGAATGTATCTAGGGTGGAATGGTGGATCCTGAACAACTCCCCGTGGTAACCAAGGAGAAGCTGAGTTCACAGTATACCAGCACTTATGCATTGGCAGATTCATCTTGGTGGACAGCAGTTGAAGTCCCTGGTGCAAACTCCCCTTCTCATTTACTACCCAATTTTTCTAGGTGGGAGTGAATAGGTATAAGGAGTCGAAGAAATTAAATCTTGACCTGTCCACCCTTAACAGTGAACACAGAGAGATGAGAAAGAAGCTAGTCTACTCGGGAAGTGCATGTATGTTGAAAGGTACATGTCGTAGGACATACACATCATAAGGCCATTGACCTTACCATTGTTGAGAGCATCAAGCTTTCCAGAATTTACCTATGCATAAGGCCAAAGTTTGAGAAGGGTGCATACATAGAGAATGAAATATCCATCTCAGATGACCCCATGGGAAGGAAGAAGCCAACACTAAAGCGCAAGGAGAAAGAAGAAGAAAACAAGAACAAAGAGCAGTGGAGAGGAAGAATGTCGATATTGTAGGGATGAGTACCTATGTCCGCAAGAAGAGGAGAATGGTGGTCAAGGAGAAGACCCCAGAACTTGTGAATCCACCATCCCCTGAAGAACCTTCAGATGAAGAAAAGACAACATCCTCGACCTCAGAGTTTTCTACAAGGGAAGAAAAATAAGGATGGAGGAACAAGGGTCTAAAGATACAGATGACCCGAATGCCTATATAGGAAAAAAGGATGATGATGGAGGGGAAGAGATGGAGGCGGATCAAGAGCCAATTAATGTCCATAATTCAAAGGGAGAGGAAGTAGATGATACAAATGATGTGTTCATCCTTGTAAGGAGGAAGGGCGCCCAAAGGGAGGAGGAGGGAGCAAAGAGAGGAGTGAAGGGGCTAGTACCAAGGAGCCAGATATGCCCAAGCTCACTCAGGAGGAGGTGAATGAGAAGGCAATAAGGGAGGTAGAGAAGATAATCAATACCCTGGTCAAAGAGGAGTTGGAGTGCAGTGTGGAGTTAGTGCTCAGGTGAATTCAAAGAAGAGTAGAGGGAGAAAAGTGTGGGTAGCACAAAAGGCCCTACTCTTTCAGTAACTATTCCCAAGGGTATGCGCATGGGAAGTAAATGCATGGAAGGGGGAAGAACAATGATGGGTTACATTGATGACCCCAACAAAGTTTTGTGCACGCATTTCTAAAGTATCATGCCCACCAAGGAGCTCACCGCCATGGAATCCTTTGACCCTGAGGGTGGATACTGCGAACGAGGAAGATGCTATCATGGGCATTCAACTCCCACCTCAATGAGCCTGAGTTCAAGATTAACCAAGGAGTGGTATTAAATTTGTCCAAAGGAAAGGGGGACAACCCCATTGTAAACACACAACAACTATTGGATGAGCAAGTGTGTAATGTGCTCAACAAAGTCTCCATGGAAATCGAGGCTAGGATCTTTGGCAGGAATGACAGGGTTAGAGTCTTGGAGGACCTGTTGGAGAAGAGGAAGGAGGAAGTAGTGAAGCTGATGAAGGATCTCAGCCTTGAGAAATTAATCGCTTAACTACAGAGGGAGCTTCAGGAGGAAAAGGCCAGGGTACACAAAGTTTCCAAGAAGGTGGAGCTCATCTCCCAAGTGATTATCATGAAGCACCTAGACCTTAACCCTCCTGTGTAAAAGTATAGATCCTCCCTAGAGTGCCTAGAGGACTTGACTCAGATCCTCACCATGGAAAGGTAGCCTTTGGCATTGGAGTCGGCAGAGGAGGTAGCTGCATGCTTGGAGAAGGAAGACAAGTTGAAGGTCATCACGCTCATGGCTGAATACAACAAGGTGCTTGCCAACGTAAGAATAGTTGCACAAACCATGGGGGTCACCTACGACCACTACACAGATCAAGACAAAGTGACAAGCATACTACTTGCCAATGACGAGGCTGAGTTGAAGGAATTCAGAGAAAAAGAATAAGGGCAATAGAGCCGAGCAAGAAAGGATCATAGCCGAAGTGGAAAAGAAATCCAAGCCATTGAGAACCGGCAAGTCTCAATCAAAACCCGGCTAAAAGAGCTCTACAAGGTCATCACAAGGAAGATGGATGCCCTAGAAGATCATGCTAAGGAACTGGAGACTGTGGTGGAAACCATTACCACACAAGGGGAAGGGTTAACCTTCGATGAGGTGAGCACCTTGGTTGGTGACATCTGCACTAAAGCGCAGGAGGAAGTCAATGCTTGGAGTACACTGGAGGCCAACCTACGAAAAATTTTCCCCTTCTTCTTCTTTAGGAAATTTTCCCCTATTCTTTCTCTCCCCTTTCTTGATTGTTTCCCCATTCTTTTCCAAGGAAAGGCCTTGCATTCTTTTTGTATTGAATTCTTTGAGAAGGTTCCCGAGGGTGGAGAATAGGTGAAGTGTGGGGTAATGTTGGGCCCCTATTATAGCTTCCAAATCTTAAGGGCATGTAGGCACGCATGGATGGAGGAAGTGCACAAGTTAAGGCATGTAAGGAAGTATTCAAAAATCTTCTTAGAGAACCTGTGGCATGCACGCCGCAAAAAAAATTCAGGACTTAGCCGCTTTTGGCCTTTTGGGTAGAACACATGTAGAACATGTTCCATTTGGATAAGGTTCCAGCCTGATGACAAGGTGTCCTAAAAGGAATATACCTTGTGATAGAAATATCAAAAAATTTAATCATGACATGGAGAGGCATGCGCCAGGGTGACCCATACCTTGACACTTGGGGATAAATCTAAGGCTGGAGAGGAGTTTGTTAGAGCTCATATGCCTATTTATATGCACGCCCTTGGCAAAGAATAGAGACAGAAGTGAGGTAGCAGAGCTCTGCAGAATTACTGCAAGAACTAAGGGATGAAAATGGGTAAAGTATTCCAGTAAGGATGTAATGGAGAAATGGGGAATGAAATTTTTGTTTTGTGAGAATACATGTATGAATCTAGACATGGCACATGACTATGGTCTGCCTCTCTGTGATACTTTGTAGTAAGAATATGAATGAATATGATAAGGTTACCATCATGTTTACGTTAGAGATATCCTCCTGTATTATTTGCATGTTTTTACTCTACTTTTGATCTTGTATAATCATGGACCTTACTTGAATGGTTAAGTATATTTTTGGATTTACAACTTTTGGTTCTATTATTCCTATTACGCACTTTGTTTCTCGTTATGACTGAAGGGGTGTAGATGTCATCCCGAGCTCTATAGCTTCTTCATGTCCGTTAAATCACTAAGTTAGATTCATCAAATATGCCTTCCACTAGACTCACATAAAGAGAGGCTCAGCTCCCTCTCGCGTGCCTTGGGTGAGTGTCCAAAGACCCACCGGGTGATAGGTCAGCACACATGAGGTTCCCTTGTTCTTAGTGGGTGCAAAAATGACTATAGAAGCATCCCGGGATTCTCTCTACGTTCCCAAATAGCATCATTCGATCATCTATCATTACCATTCATCCATCTAGTCTACATCATAGTAAGTGTATCCCTAACCAACATTGTTATTTTAGTTAGTAGCTTTTGTTACTCCAGTTATGAATCTACACTTTACATGCTCATTCTCCTATCCCTTACCAACCTAGTAACCCAACCATTTCCTTACCCACACCACCAAATCACCCATCCTTGCCTATTGTTCATCCCTGAATACACCTGAGACTTCTATAAACCTCCTTATCCACCCTACCATCTCTCGTAAAATCCCGATCAAACCTTATAATCAGATCTCTTTGAGTTTCATACACCCCAACCTTACTAATGTCGGTTACCCATAACCATCATCGGTTCTACATAAACTGTCACCGGTCATACCAGACCGATGTCTTGGTCTCTGTGTTTTATACCCTACCCTAGAACATAGCCAGAAAACCTCCTACCAGTTGACCAAAACAACCTAGAATCATACCCTGACTATTCCCAGTACCTTGAAAGTCACCTCATCCTTTAGATCCAACTATAGCCTAGCCTGTTGTGATTGGATTTGCTTATTGTACTTGAATGAGATACCTAAATCATATCAACTATAGTAGGAATTTACTTATTTCTCACATTAATTTGTTTTAAATAGTGGATTGATAGCCATCTAGGAAGTATCACACTTCTCGGAACTAGCATACGCTAGGTAGTCCATTGTCATATACCATTTAACTTATTTTTATGGTCTTTTTTTTTCTATTATATGTAGTTCCTCCTAGCCAAAAGGAAGCTCTCACAATCGACATTGGGTCAAGAAGTCAGAATGTGTGCATCAACCTCTAACCAACCCATTTAACAGGTATTCCTCCTAGCCCATAACCCTATCTGTTTTATCATTCAAAAATGTAAAGAAAATGGTGAATTATTTTGGCACGCCTTGGGAGCCATTAGGGTTCTATTGAATTTTCTTCATTTTTAGGTGAAATTTGTGTGTTTATTTCCTTTTTAAAATATTACACAGTAATTTTCTTCCCTATTAATCCTCTCTTCTTTCTAATTTCTCTAAAGGAAACATTTCTCTTGGTGCATTTAAAAAGAATCATTCTTCTTTCTTGCTTCCTGCATTTAGTGAAAGAGCATACCCTCTCCTATTCATCATTTGCTTCATCAAACATAATCTTTTCGATTTGGGCTTAAAATTGGTTACATTACATTCTAATTTGCTTGATTTATCTCACATTAAAATGAGGGTAACCTATATGCTTTGGAAGTCATGCCCAGTTGATGGTTGACACAAAGAATTGTAGAAATCACATTCTATCTCTCTCTCTCTCTTTGTGTCTTACCAAACTTGCACAAAATTGAAATATACACATATTTCTTAAACAATATCTTACCTAGGAACACCTATTAGTGATCACATGATCTAATAGGTAGGTACTCCCCATCTCATTGCCTCTGTCGAGTCATCATCTCAGAGGACGGCCTACCCCACTATAACATACCTGAAACCTCTCCTTTTAGATATCCTTCTTCATAGGAAGCCTTCCTCACCAAAAAATCTATTCTAAAATTCATGAGTTAGTCTTCTAAATAGCATAAGCTCAACACATTAAAAATCACTTGTTAGGTACATGTTTTTAGTGTTTGATTGATGTGCGTTTTGAGGTGTGAGTATACACTTATCCTTTTTTTCATTATGTTTCCTAATACACTCCACAATCACAGTTGGAGTATTCTGACTTCTTCTGAGTGTGTCAAGACTTCATTGTATCATCTCCAGACCTCTAGGTTTATTATTTATCTCACTAAAATTCATAACAATTCATTTTTCTACATCTTTCCAATTTTCATAGTAACCAAAGATCGATTACCCCCGACAGCATCGGTTTTTCTTAACTAGCATTAGTTTTTGTTCTTTTGGGTTAAGTTACCTAAAAGAACCCTTATTTCATTTTTTGTGTTGTCAAAGTTCCTATGAGACTCTATACTTTCTTTGCTTTGATAAACAATTAGCATATAACTTGTTCTTCTAACCATCACCGCCTCTTTTCCTCATTTGATAAAATTTTCCTATCTCACAAGAACTAATCTCAGCTACCCCTTAACCAAAGATCACCAACCTTAATCTAGCGTCATTTTCCTCGTATTGAACATAAACTAATATATTACCCAAATCTACCTATAGACACCCATTTTCTTCATTCTCATTGTCCCCGTGTCATCTACAGGATACAACATCACCTGATATACATTCATTCACATGGTGTTGACTCACAATCAAGATAACACTCTTACATTTCACACAAGTCGTCAACCACTCCTACCTAGTCCTTCACCACCCTCTATCATGTCACCCATGGATCCAACCTTACCTACCACCATTTCCATAGGTGATGAGGAATTTGCATGACTCCTTGATCAGAATCCTGCGGCCTTACAGTTCTACCTTTCCCACTCTTCCACCTAAGATTCCTTGGGTGGTTGATATATGGCATGCCTGTATCCATCTCTCCTACCCTTATTCTCACTTCTACATCAGCCCCTAATAATGCATTGTTACCTTCACCTACTTCACCCCTAGTGGTTTCATAGCTAGGACCCATACCCGCTATGACCGCTACGTTTGTAGTATTAGTCACACCTATAGTATCTGTTGTCCCCTCATTGACCAACCAGACCATAACCCCATCCGCACCCATTGTCTCACAAATACCCATTGCAACACAACCACCTATGGTGTTGGTGAACCCTAATCCATTCTAGAATCTTGTCCTCTCCATCCTATAAACACTACCCCCAATCACTACTAGAGTCACTACGACCATCCCACCTACATACACATACTATCAACAACCCCCTATCTCATCTGTCACCCATTTTGGATACATGCCCTCTATTCAGGTCCCCTATTCTCAACCTCCCTATTCAGCACCACCATACACTAGAATGCCTCCCACATCACATGTTTAGTACCAACCCCCTTATGCCATAGGAGGTGCCCTTCCATCACAACCTACTAATGACCTCATCAAATTAATGATGGAAAGGATGCAGACGCTAGAAGCATCGGTTTCTAGCTCACGTAATTCTCTCACCTATGATGAAATCTATAATGAGCCCATTCACGCATATATTCCTATTAACCCATATCTTGTACATTGGGAAATGCCAAAATTCAACCGTTTTAATAGTAAAGAAGACCCACAAAAAAATTTGCGGTCTTTCAAACATGGGTGTTACCTAATCACCCATGATGACACTTTACTCTTATGGACCTTCCCGATGTCCCTGACAGGACCTGCATTAGATTGGTATAGTGGGATACCAAGACACTCCATCTACTCATTTAATCAAGTAACCCAAGCCTTCTTATACATATCAACATTGTTAAGAAGGTCACCATGACTGATCTTTATTCCACGCGATAGTACGACGATGAGTCTATTGTTGAATTTTTCACTTGTTGGTGCAGCCTAATTAATTAGCTCACATTTCAATTACCTCAAATTAAACTCATAGATTTTTTTACTTGGGCTTGCACTAGACACATTTCACCAACCCTGTAAGTGTAAACCTTTTACACTTTTGATGAGGCATTCACCATGGCATGGAAATTAGAAATTCATGCTATCGAAGAGAAGAAAATTCAGCTATGTAACAAGAACATTGCGTTCAAATCAAATGATGCTTCTTCATCTTCAAAACCCCAGATACCTATTCCAAACCCAAAGGATCGATAATGCCATAGTTCTCAAGGTTGGACCCTCTCACCCATCAAACCAAGCCAAGCCTTCTTCTAATCTCTCTCCTGTCCAAGCTTTCTAGTTTAGATAAGAACAATGAAAGTACACTCCAATAGGAGAACCTTATTCTTCTATTTTGGAAAATATTATTAAGGTTGGTGTCATTACCCTTCCACCTATAAAACCACACACTTTTTAACTCCCCGATCATCCCATGCTTGCATGGTATAAAGAACACAAATTTTGTAACTATCATTGTGTCAAAAGTCATAGTGATAATAATCGCATCAACTTCAAGAATATTGTCCAAGAAATGTTAGACAATAGAGATCTAGTCTTGCATAGCCTAAATACACCCACTAACCAAAACTTGCACATCTTCAAGAAAGCCATTACCTAATCATGCCCCATCTTCCAACCAAGTTGGTGAAACTTCAAACAATGATAATAATGTACGTGAGGTCCATGTTATTTTAGATGACATACCAATTGATTCCCAATTGCCTCATGTTCCTTCCATAGATGAAATCTTAGCCCAAGATCCACTACCTACACAAGAACCAATGTCATCTACTCCTCCACCCATAGGGGAAACCCCTTCATTTTCTCCTTCACTTGTGGAAGATCCTATACTTAGCACACCACCTTTGGCCCCTCAAATTACTGAGTAGTTGTCAAGTGGCACCTCTCCTACTCATAGGAGATACATGTTCACAACCTACACCATCACAAGGAGAGTCAACCTTGTCTATCCCATCCTCTCCTCTACCCATAGAGGATCCTATAGGAATACCATTGCCTTTAGATGACCATTCACCAATGACCTTCAAGATCCCGTTGATCTGCTTTCCTCTCTTACCCACAGAGTCTGAGGCTAGCCATTTCCCTGTGTCTCAAACACATTTTATGGGAATTACAACTTGATCCATGTCAGCCCCACTTACAACAACACCATTTTCACACTTGGCTGATCTCCTAGACTATGTCGATAGAGCCTTACTTTGGGGACACCTTCTACTTCCTGTTTCAACACAAATGTAGTTATCCCTCGCTGACACCTCCACTATCTATCCAAAAGTGTTTTGAGTGACCAAACCAAACACAACCATGATTATTTCAATGACTTCCACGTCACTACCCATGGCCCTACTCACACCTCTTCCTATAACCCAACATACCTCTACACCCAAACACATACACTCACCTATATCATCTCCCTTACCTAAACCTATCCTTACCCTAGGGTCATACCGATAGTTAGTCTTACTCACCCACCCATCAAATTAGATTTAGCCACATCTTCAAAAATAACGCTAAACTTACACCGAACCCTAAAAGGAAGATCCAATCTTCTAGGCCTCATACAACAATCTTACCTACCACGCCATTATCACCTTCACCCCTTCCTTCCATCCTAGGACCTCACCCCTCGACCCTGGCCAAGCAACCCCCATCCACCGGTAAACCAAGAACCCAACAACCCATTTCCTCATCATAGGCCTCTAATATACCCAAGAAACCCACACAACTTCCACACTCACCCATAACCTTCTTACCACCCATACCTCCACTATCGTCCATAACTTCTTCACTACCCATAACACTCTCTTTTTTTCACTCATGCCTCCTTCCCAACCTACACCACCCACATCTACAACACCTCGCTTACCCCGTGGGTAACTCGCCCTCTTCCACCATCTAATTTTCCTCCACATCTTGTACACCCATGTCATCATTTCCCAAAAAGATGCAACCTAAAGCTAAAAATCCGCTACCCTCCAATAGGGTAGTTAAACCAACCAAACCTTCTGCCACTAGCTCTTCTACCATGCCCATACCAAAGAAGTTGCAACCAAAACCTAAGACCAATCCACATGCCAAACTAGTAAACCAACCCACCCCACCTCCTGTAAAGCCTCTTCCTCCACAATCAACTATACCTACATGCAAACCCACATTCACCTCCCATTGTAATCCACTAGCAAGATCCTATGCCAAAATTTTAACCAATATCCGAGAAACTTATGTCATCACATTACCGGATCTTAGACCTTATGACCCACTCAAACCTAAACCAAAAGGGTTTGACGAAACCAAAATTTGTGCCTACCATCTTGTGCCGGATCGATGTAGAGAACTATAAGGCTTTAAAAATAGCTCTTGTCCAATTATGTCCTCCTGAAGAAAATTTTGATGATGCCAATCTTCTTGATGAGGACCCCATTTTGCCTTCACCAATTTCCATAGAAATTCTCCCATTACCTACTCGGTGAAAAAAAAACCTCCACCCCTACAACTCTTTGATCCACCCCAAGATTTGAGATTAACATGGTTTGTATCAGAGAGTTGGCCAAACTACCACCAAGATGCCAATGTGCCCTACTCATTTCACAAGGATCATATGCCCCTCTAGATTTTTGTCCCTCATGCCACTATACGTTTCTTGACACACCCTCTTCATCCACCTCCCCTCATATTAACATGATCAACATTGCACCTATGCTCAAAAAGAAAAGGGCAGGAAAAAGTAACTAGCCCATCAACCAACCCCCGTACCCAACATACCATCTCGCACCCATACCCAAAATCACCATTCGAGATCCTACATATACTATTTTTGATGGGATCACACATCGCACAATGCTAAAACAACTACACCAATACCCCCTCAAAATGTCTTTATATGACCTCGTCCAAACCTCGAAGTCACATCATCAAGCCCTCATGGAGGTCCTTCAATCTATTGAAGTCTTACCAAATGACCCCACACCCATAGCCTCCATCATTACCCCTCACCACATAGCCTCTCTCACTAGATCATCACCTTCCTCTACACCTCCACCTACTTACCAAGTGGCTACCCTCAACTTTTTAGATGAAGAGATTTCTCCCTTCCAGTCCGATGACCCCGACCCCACTCTTTTCATCTCCGTATTTATTGATAATATACACATACGATGTGTTATGATAAATGGGGTGTAAGCACTAACATCATCTCCTCCCATGCATATGACCAAATGTGGATACCTACCAATTACATGCATGGTAATATGGTTATCCTATGCTCCTTGAATTACACCATGACCTCTACCTTGGGTATCATTATTCTCCATGTCCGCGTGGGCCCCCGCATTGTCTTAGAAATTTTCTATGTCCTAGAAGGGGAGTTCTAAAGATAACTTGTTGCTCGGGCCGACCCTAGATCCATGCCATGGGTTGTGGTCCCTTCTACTTTACATCGCTACCTCAAATTTGAACATGAGGGATGTAATTACACCATCCCTATCGACCCATCTCCTTTTCAAGACATGTAACATGTTATATTGGCCCAATGATGTGCTTTTACCAATCCACGGCATTTGCCACCACCACTACTTCACCTTCACCCATAAGCCCATCCACCAAAACTACCACTACCTTTGCTACCTCTAACCTTGTTATCCCCACTACAGCTTGTATCCTCTACCAATGACACACCTATTTCCCCATCATCTAGTGAGCCATCTATCCCCACAACCCATATATTGACTACCGATCCCTCGAAGGTGTTTTTAATGCCTCACTCTAGATGAATACCGATTATACAACATTGACACCTTCCTCACCTCACAAGAGTATGGGAATCTATGTCCAAAACCCTAACTATGACCGTAACATCCTCATTTTAGACAATAGAACAAGTCAAATTTTTTTTTTTTTTTTTTTTTAAATTGCATACCTGGTTCTAAATACATAATTTAGAACTCACAATCCAAATAACCATTTATATAACAGATAACCATATGCACAGTAATGACTCTAATACCCCGATCTATTCATTCCATGACTCGGTAATCTACCGATCTATTCATGAGTAAAAAGAGTTAGTGTTTTTATTTAACACAACACTGGCAGTTCTCTTCCCTAATCTGGGATTCAATGCTCTGTCAAGGAATCTAATTGAATAATCAAGTACCATTATTCATCGGCATCTCATCCCTTAAATTAGGTGAATTAGGACAACGCAATCAAGCTTGCGATACTTTGGCCAAAGCTTTGAAACATCATCATCATGTCTCGCATTCCTTAACGGCATACTCGTCCAATCCCGAATACGTCCTTCACCCCATTCATATGTTATATAGAATGTCTTATACGACCACTGTCAGGTCCTTCCTTTCACAATCGAATCACTCGGAGGCGATTAACAAGGTGATAATGTTATATGGATGCCACGAGGATTAGGGATATGATGATATACTGGTTCAACCTTGCGTTCAACCAAGGTGTCATGACACCCCAAATCTCCGAGGCGATCTTATAACATGACCACGCTCTTAATCGGTCCTGTAACTCGTGTGAAATCAAGTGTAAATCTTAGCGATCAATGCAAAGGGTGATCGTAATAAGTCACCTGCATTGTTGTAACTTCGAGAAGATCCTAATCTTCTCGAGGTACAGCCTTGCAGTCGACTTTATGTCGTCAACCTTTAAATCCGCCTCGAGAAGATCTACCCAATAACAAGCGTTACGCACTTGAGTTTAAATTACTTTTAAAGACTTTTCCCTAAGGTTAGCCTTTCCAAATCCCTGGATTCTTTGTCTTAAGACGACCCTCCTCTAAAAGACTCATTACTTGGTAGAGGTATTACGGTCACGCTCTCATCAAGGAGTCATTAGAATACACCTGATTCTAAAGCAACAGAATGGGACAATATCTCATAACCTATGCTTGAGATTGCCATCTGAACTCCATTGATTGCCTATCAGTTCTCTTAACTGAATTTATATCATACTTTTTAGTTTAAAGATATAAATGATTTAGAATCCAATTTACTGTTGTCCTAGGACTAGGGATTAGTAATTCAATCCAACTTGTTTAGCGTTCTCTTTTAGGCTCAATTTTAACCTATCTTCTAGAGAGACAATAATTAAATTACAATATTGCTTTTGCTAGAACAAATTAGAACTACTAAATACTCATAAGAATTTAGTCTAATTACTTACAAGCTTTCATTGTCAATCACAAAAGCATCCATATTATACAAAGATAACTATGCCCCTTCGTTACATAAACCGAAGAAGTTCATCTTTCAGAATAGAATACAACACATAAGTATCAAACACTTATTTTCATTCCTTTCGAAACTCATACAATTACATTTTATGCAACAGCATGCTTGATATAATGCTAACGGAAAAGAAACATCTTTTCACATATAGTACATCTATAAAATCAAGCTGTAATTCTTTATAAATCAAATAAACTATCTCGATCAAACTCGCCACGATGAGGATCGCATTGTTTTTACCTCTTACGGCAACCATCTGGCAAAATAGTCAACATGAGTCAGTTCAATGAACTGAGCATGATAAGCACTAACTTTTAAAACAATTGCAATCCATCAATTGTTTTCATTAAACACCCTGTTTAAATGAGATCAGATATTCACATAAGTAAACATAATCAGACTATGCCCTTGTAATACAAAATGATTACAAATATGTAACTCTATCATTGTTACAAAATAGTCTTAATCACTTTCTAATATTTCATCAAATATTAAGAAACAAGGAACGAATGTACACAAACAATCATTGAATCCAAAATCACAACATTGGTCAGATTGTTTCATTCTCCAAAAAGGAAATAACATAACAATTCGGGATTCCACCAATATGTTACAAACAATTTCCCATGATAGTCAAATATCAATAATATTAAATAAAGGAAGAGAAAGAACCAAACCATTCATACTTCCTTTCACATAAGTTCATCACTGTACCGTCTTCACATATGAAAACATTCAACCAGTATAAAAATGAACAAGTTAGACAAGCCGCAAGCAAGATCACTGTTCTAAATTAAAAAATAGAAACTCAGCAAAACTCCTCATACAAAGAACTAACACATCAACAATTCATGTATCAACCCTAAGCCCAATGCTAGTTCCTTTTACACAGTAAGGCATTGACACAAGTTGAAAACAAGAACTACAAGCGTATCGCTGAAAACAACAACCTTATTGCATCAAGCAATCTAAGGTTTCCAATGGACTATGCTATGTTGCCCACACGGTATTTCCAAATCATGCACAGTCAAATCGGACAGATTAATTGGAATAGAACATAGCATACATATTCTTGCTCAGTCAAAATCGGACTGAAGTAAAAGAAAGGAATTCAGCCAACGATCCTTACCTTGCCGCATGCAAGTCTTGGAGTGATATTCGCGACTTACCCAACAAGGTCAGAACACGAAACGGTCATCCATACTCAAGGACCTCAAAAAGTAACAAAGACAGTCCAAGGTCAAGCTCAAAAAGAGACAGAAGTACTAGTTACCTTTCCAGAATTCCAATGATTCAAACGGAGGTATCAATTCAAGCAAATGCATAAGAATTCATACTGACATTCATCAACAAAGCATAACAATAATCAGACAACAAATTACTCTCTGCCAATCATTTTACACTAATTTGCACAGGTCGAAGACATACATGTCCACCTAAGAATCTGTACCTCAAAATCCCAAAAACACGAAGGAATTCCAATCGCAATAACAAAATCGAAATACATGTTATTCCATTAAGTCGCCGGCACTTAAAATACCAACACTTAACTTTATTTGGCTCAAAATAAAATGAATCATTCAATCGACTCCTCAGAGTCGTCCAAGCCACAATAGTTTAAATCTATATAATCACAATGTAACTGTTAAAGGTTTTGCACTCATAACCACTGAACCCTACAGCAACGTACAATGACATAGATTGATAAATCCATATATGCTATTCATGGATAACATTCAGAAAGAACAAGTGAAGCAAATCGAATACCCATTTCAAGCAAGAAAAGCAATCGAGCCTTGAACTTTCGAATGGCTTCCACATAGAAATGAAAAAGCATACCCAGAATTCTATACTCGATTATTTATTACAAATAACCGGTCGGAGGACTGCCTTTCTCTAAAGGACTTCCACGAAAGCAAACAACCAAAACACAAGGATGAATCAACATCCTCAACAAAGAGATAGTTTATATGTGATTCATCAAGGACTCCACTGAGTCGTTATATAAAAAAACATAGATGTATTTACATTACACACACCCACAAGTAATCCCGCTAACACAATAACAAGGAAAACAACTTCCAATAATAATATTATACAGTAGTCAACATTAATCCTGCTTCCACAAAAACAAGGAAAACTCTTCATCATGGGTCGTGCAAAGACTACGGTAACACAACAGTTGTAAAAATTAGAAGCAATGAAACCCAAAAGGGTATTATTAAACACAATCCCAAAGAAGCGATAATACTTACAAAATCTTACAAGTATTCATCAAATCGTTCCATACGGTTTCCATAACAAGAAAAATACCACTAAACAAAAGCACACAAATGCAGTCTTATACTGCACACAGGTATATTCTAAGGGCTCACGCCAAACAGGCCGAACACTCGAACCTTGTAAATAAATACCTCACATGCATAAGCCGTGAAGAATACACAAACAAATAGAGTCGAAGTTCGATTTTAACAAACACCCAACAAGAGGAAATCAAAATCGAACCGCGAAGAGATACGGTGCAAATCAAACTAGATTTCATAGAAAATTCATCCAATCTTCACAAAACATTTGAACAGAGTTGTTTTAATGAAAGCACTTGAAAAACAAAGAAGATATTTAAAGGTTAGGGCCTATGCCTGTATGTTGATCAAATTTCCAAGCATAGACCACGAAAGAGCTCAAACTTCCTTTTCTTTTTCCACGATAAAGCGACCAACAAAATTTCATTGTCTCCATCACATATATATCCTCCATGACAGAGAAAAGAGCCGAGAAATTCATTCTTGCCATGCAATTCAAAGAGAATCAAAGTCGAAGAACCATTAAACCAATGAGAGCAAACCGAAAATCGCGATAAGCCAAACAAACCCACAAACTTTCCATTTGCATGCCTTCTCGCGAGTTCCGTGCTCGCTTCCGAGAAAATTAAATGCCATAAAACCAACTTTCCCGCTTTAAACTCAACTTCCACCGACCGCCACTTTGGTGACAAATAATCCAAAACTCATGTTCATTTCAAACTTAGCGACTATGCCACGTCCCCACCGCTTAGCATCGCCTAAACCTCCGCCATGACTCTGTCCCTCATCCTTATCCCTTACATTTATTGCCATGGGAAACACCGCCCATGGTTCGCCACCCTTCATAGGCCCCTTCATAATCTCCTCCAAAGTTAGGTTAGTATCTTAGGTTAGAGTTTAGGGTAATGCCCACACTAACAATTTTACACAAAGATACTAACTTAGGATATTAACAAATAGCCTAGGTCTAGGTTAGACTAACAATAATCTAACCCCTAGGTTAGGTTTTAGTTTTAGGTTACTAACCCTTAATAATTCAGTTTGGTCCTCGTCCTGAAAACTCGAAAAGACCTGTAACATACCTTCTAGAACAGAGTTAGCTCCCGTTCTTATTGCAGAATTGTATGTCAACGAATTATTACCTGGTCTACAATCGAGACCTTCCAGATATACTTTGATATCGGGAACCGTTTCATTTCTCAAGATCAGCCTGAGTCGTAATCCTGACTAGCTTAATAAATACTTCCATACCTTGCAACCTGTTCAAGGTCTGTGATATAATTTATCACATACAGATTTAAAGCATTACTTGGATCAATTCCACTGATCCAAGTCTAGATATTATAGAAGAATATCTCTATAATTCATTCCGTGATCAGATTAATATTCAGACACAAAATGAAATAAATAAAAGAGTCTATTCATATTTTGACTCACTCAAGATCTGCAATCTGCAAGAAATTCAAGATACATATCAAGCATGATTTCCAATCAAGAACACATCCTTTTACAAGAAATCACATATCAACACTTGAATGCTTAGGAGAAATTAACAACAATTCGTGGTGTTACAATGACATCCGCATCGCCGATGTTTTTCCTTATGGCCCTCCCCATCTTCTCACCAATCTAACATATGGAGGACTTGATATTACTACTTATAAACCCAAACCTCCTTCCCAAGCTCAACCATTTTCTTCTGACCTATACTCCCTCACTAACCACCGCTTCACTCACACTTTCCTCCACCGGTGCACATGGAAGGGATTGGGCTTTGGATTTTATGAACAAGGCTGCCACACTATCATTTCTTGTACCTATCGTAAACACAATGACCGTAGTGGAATTTTTTTGATGCTCCACCCTCCAAGAAGGTTCACATTAACCTTATCCAAGATGAGAAATCTTCCCCATCTCATTCACCCACATTACCATCTTCACCCACGGAGTCCATAGATCCTGAATCTATTCCTCCTAAAAAAAATTTCATAAACACCATTTCCTTGGGACCACTGACCTATCAACATGATGGTGAGGCTCCCTCTTCTCTCCCATTCCTATATCCTAACATGATACGTATTCTATTAACATTGTTCAATGTTAGGAAAATGAGTCCATCCTCACCTACCTTGGTGTGGAAGACTCTTATATTCATCGGTCATTACCCTCTGAAATGCAAACCATGTTGAGTGAATCGACCATTGAAATCAACATTAACACTCAGGATGACCAACACATTCTAAATATCACAATCCTTAGATGTTACTTGAACAAGAAGCCTTCACCTCTTTTCTTCGAGACCATGGAAACACTTTTTCCAGGTCCTATGCTAGTATGCCCAAGATCAACCCAAAATCATGGTCCACAATATCATAACCATTCCTGATGCCAAACCCATCAAAAAAAGCTATGGAAAATGTATCCTTGCATTTCTCTTTTGGTCAAAGAAGAAATTCAACACCTTCTCTTGATTTCCTTCATTCTACCCATTAATTATCCATAATGGATCTCTAACATTGTTCTACTAGGTTGTGGAGCCTTTTTTCATGTGTGAAAGTGTTGAAGACTGTACACTAAGATGTGATTTTCTCATATGGGTGGGATTTTTACCCATAGGTTTATGGGACGGTTTTTGCCCATGGTTTTGATACTACGGTTTTGTAAAAATGCTTAAGCGCATCTATTTATATGGTTTTATGCATATGATAGATGTATTAAAAAAACATTGCAGATGTGCTTTGAATTCGGGTGTGAATTCTATAGAGTTTGTTGAGCATAGCTCCAAATAGATCTAGGTATTGTATTGAGAGAGTGGTGGCTTGTAATAAAATATGAGCAAGTGATTCTTGGTGGACGTAGCCCAAATTGGGTGAACCACGTTAAATACTATCTCTTTGTGTTGTGTTATTTTATTTTGCACTTTTATTTGAGATCTTTAATATTTTTTGCATATTAGTCTCTATTGTTGTGATTCTGTGAGGGATTATTCCACATATTTTATCCCTTATTTCCTAACACGTTCCTATCACAAATATGACAAGGGGACTCTGCATCTGCATGAACTTCCATAACCTCAACCTAGCCTATCCTAAAGATGAATTTACCCTACCAGGAATTGACCAACTAGTTGATCTCACCGCTTAGCCATGAAATGTTATTGCTCATGGATGGTTTCTTAGGTTACAATCAAATATTACTAGCTCTAGAAGATCAACACAAGACTACCTTCATCACCCCTCGGGGACCTTCTACTATAGATTCATGCCTTACATCTACATACCAATGCACCATGACTTACATCTTCCATGACATCATGCATCGCATATTGGAATATTATGTAGATGATCTCCTTTCCAAATCCAAACATCAAACCAAACACCCGCCTTTCCTAAGGTCATATTTGACTACCTCATCAAGTATTATGTTCATCTTCAACCAAATAAGTCCATCTTTGTAGTACTTTTTGGAAAATTCCTAGGTTTCATCGTTTCTTTGTGTGGCATAGAAGTCGATCTGGCTAAAGTCAAGGCTATTCGGAAATTCCTCCACCCACTAATCTCCATCAACTTTGAATCCTACAAGGAAAGTTACAATCTATTCGTCATTTATCTCACAACTTTCTGACCATTGTCAACCATTTCATCATCTTCTCAAGAAATACATTTCATTCAAATGGGATGATAAATGCCATAACGCATTTGAGGCCTTAAAGCAATACCTTCTTCAACCACCAATACTCATTCCTCCTAAGATGACCAACCCTTTTACTTATATATTTCTTCCACTGACCATTCTTTAGGTGCCATGCTTGCTCATCACAATGACCAACACTAAGAGCAAGTGGTTTATTACATAATTCATACCCTTCTGGACTATGAAACTAGATATACCCATGCCAAAAAACTCTGCCTAGCCTTATTTTTTGTCGCCACCAAACTCCGCCATTACCTACTCAACCAAAAACCTTCGTCATTACTAATACGGATGCATTACACTATATGTATGCCAAACCCTATCAACATCAACATGTCTCATGTTTGCTTATGCTTCTAGCCAACCTTGACCTCAAATTCATTCATCAAAAGTCCATTAATGGCCAGGCTATTGCTAACCAATTGGTTGATGCACCTATTTACGGGGGTCAACCATCTAACTTCAACTTCCCAAATAAGTCTATATCTACTATTTCCTAGAAAAACCCACTTACCAAATGACACTCTTATTCGATGTCTCCAAGTGTTAGCATGGGGGTAGGGCTGGTGTTATCCTCATTCATCTTGAAGGTGAACCTATGACTTTGTATTTCAAACTCAATTTTTATTGTACAAACAATATTGCAGAATACGAAGCACTTATATTGGGTCTCTAGGTCATTTATGCCTTAGATATTAAGACAATAAATATCTTTGGTGATTCTCAGTTGGTCATAAACCAAGTCAATGGTATATACCCTTTTCGTAATGAGATCCTTCAAAATTATAAGCATCATGTAGATATTCTTTTGACCACCTTTATCTATGTTACACACTTCAAGCCACCCCATGTTCTACCAATAAATTTTTGGATACCATGGCCTGTTTGACTTCTCAAATACCTTCTTTTCCCCTTGACTCTAAAATCTTTGTCACCATACAAAGGCTATGATCACCCTATTATTTACCTTGTGAGGTCTACTCCATTGGAACCATTTCCCCTTACCCATGTGAACTTTGGTATAACCTATATGCAAAGTATCTTTCCCTATCCATTTTACCCGCTGATCTCACTCGTAATGGACAACAAGCCTTTCTTGAAAGTGTCTTCCTGTTATGTCATCATGGGTGGTCTTCTTTACAAGTGTAGCTTCAACGGCATTTTCTTACGATTCCTTACAAGTTCTGAGATTCCCTACACCATTAAGGAAGTCCACGATGGAATTTATGGAGGTCAATTCAGTTGTTTAGGCATCGTAAAACACATCCTTCACCTAGGCTATTATTGGCCAAACTTAAATCAGTATCATGTGATTATGTCAAATGTTGCGTGAAATGCCAACAACATGCTAATCTCCATCACACACCTAGTTATGCCTTATATGTTACACGAGACCTTTGGCCTTTCTCTCAATGGGGTTTGGATCTTGTCGGTGAGATCAACCCCCATTCTTCATAATGCCACCAATGGATCATAACCACTATCGAATATTACAATAAATGGGTAGAAGCCATTTCCCTCATTTCTACAAAAGCCAAGAAGATATGTGAAATCATCAACCATCACATCATTTTTTGTTTTGGTGTTCCTCACCACCTTATCACTGATAACGGAAAACAATTCAAAAACAAAACCCTACATAAACTATGTGACACTTTTGGCATCCAACTCAATTTCTCATCACCTTATTACCCACAAACCAATGGTCAAGCCAAATCAACCAATAAAACCTTGAATAAAATTCTTATGAAGGTCGTCAACAATACTCGGAAAGATTAACATATGCACATCCCTTTCTCTTTGTAGGCCTATCGTACTAGTATTCACACTTCAACGACTACCACACCCTTTTCTCTGGTCAATGGTACCAAAGTTGTCTTACCTCTTGAAGTCCAGATTCCATCTCTCTACATCTCACTATAAGACATGCTCAACAATGATGACTTTCACCAAGATTGTTTGGCGTAACTTGAGTTATTAGATGAATATTGTCTCAATTCTCTTGACCATCTCCAAATTACCAAAATTGTATCAAATTTGAATATGAAAAACACGTTCATGAATGAAACTTCCACATTTGAGACCTCATCTTGAGATAAAATCAACATGTAACTAAAGAAGAGAAACATAAATGAGGAAAATTTTCTCCTAATTGTATTGACCCTATATTTTATCCATGCCTATGGATCAGGTGCTTTTCATTTTCTTGACTCAAGGTAAACCTAAACCTGAGCCCCTTAATGCCTTACATTTTCAACCATTTTATTGTTGATATCAAGTCCTATATCACTTTATGTCAATTGATCACTCATCCCTTGAGCACTATTCACCTGCCATATTACCCATTTTGAGGATCCATGACTAAACAAGAATCATGTGATTACCTGTCACCATTTTAGCCATATCTTCAATATGAGTACCACGGCTCTACTCATAGCATGATTCTCATGGATACTTTTCATCTTCTCCAAGATGGAATTGCAAGGTCATTTTTCACTTAAAACCACCTCTTTCATAGTTAATCTTTGTGTGCTATCTGTCTTGTCTTCTAAACAAGAACCTAATCTTCCTCTATAGTCTTTTCCATGACTTAAATGTCTAAAAAAAAAATGAGATATAATTCCTTGAGTAAAACTTCTAGTAAAAGATGACTCCCTTAAAAAGGACATCACCTCACTCTAATTCCACCACTATTAATAGAATGCTCCTTGAAGGACAACTATACAAGGTCATTACAAAATGTAATAAATATCCAGAAGCTTCCCGCATCGATCATCTTTATGAATACCTTAAGGAGATAATATATTCATCCCATATAGACTTCCCACATCAAACAATCTATTATTTTTTTTAAAATGAAGAAAAGGATGAAATTTTTGTCATGGACTTGCCTATTCTTGATTCTGGGTCTCTTGTTCCGAACGACACGCTATCGTACACTAAGTTACGCTCAATCACCCATTCTCACCTCCTTTCCTTTTTGTCTAATTTCCTCTTTACTCAAGGGACTTGCCGCAAAACATGACATTTCATGATAATGTGACTTTCTTCACCTTTAGAATAGTCCATTATGCAATGCCTTTAGGGTCTTTTGTTCATGAGCCCCTCTTAGGTATGATCGACTCCTTAGGGTTCTTTTTAATTAAGTGGCTCTTTTACCACCTCTTAGCATTCACCTTTCTCATTATTTAATGATTATCGTACATAGGACTAGATTATCGACACTAATATTTAAAAACTACTCAACCATGCCTGTGACCTAAAATCAACCATGCATGTGACCTAAAATCAACCATGCCTGTGACCTACACTCAATCATGCCCATGACCTACATTCAATAATTCCTAACACTTACTAACCCATTCTTCTACTTCATTCTAATATTCCCTAGCTTATTGAGAGCTACATTAGCCTTGAGGTCATTTTTCACCGAGACTATGTAGGTAGCATTCCGAGGGCATGGGGCCCTTGGAGATTAGCTCAGTCACTCTCTACCCTAACCAATTCCCCATTTCCCATACCTAGACGTGTCACTACCTTAGGGTCATACCGACATCTATCCTTACTCACGCACCTATCAAATTAGATTTAGCCACATACCTACCATTCCACATTACCTAACATGTCCTTACTTTCATTTAGGGACTGTTATCTTAACCATACCTTAGCCCTCCTGTGTTGTGACCTTTATGCCTAGACCTAACACTGTTCATGACCTTTAAACTCATGCACTCGTTATACCTTGCAATGTTGTTCCCTGTTGTTTTTCCTAATAACCTTACTTTTCCTATTGCCATGGCATTTATCCCGACCCTACCTTTGGTGTACCATAACATACCTAAACATTCTTGCACCTGACCTACATCATGTTTCCACACCATATCATATGCCTTGGATACCTGGAATCACTTCAACCTTTTTTGGATAAACCTATCGACCTTGGATGATGTAGATTTTTCAAGCTCTTCAACCTAGAACCATGTCACAGTTTATAATGTGTGCGTGCATTTGACTTGCCACTACCTTTGACCCTTGCCCATTTACCTATTTTCCTATTTTTGATCTCTACCCTTTCCCACATTCACCCAAATCTACGGTCCTTTTCATCACATCCACATTTTATCAAATCACTCACCACTTCCATCTTCCACCTCACCATTTCCTGGTTTGAGGGGATCACCTTCTCCCACACATGGGGCACCCACTTCTTATTTTTATCAAAGATTGCTTACTAATACAAGCTATGTGACAAAAAGGGGAAAAAGTAGACACCTAAATTTGGTCACATTCCCCTTAGCCCCTAATTAGATAACCAACTTAAACATGGGCACCTAACCATGGCCCATTTCACCCCACATTAATATTAATTTAATTATTTTAATTAAATTAATCCTCATCCTCACAACTTTAATTATTTAATTGTCTTAATTGACCTAGTTCCCACCTCACCTAGCCATCTCACCCTATACCTATTCTTATCATGTTCCCATAACTAATTACAATAAATTCTTACTTTCCTTAATGAGCTAAGATTTGTTCTAACCCTAAAAGCACAAGCCTAATATTTCTCTAACCACATTCCCACTAGTAAGAAGGGAAGCTTCCATTTTGATCCATGAAAACAAACCAACTTGGACTAAGAAATTAGAAACATCTGCCAATTTTAGTAAACCTAGGGAATCCTACCTTAAACGACACCAGTCAGACCTAAACCGACGTCGGTCAATAAAAAACCACCATCGGTTACCATTTATTCACCTTAGCAACCTTGTTTGAGAGGTTGGCACATTCTGGACTAGAGGAGAGAGATCAGAGCTGCATGCAAGTAGAACCAACATCCTTTCACGCATCTAGACATTCACAGCCAACACCAGGACAAATCCAGAAGCATTTCACTCATGGAAGCATTCTAGGATTCACTACTACGTCCCAATACCATCCTTCTAATCAACTATCATTACCATTTAGCCATCCATTCTGCATCATAGTAAGTGTATCCCTAACCAACATTGTTATTTTAGTTAGTATATTTTTTTACTCTTGTTATGAATCTACACTTTGTGTGCTCATTCTCCTATCCCTTACCAACCTGTAACCCAACCATTTCCTTACCCAAACCACCAAATCACCCATCCTCACCTATTATTCATCCTGAATACACCTGAGACTTCTATAAACCTCCTTATCCACCCTACCATCTCTATCAAATCCTAGATCAAACCTTACAATTAGATCTCTTTAAGTTTTGTACACCCCGATCTTACCGACACCGGTTACACATAACCATCATCAGTTCTACATAAACCGTCCCATCATACCAGTGACATCGGTCTCTATGTTTTATACCCTACCCAAGAATAGAGCCAAACAACCTCCTACCAATTGACCTAAACAACCCAGAATCAGACCCTAACCAGTCCCAATACCTTGATAGTCACCTCATCCTTTAGATCCAACTATAGCCTATCCTGTTGTGATTGGATTTGCTTATTGTACTTGAATGAGATACCTAAATCATATCAACTACAGTAGGAATTTACTTATTTCTCACATTAATTTGTTTTAAATAGTGGATTGACAGCCATCTAGGAAGTATCACACTTCCTAGAACTAGCATATGCTAGGCAGTCCACTGTCATATATCATTTAACTTCTCTTTTTTGGTCTTGTTTTCTATTACAGGTAGTTCCTCCTAGCCAAAAGGAAGCTCTCACAATTAACATTGGGTCAAGAAGTTAGAACATGTGCATCAACCTCTAACTAACCCATTTAATAGGTATTCCTCCTAGCCCATAACCCTATCTATTTTGTCATTCAAAAACGTAAAGAAAATGGTGAAACAGAGCCTTACAGTTTTCCACATCATTCCCTGGCACAAGACTGTAAGTGTAAATTTTGGTATCATCAAACCCTTTTGGTTTAGATTTGAGTGGGTCATATGGTCTAAGTGGTGGAAATATCATGACATAGGTTTCAAAAAGGTTATCTAAGATGTCGGCATAAGACCCTACCAATGGATAACAATGTGAAGTAAGAGTGGGTCTAGATGAAAGTGTGGGTGAATTTGGTGGGAGAGGCATCACCGGAGGTCGATTCATAGGTTGAGTAAGTTTGACTACTTTTTTTGGTAGATAGTACAGTTTTAGGTTTGGATTGCATTCTTTAGTAAAGGTGTAGCAGGTGAACTAGTTGTTCAAGATGGTATAGGTTTAACTACCACTTTGGAAGGTAGTGGAGTTTTGGGATTTGGTTTAACCTTCTTGAATAAAGGTAAAGGAGTGCATGAATTATAAGGGAAGACAAATGGCGGAAGGGGATAGGTTAGCCAAGGTGATAATGGAGGTACAATGAAGGTTGTGGTAAGGGGCAATGTGGAAGGGACTGGTTGAGGAGAAGGGAATGACATGGGTAATGCTAAGGATTTAAGAAGTGGTGTAGGTATATGAGGTAGAAAGGATGTTGGTGACGTAAAAGGCATAAGATTTTTAGGTAATTTGGGTGTAATAGAGTATCATGATGAGGAGGTGGGATGCTATGTTTTTTTGTTTATCTTAGGTAGGATACTTTTTGACCAAGGTTGATGGGTGGGGAACTAGGATAGATGGAAATGGTGAAGGAGAAAGAGGGGTAGTGGGAAAATCCAGTATATATGGCCTAAGATGTTGGTCTTCCTCTTAGGTGGGGGAATAGTCTTTGAGACAACTTGTGAGGACATGGCTAGATCTAGTTTGACAAGAGGATGGACTAGGATTGATATCAACATGAATAATAATGTGGTAATGGGTTTAGACATAGAGGAAGATATAGGTGCGGTGAGGTTTTAGGCATAGGAAAAGTTAGTTTGATGGTAAAGGTATAGGTGTTGGTGAGGGTGGTGAAGAAGGGGTAGCTAAAAATGGCATGAGCATGGTGGGTTTGGTTTTCTGAAAAACCTTTGGATAGATCGTGGAAGCATCAACGGATAACATCTGTATTTGAGTTGAGAGACAGTAGTGGAAGGCATTCCCAAATCATGAAATTTTCAACATAATCCAAGCGGTCAGCCAAACGTGAGAATGGAACCAATGTAGGGGGATGATGTTCATTTGGTAGTAATACCTATAAAGAGTGTCTATGAGATAAGGAAATGGTTGGCTTTTGAATATGTGGGTAGAAGATATGAGAGAAAATCAATAGGATCCTTGAAATCCAATGGAGAATTGTCACCAATAGGAAGGGACACTACTAATGGACCCCCTAGTGGGTAGGGGAGAAGGAAAGTTGGATGAGGTAGGTTCTTCTTTTGGTGAAGAAAAAGGTAAGCATGACTCTCCCATGGGTAGAAGAGTAAGTACTATGGGTTGTTCGTCAGGTTGAGAGGTGAGTGGGGAAACTACATTGGATGATATGGTGGAATCCTCTGTGGGTGAAGGAGAAGATAAAGAAGACTCCTTTGTGGGTAGAGGAGAAGATGAAATAGTTCCCTCTGTGGATGAAGGAGCTTGTGCAAGAATCTCCTCGATAGATGGAATGGGAGGAAATTGATCAGGAGGAGATGGTATGATGTCAAAAATGGCATGAACCTCACAAATGTTACTAGTCATTGGTTGAGGTTTCACCAGTTTGGTTAGATGATGGGGTGTGATTTGAGAATGACTTCGTAAATATGTGAAGGTTCTTATTAGCCGGTGTGTTAGGGTTATCCAAGATGAGATCTCCATTATAGAACATTTCTTAGATGATGTTTATTAAATTTATACAATTACCATCGCTATGACATCTAGCGTGATGATATTTGTAGTAATCATTTTCTTTGTACCATGTAGGAACATGACAAGAAGGATAAAAAATAGTATGTGGTTTGATGAGTGGAAGAGTGATTGATCTAGATTTCAAAATTTTTATGAAATCAAGAGTATGGTTATCCTATGGGATTATATTTTTCGTTGCTCTTAGTTGAACTAAAAATCCTAAGTAGGAGAAAGGCTAGTAGAAGGTTTTGATTGGTTGGATGGATGAGATGGGCTTGATTTTAAAACTACTGCATTGCTAGATCCTTTTGCTTTAGAATAATTAATTTTTGGTTTGGAAGAAGAAGAGGTATCATTTTATTTGAATGCAACATTCTTGTTACATAATTGTATCTTCTTCTCTTTAATGACACGGATTTCAAATTTTCAGGACATGGTGAATGCCTCGTCAAAACCTACACAAGGTTAGAACTTGGATATTTGGTGAGATGTTTCTAGAAAAAGCTCTAGCGAACAAATCTATTAACGTAGTTTGAGGTAGTTTTAATGTGAGTTGGTTGATCATGCTTTGCTAATGAACGACCAAATTTATGATAGATTCATCTTCATATTAGCGTGTCATATACAAATTGGTCATGGTGACCTTCTTGACAATGTTGATATAAAATTGGTCTAGAAAATCCCAAGCTATCTAATTAAATGAAAATATGGAGTGTCTGGGGAGAGCAATATACCAATCTAAATATGGCCTTGTCGAGGACATTGGGAATATTTGCAAGAGTAGAGCGTCATCATGAGTGATTAGATAACACACATGTTTAAAAGACCACAAGTGATGTTGTGGTTCTTCTTTGTTGTTGAATCGGTTGAATTTAGGAATTTCCCAATGCACATGGTATGGATGAATTGAAATGGATGTGTGAATGGGCTCATTATAAATCTTGTCGTATGTTAGAGAGTTATGTGAGCCGAGAAAATGTTTCTAATTTCTACATCTTGTCCATCATCATTTTGATAAGATCATTGGTAAGTTGTGATGACGGGCAAACCCTACATTAGAAGGGGGTAGATAAGGTAGGTATGATGTGGATGACATCCCAGTATGTGGTGGTGCTGAGTACAAAAATTGTGATGAAGAAACATAGGCTGGAATAGATGTAGAGGGAAAGTACCCTAAATAATCAATAGATGAAATAGGGGGCTGTTAGTGATAGGTGTAGGTAAGTGGGGTGGACATAAAGACTCCCATAGAAATTAGAGGAAGAGACTGCAGGATGGAGAGGTCAAGTTTTTGCAAGGGAGTATGGGTTACTGACACCAGTGGTGGCTGAGATGTAGTAGGTATATGAGAAGTGGAGGATGCAAACAGACCTATACTAAGGGAAGTTGATGAATGTATGGTGGACAACGTAGGGACTACACAGACATTAAAGGCATGATAGATTTCATAGGTGTAGAAAATATCGATGATGTAGGGTCAAGATGGGAAACCACAGGTGGTAAGGTGGAAGAGGCTAAGGCTATGTTGGTAGTAGATGTAGAAGTGGGTGTGAGAGTAGGAAGAATGGACACATGCATGTCATATACAAGATTCCTTGATGAATCATGGCTAGATAAATGAGAAAGATAATAATTCAGAGTGGCATGGTTTTGATCAAGGAGTCTCACAAAATCCTCATCACCAGTAGGTATGGTAAGTGACTTTGATCGGGGTCCATAGCTGATGAGATGTAAGGGGGTGATGTGCTAGGTGGAATAAGTTGGTGGCTAGCATGAAACATGAGAGCGTTGGCTTGTCTACAAGTAAAAACCATGTGACTGACAATATAATGGGTGATCTAAGCCCTAATAATGATGTAAAAACACATAAATAACGGATAAAAATGGGTCTAAAACGTGTAATTTGATCATTGTTCTGATTGAAAAATCAAAACATAGAGAGAGTGTGTAGTTTTTTTCAATGGATCGGTATAGAGAGAGAGTGTGCAAAATGTGAGCTACGGTCAATTTTTCAACCATCAATTAGCCATGACTTCTAGCGTATAGGTTGCCCAAATTTATTTGAGATATAATGTAGTATATAGAAATTAGATGCAAATATTTTAAACCCAAATCCATAAATTACATTCTATAGTAACAAATTATGAAGGGGTAAAGAGTATGAATTTCACTTGATGAAATGTAAGAAATGAAAGAAGAGTTATTATTAATCCAAAATAGAAATGTCATTGAGACAATTATAAGAAGATAATTTTCCAAAGAAGAAGCTTAATGTGAACTTGTTTCGAATGAAATAGACACAAGATTTTTCCCTAAAATTGGACAAATGTAACAAACCCAAAAAGGGTCCCAATGGGCATGCCAAAATGTTTCACCGAATAGTTTGCGTAAAATAGATAAGGTAAGAGGTTAGGAGGAATACCTATAAAATCAAAGGTCAATGGTAGAATGTGTGCGTTATTGACTTTTGATCCGAGATAATCATGGAGATCTTCCCTTTGGCTAGGAGGAACAACCTATAAGAAACACAACAAGACCAAAAATAGCATTAATAATATAGGTTAGTAGACTTCCTAGTGAGTGCTAGATCCAGGAAGCGATGTGCTTCTTAGAAGGCTTATTAACCACTTTCAAATACAATTTAATGCAAAAATACCATGAAATAAGGAAATCCTACTATAGTTGTACGATTTAGGTATCTCATGCTAATATAATAAGTAAATCTAATCTAACAGAAAAGTTATGATTAGATCCGAAGGTTTGGTAGGTTGTTCTGGGTTTTGCAGTGTCCGATAGAGGTCTAATAAAGGGTCTAGGACTAATCATGTAAGTTCTAGGTTGGTTTTGGCTTAATTGAAGGATTTTTGGTCGAGGGTATAAAATAACACGAGAGAATGATATTGGCCAGTGTGATCAACGTCGGTATAAGGGTGAAAATGATGGTGGTAAGGTAAACTAACGTCGGTAGGGGAAATGGGTGATAAATTAATAAAAATGGATTTTTAGCCCCTCTATGATTGCACAGAGAGTGAGGAAGATGTGGTTAGGCTCATAATATGGCTAAGAAGACTCAAGAATGCAGAGGAAGAGGTTAAGAGAGGTGGAAATACTTGAAATGGTTGGGTAGGTGGATTGGTGGGAAGATGGAGATATTTGGGTAATAGCAGAAATGGAAATAATGAAAGAAATAAAAGATATACAATAAAGTAAGCACAGATGATGAAAACCACATTACTTGTTTTTATGAAGATCTCGTGAATGAAGGTGGTTGGTGGTTGATAGGTGAGGTGATGGCTAGTTTAGTGTTGCGGCAAAGGTCAACCTATGTGTTCATGTGGATACTCCAACGCTCTGGAAGAGAACTTGTTGCTTGTGCTTTGGACTTTGGTGGTGTATCATCATCATTTGGATGCAAGAATGGTTTTAATATGCATGCTTGATTTCAATATTATTGCAAAACTTAATTACCAACCCATGTAAGGAGTTGTAAAATTTATATAAAGGAACTGATGGTGGTTTAGGTGATCGATGTTAGTTGAGGATAAACCGGAATCAATTAGGGTGAATTAGTCCAAGTTATCAAAAATATCTTGATCTTTACTATTTTTGGCATGATTTTGATTGCTAATCCAGGTATCAAGTGAGGGTTGGTGCTTAGATAAGTGGGAGTGTTGTTGGAGAAGGAATAGGACTTTCATTTAAGGGTTGAGACTAAGTCCCAATTGGTTGGAATAAGTAGGGACGTAGTTTCAATTAATTAATAGGCTAGGAATAAGTCCATGGTGAGGTGTCTAGGTGATGTGTAAATTAACTTAATTAAACTAATTAAATTAATTAATTATGTGAGGATGAACATTAATTCAATTAAAGTAACTAAATTAATATGAATGTGAGGTAAGGGGTCATGGTTAGGTCAATATGTTATGTTAATTAATTATTGGGGACCAAGGGAGTGTGACCCAAATTTGGTGTCTACACTAACATTGTAGGTCTAGCTTTGCACTCGTAAATTCATTATTAGATTACTCGATATCCTTGTTTCTATTTGAAGGTTTCTTTTTCACTCAATCTATCTTCGGTCTTACCTTACTCTTTTATAGTCATCATCGTCGAGCTCAGTCATCACAATTCAACCTCTCATTATCATATTTTTCATATCCAAATCCTTCCCTAGCCTCTGCATATATTCTACTTTTGTTTCAGATCCCATATACACCATCTATTTCCTATGTTGCATCATTACCAACCTATTTTCACTCTAGCCACCACCATTTTAAATAGGTCATTTTTGACCAAGGTCCCAATCCTCAATCTACCCTTTTCCATCTTTGTTTTCTATCATCTTCTGGTTTATTTTCCCCTAGATTCCATCTATAGGTTAACTCAATCATTTACATCCTCTTACAGCTACTATTCACATCCAGACTCCCCTAGATCTTAATATTTACATTGTTGATTAGATCTACACATCCATGTCATCGTCGACTTACCTATGCACGTGTAGGGTTGCCATCGACCCGAAAGAGGGTACTATTTAATTTACATCCATTTCTATCAAATTTGTATGTGCCTTAAATTTCTACATTACCAGTTCTATGTGCCTCAAATTTTGTATAATATCCAATCATTATTATTTTCATTGTCTTTTATTTAAACATAGGAGTTGACATCCACCATGGAAGTTAATGCTTCTTGAGTCGATTTTCTAGAAACCCCAACATATCCCATCTAGTCAAATCTCTTTCTTATTGATTCTTTCCTACAGGTTTACATGGTTGTAGTGAACATCTATCATCTACTTTACATCTCAGTATCCATCACATTGCATCGAGGTAACATAAACCCTCCAAAACTTCTAAGTTTGCTAGTTTATTCACTACCTAGTGCATCATCTTCATTAGGAACAATAAAATTGGTAAACATTCCTAGCACGCTGGTGTGACCACCCTTTAGGTGATCTCTTACATTTATTACTTTTTTTCTTTGCTTTTTTTATCTTCCACTAACACTGTAGCATGAAGCTCCCCTTTATTACTTTTTCATGTTGGGTTCATGGCTTGGAATGCTCACATCTCAAAAGTGCAGATAAATAGGAAAATCTATATCTAGGTATTCCTCAATTTTTCCTATTTTCTCCTTTTTGCATCATAATTTTCCACTCTTTTTTTTGTCCTTAACGAATATCACACTTCATTTTTGGTTAAAAAGGAAAATTTATTTTCTACATCTTTCTTTCTCACATAGCTTAAATAGGGTTTAACCTTTTGCATCTCACACCTTATCACACACTACCTAAAACTCACAAATCAATTAACATATCAAAACATCTCCTTACCTAGTAGACTGATTGGGATTTGATCACCCAACAGGAAGCTACCTAAGACTTCCCAAGCCAAAACATACCTGAAACCAAACATAGATTGCCTTCTCCTAGGTACCTCATTATCCATTTCCCCTTTTATTTTTCATACTTTCTTAAACAAAAACATAAAAAGAACTGTTTTCCTAACTTGCTTGATTTAAAATGGAACAAAACTTCACCCCAAATGGTTCTGCACAAACATCTACCATGATCGATATCTCATCCTTGTCTCCTTTTAGCCCCATCCATGAAATCCTACTGTAGATCACACCAACCAGTAGATTCTATCCCACCCCCTTGGACTATCCCTACTTCATCTAACATCACCATGCATGTCCAACCTATTGAAATTTATGTTCCTCATACATCATATCTTCCCATCCAATCCCAACCATCTTATCATGTTTCTCCTTCCCAATATCATACACCCCCTCAACCAATATGATCTTCACCACTCCCTGACATTTTCAGAGAGCCCTTTCCTAACCCACCACCAACAAATATATTTTCACCAACCACACCAAACAAATATAACCCATTTTCAATCAATACCATACCTCAAACACCTCTACCTCATTCTCCTTTAGAGACCTCTAAGCCTTCCTCTAGCCCCATCTATGATTTCCTACGTCAGTAAATCCCCTAAAACCCCTCAATCATGTCAATCCACTCAATTGGTGGATCTTATTACACCTACATCATGTCATATCAACCCTATCCCTACTTCATCTAGAATACATGTCCAATCATCACAATATACCAAAATTCACACTTCTCGTGTGCTCCAACAATCAAATATTTTAATCCAACCTCAAACATCCTATCAAACATCTCCTCCAACTTTAACACACCAAGCTTCCTTATATCCTTATCCATCCACTCCTTATGTTATACAACTAAGACCATCCAACACTTATCCTACACCCACATAAAACATAACTATAACCCCCATGCCTATCACATCAATTACCACCACTCCTCAAACATCTAGCATGATCAATATCTTGTGCTTGTCTCCTTCTAGCCCCATCTACGAATACTTTCACTATAACTCTGGTTCTCAATCATGTCAACCAGAGGGTCCTACTCCATCCACGTCACCTTATGCCAATGAAATCCATTATTCATCTACCACACATTATGCTCACAAATCTCATCCATCCTACTATATCCCTACTTCCCAATATTACATAATCCCCCAACCAATTCAGTCTCCACTCTTGGATATCTTTAAACAAACCTTCCCAAATCCACCATCAATAGATCCATTTCTACCTTCCGAACCATACGATTGTAATCTTTATTCAATAAATACTATACATCAAACACCTCTTTTAATATTAACACATATATATACTATTGATTCCACATCTGTTTCGTCATCCAAATGTATTCCATCCTTACCCATAATATCATCCATAGATCTAATCCCAATTCCTAAACCTACCACAACAATCATTGAGACCATATCCACATAGTCCTCCCCTCCTACATCATTTGAATAACCTTTTAAATCCCTTCAATTTATGACAACTTGAAATGATCCTCCTACCTCATCAGTGCAATTGAATCAATATTCACTTTTCTTAGATTCCATGAAAAAATATTGCTTCCTTTGCCTATACCAACACCACCTCCGATCCTTTGGTGGAAATTTTTTTCGTTACTCCTAAGGAAGAAATCTCAAAAAAAATCTACTACCATTAATAAATTACCTCAAAAATCCCTTATACATTCCTACCATTAAACAATCTAACACAACAACTTTTCCATCAAGAACGTTTCATCAACTAAAACTGAAACCATTCAACACTAAGGCATTTACCAATACCAAAACTGAATTCAGACCATCAAGACATCAACATGCTTGAACTTTATCCTCAACATCTAGCCTATCCCAAATATCTACTTCTCCTTCAAAGACCAAGATATTATGCAAATATAAAACACCTCCTAACACTTTGGTTGGATCATGTATGAGGTCTTCCAACACTTGTTACAAATTTATGCAATCACGCTTCCACCTATTAGGGCCTTTGACCCAAATAGAAAGAATCCATCGTGGTTTAATTCCAACCTCATTTATGCATATCATTGTACCCCTAGACATGATATTGAACATTGCAGAGAACCTCAATCCATTGTTCATAACTTCAATAAGAAAGGATGCCTCGTTCCCAAACCAAGCCAATCTCTTCCTTCCACTTTAACATCCACACCTTTAACTTCATCTATCCAAATACAGTAGT